>OX451739.1:113638157-113966665 GCA_948472305.1 Vicia faba | reverse complement strand
TTTGGAAGGGTGATGGCCATTGCTAATGACATGCGGAATTGCGGAGAAGACATGGATGATGTCAAAATTATCGAGAAAATTCTACGGACATTGACCGAGAAGTGGAACTATATAGTGTGTTCCACTGAGGAAGCTAAGGATGTTGATGAACTTTCATTATATGCCCTTGTTTACTCTGGAATTTTGTAAACAACCGCTAGTCTTCCAAAACAAAGATAATTTGGTTACTCACGTGATCGACTAGATTGATCATAGGACATGTATTTAGTTTTGATGACTTATGGTTTTTGAATAGTAATATTTTCGAATATAATGTTAATTGGTAAGTAATTGTGAAACTATGCGAAGTAACAATAGGAAAGTAAAGAGATTTCGAGTGGAATGTAAAAGGAATTAAAAGAACTTTTGTAAAGATAAATTAACATTGAATAAACTTTGTGATTCATACGTACATCCTCAGAAAGTCTTTTCTCGGTAAATGTTGGTACTTTGAGTGAAATTGAGTATTTTTACATAATTTGAACACACTAAAATCCTAACACTAAGATTCTAATTTATACTAGTTCGACCATAATAGTCTTCTCCTAAAGAATGTCACGTTCGATATTTGTATGCCCTTCGAATCCTCTAACTTCCATTTGTCTTTTTGGATAAGATCAAACCTTTTGAATTCAAAATATTCTTCCTTCGAGGCGCTAAATCAACCAACATGATTGTCGAAGGATTCCTCTTCGAAACTTCAAATATATTAAGTCTCACTTATTCACAAAACTAGGACTTTCGTCAATACTTTAGTAAGATTAGACTATCCACGAGCTTGTCAGTCGAAATCTTCAAGAAATATTCTTATATCTCTTTCGACTTCCTTCATTTTTTCTTAACATTTCCACATTTTTGAAATTTCTATCTAACAAATCCCCCCCCCCCCCTCAAAATGAAATACTTAAAGAAATGGACATTTTTTGCGAATATTCAATTTCGATGTATAAGCCGTCATCATGTCTTCACTGCTGTGACGTCATGGTCATGATGACCCTCTTTTCAAACATCTTATTGAGACGTGCACAGTTCAATTTCTCATCATTACTACACTAAGTAGGATTAAATCATGCCCTTTTTCAAAAAGCAACCATCTTGTCAGCTGATCAAACAACAATATGTGTCCCACTATCTTCTTTATTAACAAAAATAAAGTGAACTGTTTGGTATTTTTCTCACTAAAAATAACCTTTTCTTCTTCAAATTTTTTTTCTTGCTCTCATTCTCCATAAACCTTGCAATTTTTCTTCAATCTGTCCTCTTCAAAAATCATTCATCCTCAAAAACTCTTCATCAATGGCGCCCTCCAAGAAGAAAACCAAATTTGCTAAGGATGTGAAGAACACAAAGGAAGTTGCTTCCATTCCTATCGCTCATGTAGAAAAATAAATTTTGTCTGGGAATCAAGAGTTTGTGCCAACACCCACTCTTTCTGCCGAACAAACACGCAATTTATGAATCCTAGGTAATTATTCATTTTACTCTTGCTAATGAAACTTTAGGATATATGGGTCCTATGGTCAATGTGTTAGCTGAAAATTTCGATGACATGGGAATAATAAAGTAATATGAAGAATGTCGAGAAGGGTTAGTTCTAAAAGAATATGAGAATATTTCATAAAGATTTCGACTGACAGGCTCATGGATAGTCTAATTTTGCTAATTATTGGCGAAAGGTCCTATTTTTATGAATAAATGGGACTAAGATATTTGAAGTTTTGACGAAGAATACTTCAACAAGTCACGTTGGTTGAATTGGCGCTTCAAAAGGAAGAAGGTTTTGAATTCAAATGGATTGATCTTATCCAAAAGGACGCGTGGAAGTCTGAAGATTCGAATGACATGCAAACATCGAACATGGCATTCCCTTGTTGACTGTTCCTGCAAAGCCACATCACTCTTCGACTTATTTGTAACTCTTTCAGTCATTCTTTGTTGAGGAGATTCAAGCGTCCCTTGAAGCTATTCCTTCGACAAAGTTGACATGTTATTCGACTCTTCTATGGCGACTATCACATGGTTGAACTTTGGAGCCAAAGATGTCAAGATCTTTGTAACCCTAGTGAAGAAATCTATTATGCTTTCGGTTTCTTCCATCTGAAGCAATTTATAAGTTCTTTTGTGAGTTTGTAACCTCACCTCTTTCACTTTTCAGCGCCTCCAAAAGACTTTTCCATAATTTCTAAAGATTCTTTCACAGATTCTACATCAATAACATTTTCGAAATCATTTGTACTCAGAAATTGATGAATTATAAATAGAGCTTTATAATTCTTCTTCTTCAATTCTTTGTGTGCAACCTCTTTTTCTTTTGTTGCGTTTTCTTTAAGCATTTCTAACCCTTCTTTCACAATATCCCAAAGATCTAGACAACATAACACAAGCTTCACCTGTTTGCACCAATTATCATAATTATCAATTTTTAGAATTAGAAGACTTGCTAAAAAACACTCATTTAGATGATTCACTGCCATCGTGATTTTCTCCCTTTGAATCGCTCAACCGACAGTTTTGTCATGGTTTAAAATATATTGTAAAATATTTTTAATAATAAAAATATTTAAAATATTTAAAACTTGTTGTATTTAAAAAAAATTATATTTACAAAATAAAACTTAAAAATAAAAAATTATATTTATATACATTTTAGTGACACGCACAAAATCGTAGAAATAAAGTTTACTAATTTTAACATATAATAACGGTAAAATTTTATCTCTTGTTAAAAGTCACAAGTGACATTCAATTTAACAGCACACTACGCTCCTTTATAGTGTTCTATGAACTTTTTTTTTAACTTCAAGCGTTAATACTTTTTATTTTAAAAAATGAGTTTACATATGAATAAAAGATAAACGTGCAACAAGGTTTGCGAAAAAGTCAATTCTTATAAAAAATTATATTTATAGATTTAAGATATACAATATTATTATTCGTAAATTTTTAGACTCTCGTTTAAAGATCAACTATTTATAGTGTTAAAATCAAAAGTTTCAAAAGTAAATGGTATAAATGCGTATTGATAGTTAAACCTCAGTATGCTAGCTTCCATTTAGACTCATTCAAGCATATATTGATCAGCACTGAAAATTTGATCATTTGTAAATTATTTTCATATCTATCTAGATATCAATCATTTTAACGTCGTCATTCACCTCATCCGGTTTAGCATCATTATTCACCTTGTTTGAAACCATTAAAACAGTTTTAGGAAACATATCGAGGTGCACCATATCTAAAACGGGCAAAAATAGAAAATTTGTTAATACAAAATTTTGTTTTATTTTTATAATAGAAAGTTTTAGATATGCACATTTAAAATATAGTATGTGGGTTTCGGATATGCATATCTGAAGTGATACTGTTTTTTTCATCTGAATCTCAGCATCAATGTAAGAAAATAAGAGATAAAAAGAGGAAAGTTTAGCTTAAATTGCAGCTTTCTATACTCTCTTTGATATGATAAAACACTTGAAACTTGATTGGAGATGAAAAGTTGATTGAGAATGGTTGAAGTTTTATAGTAGATTTTGATTATGGAGGAAATAAAGAGAATGAAATAGTGTTAAGGGTCATGGAACAAACTGAAATAAAATAATATTTTCAGATATACATATCTGAAAATATCATTAAATATTTAAATTCAAAGTTTAAATAATAATAACGTATAAACATAAGGATTTTCAAATATACATTTCTGAAATACCTTAAAAATTGATTTAGAGTTATTCAAATATACATTTTTGAAAGACATTTTATTTTTATAAAAATTTATTAAAAAATTCTCTTTCTTTATAAGACAAATCTTTTTTCATATTATACAACAAGAGGAAGTAATAGTCAATTAAACTTATTATTTTTATTTTATTAAGTTGGTTTATGAGGCTATTGTTTAGTAATTTTGCTACCTACTGGTTGGTGTTTTTTTTTAGATGACGAATCAAATTTTGTTTAGTTATTTTGCTACTTAAATTAGGACGATTGCTAAATTGGAGCATGTGATCATCATGACATGACCCTTCGTCCTATTACTGGGTTCTTCAAAGTGTTGTTTTTCTCATGACTAAAGATTTTCTTATTTTTTTTAAAAGAAATTAACAATTTATTTATATGGTTTTTATTCATAAATGTTAGTTAACTGGCATTTGTATAGCATTACTATATTAAATGATATAATAATAATAATAATAATAATAATAATAATAATAATAATAATAATAATAATAATAATAATAATAATAATAATAATATATTTAATTTTAAGTGTTGCCATGATAATGATAAATTAACAAATTACTTATAAAAACAATCACTCATTAGTGTAATATTATTGTTATAATAAAAAATGATTTAGTTCAATGGTAATTGACATTAATCTTGATATATTAAGATAAATAATTGGGTGAAAACTTATTGAAACTACATTATCCTTATTATTATAAGGGAACAGATATATTTACACTATGTTTAACAACTACACCGGATTAGTATGCATAAAATATACTACTTTTATTTGTTTATTAATTTTTCTTTCTTTTGTTTCTGTTCAAGCATTAATGAGTTTATATATATATATATATATATATATATATATATATATATATATATATATATATATATATATATATATATATATATATATATATATATATATATATATATATATATATATATATATATATATATATCCTTCTGTGCAAGCATTATGAGTTTATATAAGAATAAAAGATAATCGTGCAATAAGGTTTGCGAAAAACTCAATTCTTTTAAAAATTATATTTATGGATTTAATAGATATAACATTGTTATTCATAAGTTTTTAGACTCTCATTTAAGGATAACTATTTCTTGTGGTAAAATCAAAAGTTTTAAGAGTAAATGGTATGAATGTGTATTGATAGTTAAGATACTTATTATAATTTGTTAAGTGCATTTCTTAATACATCCTAAGGGGTTCTTATGGACTCTTGACGAAATTATCGTAATTCCTCCTTAATACGAATATGCATATCCGAATTCACCACATTTCAGTTTTTAATTGAATAGGTTCGAAGATGCCTATCCGAAGCCACTAAATGGTAACTTTTGAACACACATATCCGAAATAACCATTGTTTTTTTAAGTGAATATTATTTCAGATAAGTATATCCGAATTATGCAGAACCACTAACATATTAGGTTTTAGCAGAATCAATACCAAAGAAACATGAAGAAAATTAAATCGATAGAAACAACGGTAAAAGGTTGAATAGATTTATCATATATGTATTGAATCGTATAGAATTTATATTGTGCACGACGATACATTCAAAAAATTGTTCAATTACATTCTAGAATGCACTGAATGAATTGTCACCGCTTAAATATAAAATCAGTTCTTTCTTTGACTTCTCCCTATTTGATTCTTTCTTAAACTCCG
Organism: Vicia faba; assembly: GCA_948472305.1. Lineage (NCBI taxonomy): Eukaryota > Viridiplantae > Streptophyta > Magnoliopsida > Fabales > Fabaceae > Vicia > Vicia faba. The sequence continues at coordinate 113,961,206 of OX451739.1, read as the reverse complement.
TCAATTTGGTGAACTCTGTCATCCTTTCCAAAAAGTGATATGACCAAGTTTATGCCTCTTTTGCAGAATGTGTCATCCACTTCACTAATGTAGTTGGAATAGGAAACTCCGGTTTCAAATAAACCTCAACAAAATGGAGCGATCTAAGATACCAAATACAAATGATATTGTCGGATGGGTCTCGAGGTAGGCGACTACGAAGTGAGAAAAATGTCTCCAAAAACCATATCTCGTCAGATCGATACACACCATGTCATACACACTTGCTATAAGATGGTCCATTTCAGGGAAGCACATCTACTTTGCAACTGGTATGTGACCGCTAACACATGGAACAAGAGCATTATGAATTTTATCGAATTCTTCCTTTTTTTCATATAGTCGTGTGTAAAGTTCCCTATGCACCATCAACTCCGAAATAAGTGTTTGGCGCACAAAAGTGTGATTCTCCTCTCCATTACCAAGTAAATCGGATACGACCCAAACCCCACAATTATCATAACCCCCACATCTACGATCCATTCAATGTGTTTGTGCATAAAAAGCAATCTCTTATCAATGTGGATATTCGGTAGTGAAAGTAGTGGTTTTTTAATCAGAGGTGTACGTAGTGGTTTTTTAATTAGACGTGTCAGTGTTGGTTTTTTAATAGGCGGTTTACGGGGTAGTTTGGAAATGCAAGCTCCCTTGCGATTTTGGGGTTGGAGAATTTGGGAAATGTGAATCAACAATTTCATGGTAAGACGAAGTCCGCTTTATTGAACTGTCATCTTATGTACTTTTCACCTTTTTAGGGGCATCTTTGGTTTTTAACGGTTGCAAAGGAGGGTTAAAATTAGTGGTTTCTCGATAGACGATTTTCATCAGATGTTCATTAATGTGCAATCTCATAGTATAATCCGCTTTAGTAAATTATCCATGATCACTTCGAACTCGGTTTGTGATGGTTATACTCGATGTACTATCCATCGTCGCACCACAGTCATTAAATTAGAGTATTTTCCAATAATTGTAGACCTCGTCCATACATATGGAAGATTTAGCTTCATATTTTTAGAAATGATACAAGCACAACCTGTAACTTTTCTTAATTGTACATCCACACATCAAATTATCTAGCCCAATCGTCTTCGTTCGCTTCGCTTCATGAAAAATAAAATTAAATTCCTCCGAGATATATTGAGAATTAACTGCGAGTAGAGAGTGTTGTCTTTGAATTAGTGTTCTACCACAGTTATGCTCCGACCAAAAGTTGTTTGAACTTCATTATGTTTGTTTTGGAGCATTTGGTTCAATGTGTCCCATTCTCTACAAAGATCTCCCTTGCTATCATCCAACCACTTCTTCAACATTGAAAGTGCAGATTCAATTCTATTAGTTGTTGTGTTTCCCAAATGTCTAACCCGATCCATCCATGCACATACAACTTTCTCTTTCACTTGATCAAGAATAGTAGATTCAACGTATTTCAGAAAATATGGATATTTGACACACAAGCTCCTAAAATGTACCACATTCTTAGCATACAACTCTTATGTTGAAGAATTTAATATATCCGTTTATGCGTCAACGCCATAACCGAGTATGCTAGCTTTCATTTAGACTCATTCAAGCATATGTTGACGAGCACTGAAAATTTGATCATTTATAAATTATTTCCATATCTATCTCGACATCAATTGTTTTAACATCGTCATTCACCTCATCCGGCTTAGCATCGTTATTCACCTTGTTTGAAACCATTACAACAATTTTGGGAAACATGTCGAGGTGCACCTTATCTAAAACGAGCAAAAACAAAAAATTTGTTAAAGCAAAATTATGTTCTGTTTTTGTAATAGAAAGTTTTAGATATGCACATTCAAAATATATTATGTGAGTTTCAGATATGCATATCTAAAGTAACACTGTTTTTTTCATCTAAAACTCAGCATCAATGCAAGAAAATAAGAGATGAAATGAGGAAAGTTTAGCTTAAATTGTGCTTTCTATGCTCTCTTTGATATGATAAAATATTTGAAACTTGATTTGAAGACAAAAACTTGATTGAGAATGATTGAAGTTTTGTGGTAGGTTTTGGTTATGGGAGAAATGAAGAGAATGAAATAGTATTAAGGGTCTTGGAACAAACTGAAATGATAACAATATTTTCAAATATGCATATCCAAAAATACTATTGAATATTTAAAAAATAATAACGTGTAAACATGAAAATTTTCAGAAATACATTTTTGAAACATCTTGAAAATTGATTTAGAATTATTTAAATATACATCTTTAAAAGATATTTTAGAATTTTCAGAAGTTTATTTCATCCCTATAGCAATGTATTAAAAAATTCCTTTTCTTTATAAGACAAATCTTTTTTCATATTATACAACAAGAGGAAGTAATAGTCAATTAAACTTATTTTTATTTTATTAAGTTGATTTATGAGAGCTATTGTTTAGTAATTTTGTTACCTACTGGTTGGTGTTTTTCTTGTAGATGACGAATCAAATTTTGTTTAGTTATTTTGCTACTTAAATTAGGACGATTGCTAAATTGGAGCATGTGATCATCATGACATGACCCTTCATCCTATTACTGGGTTCTTCAAAGTGTTGTTTTTCTCATGACTAAATATTCTCTTATTTTTCTAAAAGATATTAACAATTTATTTATATGGTTTTTATTCATAAATGTTACTAGTTAACTGGCATTTGTATAACATTACTATATTAAATGATAATAATAATATTATTTAATTTTAAGTGTTGCCTTGATAAAGATAAATTAACAAATTACTTGTAAAAACAATCACTCATTAGTGCAATATTATTGTTATAATAAAAAATGATCTAGTTCAATGGTAATTGATGTTGAACTTTATATATTGGGATAAATAATTGGGTGAAATATTGAAACTACATTATCCTTATTATTATAAGGGAAAAGATATATTTACACTAGGTTTAACAATTACACCGTATTAATATATATAAAATATACTAATTTTATTGGTTTATTAATTTTTGTTTCTTTGCTTTCTGTGCAAGCAGCACTTTCCTTTATTGTCACATACAGTGTGCATACGCTTTAAGAGAAAATCAGTGTAAAAATAGCACAGTTCTTATTATAACTACAAATTTATTCGAAATATAATTTACTTAATGTCTACAATTTTTAATGTTTATTTTTTAATAGAATCTTTTGATATTTTTAATATTTAGCATAAATATACTATACTAGCTACCAATATTGTATTTAATTCTATCTCTTCTATTTTATAATACAACAGTAGTCTTATTATCATTTTTGTTCATTCTTCTTCTCTCACTTCATTATCTTGCACCAACAAATTGATATCAGAACATTTGGTTCTGTTTTTTCTGGGAAACACGAGTGTTTGTGAACCGTGTGTTTGATTTTGGTTCATTGATTCTTCTGTTGAAATCTTGAACAAAATCTGATTCTATGGGTTGGGAAACAGTGTGTGTGAAGATCTGAAAAATTTGTGCAAAGTTTAAAATGAGTGGAGGCAGTAGTTTGAACACCAAACTCCCAGTCTTTAATGGCAAAAACTGGAACAAATGGATGATACAAATGCGTGTGCTGTTTGGTGCGCAGGATATTCTGGATCTGGTTACAGATGGTTATGTACTAGCTGCAGCAGATGCAATTGAAGAACAGAGAACTGCTGTGAGGGTGATGAGGAAGAGGGACCAGAAAGCTCTGTTCTATATCCATCAGTGCGTGGATGAAAGTGTGTTCGAGAAGATTGTTGATTCAACAACATCAAAAGGGGCATGGGATTTACTGGTGAGATGTTACAATGGTGATGCATCAGTAAAGAAGGTGAAGCTTCAATCCCTGCGAAAGCAATATGAGAACTTGAACATGAAGAGAAGTGAGAACGTTTCTGAATATATCTCCAGAGTGATTCTGATCACTAACGAGATGAAGGCGTGTGGAGAAACTATGTCTGAACAGGTAATCATAGAGAAGATTTTGAGGTCGCTTATTCCTCAGTTTGATTACATTGTTGTTTCTATGGAACATTCTAAATATCTAGAAACCATGAGAATAGAAGAATTGCAAAGCAGCTTAGAAACACAGGAGTTACGTCTGTCTAAGAGAACTTATGAGAGGGAAGCTGAGCAAGCTCTGAAGGCTTCTTTTGTCAAGAAAGACTAGAAACAGAATAGACGTGGTGATAGATTCCAGAAGTCAGAAACCTCAACTTCTGATGATAAGAGATATCATAAAGGAAAGGAGAGGTATGACAAAAGGAAGTTTCAATGTTACTCTTGTAAACAATTTGGCCATTTTCCAGAGATTGTAGGTCAAACAAGGAAAGGAAATCAGAAGAAGCGTATATGGCTAAGAGAAACTCTGATGATGAACCTGTGTTACTAATGGCTTCTGATTCTGATGGAAAATGCTCAAAAGATTGGTGGTATATGGACACTGGCTGTTCAAATCACTTAACTGGAAACAAACAATGGCTGACAGACTTTGACTCCAGAAGGAGAACAAAGATCAGATGTGCTGACGATAAGTATCTTAATGTAGAAGGTATGGGAGATGTCAGAGTTAGAGTGAAGAATGGGAAAGACATTCTGATCAAAGACGTTTGATATGTTCTTGGTATTAGAAGCAGTCTGATGAGCGTGGGTCAGCTGATTTAGAAAGGTTTCTCAGTTGTTATAAAAAATAATCTCCTGGCGTTGTATGATTCCAATCAAAAGTTGATTATGAAGTCTGAAAAGGGAAGCAGCAGAACTTTCAAAGTGAATGTAGAAACAACTAAAACAACGTGTCTTAGTGCAGAAGGCGCTGAAGGTGACAGTAAGTTGTGGCATAAGAGATTGGGGCATTTGAACTATAGAAGCCTGGGGCATCTATGTACTAAGAAGCTTGCACATGGTATTTCGAAGATTGTGAAGTCTGAGAAGTCATGTGAGATATGCATGAAAGGCAAACAACCCAGATTTCCATTTGCATCACAAGTAGCCCCCAGAGCGAAGCATGCTTTGGGAGTAGTACATTCTGATGTGTGTGGACCATTTCCAGTACCTTCACTTGGAGGAAATAAATATTTTGTGTCTTTTATGGATGAGTTCACAAGAATGACATGGGTAACACTCATCAAGTTCAAGCATAAAGTGTTTACTAAGTTCCAGAAGTTCAAAGTGAAGGCTGAGAAGCAAAGTGGTCAGAAGCTGGAGATTCTGAGAACGGATGGTGGAGGTGAGTATAACTCTACAGAGTTTTAGAAGTTTTGTGAGGAGAATGGAATAGAACGTGAGGTTACTTCTCCATATACTCCTCAACACAACGGTCTTGCTGAAAGAAGAAACAAAACTTTGCTTGATATGACTAGAAGCATGCTGAAAGAGAAAAGCTACCTCACATGCTATGGGGAGAAACTGTTGCCGCATCAACATATATTCTGAACAAGTGTCCAACGATGAAGCTGAAGGAAGTTGTTCCTTTAGAAAAATGGACTGGAGATAAGCAGAGTGTCAGTCATCTGAAGGTGTTTAGCTCTGTCTGTTACAAACACCTTCCAGAAGCTAGAAGATAAAAACTGGATGATAAAAGAAAAGTAATGTTGCTGGTGGGGTATCATAGTACAAGCGCATATAAGCTTTATTGTCCAGAAACTAATAAAGTTGAAGTCAGCAGAGACGTTGTGGTGAAAGAGTCTGAAACATGGGATTGGAACAAGTCTCAGTCAGATTCTGGTGTAGTGCCAACACCAAAGTTAGCCTCTGAAGATGTTTTAGAAAGTTCAGAAGATGAATCTGACTCTGAAGATTTTGAAGATGAGTCAGAAGAAGATTCTGATAATGGATCGGATTCTGACCCAGATGCTGATGATGATCCAGAATCTGGTGGTGATCATAGTTATGGAAGGGAAAATTATGAAGGTGGTAACTCTGAAGATAGTAGTTTTGGTTCACATTCAGAACAAACCCAGAGACCACAGAGAATCAGACAAAAACCAAGCAGGTTTGCAGATTTCGACATGTTACAGGATAACAAAGTTGACTCTGAAGGGGAAGTCGTTCAGTGTGCCATTTTAGTAGATTCTGAACCAGTAGGCCTTGAAGAAGCTCTCAAGAAGAAAGAATGGTTGAATGTCATGAAAGAAGAACTTGAGGCAATAGAAAGGAACAAAATATGGAAATTGACTAAACTCCCAGATAAGAAAAAAGCCATCAACGTCAGATGGGTTTTTAAGTTTAAACTTAAGCCAGATGGTTCAATTGGCAAGCACAAAGCTAGACTAGTAGCTAGAGGTTTTATTCAGAAACATGATCTAGATTACTTTGAGGTGTTTGTGCCTGTAGCTAGGCATGAAACAATCAGACTGGTGATTGCTTTAGCTGCAAATAGAAATTGGCCTTTAATGCATCTGGATGTGAAGTCTGCATTTCTGAATGGTCCATTAAAGGAAGAAGTTTATGTGTCACAACCTCCTGGATTTGTGAAAAAGAATCAGGAAGGGATGGTATACAGGTTAAATAAAGCTCTGTATGGACTGAAGTAAGCGCCCAGAGCTTGGAATATGAAAATTGATTCGTTTTTCAAGAAGTAGAAGTTTCAGAAATGTGAGATGGAATATGGCGTTTATGTGCAATACTCTGATAACCATATGATTCTGGTGTGTCTCTATGTTGATGACATTTTGCTAATAGATAGCAGCCCAGAAGATATAAAGAAGTTCAAAGAAGTTCTGATGAATGAGTTCGAGATGACAGATCTAGGAAAAATGACATGTTTCCCAGGGATGGAGATTCTGTACTCGAAGATGGGTATCATTTTGCATCAGTTGAAGTACGAACTATAACTTATGAAAGAGATTTAAGCTACATAATTGCAAATTTACTGTAACACCATCTGAAACCAATCAAAAATTGGATTCTGACTCTGATGGTGATTCTGTTGATACTACAACTTTCAAACAGTTGGTTGGTTCTCTAAGGTATTTATGCAATACTAGACCTGACATTTGTTATGCAGTTGGATTGGTTAGCAGATTCATGAGTAATCCAAAGTGGTCTCATTTCCAAGCTGCTGTCAGAATTCTGAGATATATCAAAGGAACCCTGAAATATGGAGTGTTGTTTCCTTCTGAAAGTAAGACAAAATCAGATTTATTAAGTTATTCTGATTCTGACAGGTGTGGAGACAGAGTGGACAAGAGAAGTACTTCTGGATACTTGTTTAAATTTCTGGGAGGTCCCATTTCCTGGAGTTCCAAGAAACAGCCTGTCGTGGCTCTGTCAACATGTGAAGCTGAGCATATCGCAGGTGCTGTAGCTGCTTGTTAAGCTGTTTGGCTTCTGAATCTCCTGCATGATCTGAAGGTTGAAGTTGAGGAACCTTTGAAGCTGATGATTGATAATAAGTCTACAATTGATCTTGCCAAGAATCCAGTTCTACATGGAAGAAGCAAGCACATTGAGACGAAGTATCATTTTCTCAGAAGTCAAGTGCAGAAAGGAGTGTTAGAAGTTCCGCACTACAGCACTCAAAAACAGCTAGCAGATCTTCTGACGAAGGCAGTTAAAACAGATCAATTTCTTCTCTTGAGAGATGAAATTGGTGTTAGCTTCTGATAGAATATCTAAATTAATGGATGGTATTGTAAATATAATTTAGTTAATGTCTACAATTCCCAATGCTTATTCTTTAATAGGGCCTTTTAGTATTTTCAATATTTAGTATAAATATGCTATATTAGCTATCAATACTGTACCCAATTCTATCTCCTATATTTTATAATACAACAATAGTCTTGTTATCATTTTTGTTCATTCTTCTTTTCTCACTTTATTACCTTGCACCAACAAAAGTATCAAATAGTTCTAAGAATACAATATTGTTGAGGATATATAATCTATATTATAATTCATATTATAGTTGTTCTTGTAATGCAAGTCAAAGAGGTAGTTAGATTAGTTATAAAGTTAGTCAGATTAGTTACCAAAGTTTATTACAAAGATGTGAACTAATTGAGATTTGTAAATATGGATATATACATGCTAGTATGTTGTAAATAACTCTTTTCTCTCAGCCTATAAAAAACTCTTTTCTCTCAATATCAAATATTTAAAACAATATTTAATTACAATTAACTTAATCTCTTTCTTTCTTAGTTCCCATGTGAAATAAAATTGTTCAAATAAATCAATATCAAGGAGTTTGGTTTGACTTAGCAATTTGCAATGGCAAATGAGAGTACAACATCAAATCAATTTTCAACGAACTTATCAGCTTTTAAAAGTAAAAACTATGATACGTGGATTACACAAATGAAGTTTATAATTATAATTTAATATGTGATTGAAATCGTATATGAAGGCATATCTGCATTAGAGACAAATGCAAATGATACTCAAAAGGCTGCACACGAGAAGCATAGGAAGATGATGGGAAATCTCTCTTTCTGGTTCATTAGTGCATGGATCCTAATGTTGTTTAGAAAATCATTGAAAAAGAAACGATCAAAGAAATGTGGAATAAGTTGTATGATGAAGATGAGAAGCTAGAGAGAGTAAAGTTGTAGACTTTGTGAAATCAATTTGAGATGACTCAAATTAAGGAAGAAGAGTCAGTTGCAGATTTTTAAGATTGGTATTGTTGACCAACCAGATGAAGTCGAGTGGTGAATCAATCAATGATTTTCCAAAGATCAAGAAAGTGTTGAGATATTTGATTGCAAATTTCAATTACATTGTAGTGTCAATAGAGGAGTCCAAGAACCTACTTGAGATGAAGTTACATGAACTTCAAGCTTCTTTAGAGGCTCATGAGATAAGATTGAAGTTAATATCCTCAAATAGGAAGAAAGTGGTTGAACAAACACTATAAGAAAAATTCTTCAAGAAAGCTGGAAAGGGAAAAGAGAAAGAGAATAAGAGAAAGAATTATGCAACTGCTGAGAATTTAGGTAGGAATTCAAAGAACCAAAAGGATCCTCCAATCAAGAGTGGCATGCCAAACAAGAATCCAAGAAAGAAGTTTAGAACGGAAGAAGTGCAGTTCTAAAGTTTTCAAAAAAAATCCACTATGCAAGATATTGTTACCTACACTACAATGAAAATCACTTTTTACCTCGGTTAAAAAAAAGGTCTTACCTCATTTTCACAAGTGGGGTAACGAAGGGCGTCATGAAAAGTGCACCACTTTACCTCTCAATTTTAACGCAAGCAACGAGTAATGTGTAACAGTCATGGGTGTGATCCACAGAGAGATCTTTTTTGGAAATCTTAAACGGCTAAAACACCTTACCTCTTAGTTTTGACATTCCACCAACGGGTATAACACCTTTCACATTGGTTTTGACATAAAACACATGAGTAAAAGAAGATTGAGTTTATTAAATCTAATGTGAATTTCTTATTTCACTAAACCCTAACTGAACATATAACTTCTCGAAATTGGTTAGGAAAATAATTATATGAATAATTATGTTATATTTGAAGAATAACTTAGAATAATCAATGATTTTCGAGCATCATGTAACTCATCATTCATCTCACGCTCTTTTATGGTTAAAACATCTTCAATATTTCAAGCTCTTTATTCAAAAATTCCTTTTCTACTAATTCATTCTTGAAAACATAATATTTTGTGCTTTGAAAAATAAATAAATATGGAAGAAAGTTGAACGAAAACTAGAAGTATTGAAGATATTTTAATGATAAAAGAGCATGAGAGAAATGATGAGTTGCTGAATGCTAGAAAATCATTAATCAATGTAAGATAAGTTTAAGATACAATATAATTATTCATATGGTTATTTCCAAAATGAATTTAATAGGTTATATGTTAAAAGAGGGATCAATGAAACAAATATTCGACATTAGATATAATAAACTCAACTCGACGGAACAAGATAAGAGATGTACACAGAATCACAAAATTACATAAACACAATATCAATATCAATCTAAAACTTTAACTCAAATAAAAACGAATAAACTACAACATATACAATTTTCATAACTTTGGATAGTAGAACAACTAAACAACAACATCTATAACATCAACAACTAATAAACAAAAACTTACATTAAACGACAATTAAAAAAAATATCTTAATAAAACTACAACAACAACATCAGTAAACCTATAACATAAATATACTCAAACAACAATAACAACAACATCAAGATTAAACCTATATGGTGTATGGTCTCAACAATGAGTCTCAACAACAACATCAATAAACTTATAACATAAATCAGTTCGAACAATAACAACAACAATAATAAACCTCTAGAGTTTAGGATCTCAATAATGGGTGTCAACGAAAGAAACATAAATAAATAAACCTATAACATAAATCTATTTAAACAAAAACAACAACAAGATAAAACCTCTAGGATTTAGGATCTTAACAACAACAGCAACAACAACATAAGTAATGATGTTTGACGTACCATATCTCATAAGAAGAAGGGAAAGAAAATTGTTTGGATCTCTGAAGAGAAAACAAGAGCCCTAGACACATATCATCTTCATATGGAAGATGATATGTGTTTATGACACACATTGTTTAAGGCTCTCTTGTTGGTTCTCTTATTAAGGGCTCTTTGTTAGAGTTCTATTTGTGTTGTTTAGACAAGTGAAACCTAATGTTACAATGTGAAAAGTGTTGGTCGGAAATATATTTGGTCGGAAATCAAAAATCGAGGTGAAAAGTGTTGTATTTTTAGATTAAAAAGTAAAATATTCAAGAAGGCGCAAATTTTAATGAAATAAAAATATAATTGAAGCATTCAAAATTCAAAGCATGTTCACTGAGTAAGTTTACCCCTCGGTTTTCAGAAAATCTAAGGGAATAGACTGTTGTCAAACCCCAAATTTGTCCGCATTAGTGTAAACAGTCAATTTCTTTTTTGCTAAGAACTATTTGTTTATTTTTATTAATTTTTATATTTTTATAGACTAATTTTTAATTTTATATTGACATCTAAATTATATTTTTAATTTGTTTTAATATAATGGTGTTCAATTTTGGGGAGGGGTGTTTGTTTCACAATTTATCAAATAGGACTCATTATTCTTAAATTAATTTTAATAGCCCATTATGATTTTTAAGAAGCCCTTGTAAAAACTAGATTAGTTGGTTTTATAATAATTATTATTAGTGTTGACCAAGATAAACATTTATTTTAAATTATTCTGATTATTTTTATTATTATATAATATTTATTTTCTAGGTTGACCTAAGGTCAACATGTTCTCAAGTGTTACAATTTCTTATACATTATTATTATTTATGTTATTTTTATTATAATTGTAATTTTGACTAAGTCAAAAGGAGGGTTTCCCAACCCTTGTTCCAGTTATGTCTATTTTTGGGTATCTTCAATCCTAAGCATATCAAAGCCCAAAATCCAGAAATTCACGAATCAAATCAAAGCAAATATTGCAAAATTGATTTTTTATTGATGATGATTGATGAACTTATACACAAATCAGACCAAGTACATGAATCTTTCAGGCCCTAATTTCTAATTACATTGCATAATCTAATCATATATTTGATTTTCAACCAATCTAAACTAATTGATTCAATCTAATTTGTAATAACAATCTGTTACCTTGGAAAATCTTAAGGTATTCAAGTACGTGTAGTAAATGAAGATATTCTCATAAGCTAAGAGTCATCCTCCAAAGTAAGGGTTTTCTGGGAAACGGGAACCAATGTTTGAAAAGCTGGTCTTATTAAGTTAGAGTTAATGCTTAAAAGGAGTCACACTGAAACTGCCGAAGCTGAACTACGTCGACTAGAAAGAAATAAAAGAACATATTTCAAGAGATTAAAATTAGTTTAGTCGACCAAAGGGTGAAAGACAAGGATTTGGTCGAAAATGGTTTTAGTCGACAAAAAAGGGTTTCTTGGACTTAGAGGAAGTATGGTTATTCTTTGCCAGAGAGAAAATGGAGAAGCAAGGCAGAAGTGGTTTACGATCAAGAGGTTTAGAGGAATCATGGGCCGTTACCAGCAATCCATGATGTGTTTGAGCGTCAAGTAGGTGGCAACATCTAATGAAGTAGTTACCTCAAGATGTTAATATTAGCCGTAGATTTTATCTAGGTAGTTACATTGTAAACACTATAAATAAGAGGATTTAGTATAGTTTGTGGTGTGTTCACTTGTACTCTCAAATCACTTGTCAAACTCTGTCATTCCAAGCGTTAGGAAATCAAGAGTGAAGAGTTCTTGATGTACGTGAATCACCATTTTTATTTCAATGCAAATCCTTTATCTTTCAATTATATCTTTTGAGAACTTTATCTGCTTTCTATTTACTATCGAGCAAGATCTATACGTTATCTTCTATTTCACATAAATAATTCAACACTATTTGTTGGTCAGGAGTCACCAGTCAGTTAGTTTAGCAAGTCTCGCTTTCGTATGGATATCTTCTATCGGTCACGAGTCACCAGTCAGTCGATCAAATCATAGTGTGGAAAAACATTACACCTGTTCCCCCAGTCAAAAGAAACCCATCTCTCTTGACTAACATTTCGACGGAATAGGTGTGATAGTAAAGCTCTTAGCACGTTTCTTGAGATCAACTGGTCGATCTCGCAAGTTACCCTCAGTTTAGGACTCTGGGAGGACCAACAATTGTTTACCATTTTCCACAGTAAACAAATTGGAACACTTAAAGTGAGTTTGAATATCTTAGTCAATATAGTATCAATTCTGCCAGCAGAATATGATTGCTTATTTGAAGTAGAAGTTTCAGCAGACATAGATGCTGAGGAGATGGCTTTACATAAGCCAACGTGTTACTTTGTCATGAACAATGGTTCCATTGAGAACCAAGATTATTTCTTTGAAAGACTAGATATGGCCATGAAGAGCCATTTTAAGCCTCTTTTAATAAGGGCTAAGGTCGAAGGGGTGGCTATCAACAAGGTGTTGGCAGATTGTGGTGCTACGGTGAACATTCACACCACCTATTACAGGAAATTGGTAAATATGACACCGATGTTAGATCTCATAACATGGTCTTATCAGACTACAAAGGAAGAACTAGAAACACCATGGGTGTGATCCAAGTGGACATTAATGTCGGTTCAGTTACTAGGCCGACGATTTTCATGGTGATTCAAGGTAAGCCGAGTTACAACCTCTTAGTAGGGAGATAATGGATACACGGAGTAGGGGCTGTGCCATCCTCTATGCACCAGCGTTTGGTGATCTGGAGGAAAGATGGAATAATCGAGAATATTGAAGCTGATTAAGGGTATTTTATGGAAGACGTGAACAATGTCAAAAAGAAGCAGTTCGATAGGAAATTAGCTAATATTTCCCCATGTCAAGCTGCTGAAGATGTATATGCCAACCTTGATGAAGCATTTGTTTCATTGAAGTTACATGAAACCCATGGTTTTATATGGTATGTTGAACCTCTTGAGGATCCATACGGTACCAACCGACCGACAGGATGGGGAGACATTAGTGATGATGTCTGAGCTAGATGCTCTAAACAAGATTTCGACATATATTGCCGAAAGAAATAAATTTGGCACTAGAAGCTAAAGAAAATATGGTTGTCGAAGCCAATAAAACACAAGTTCTAGATGAAGGAGATACTTTGGCTATTGAGCCAAAGCCAACAGATATAATAGAGACGATCGAAGAAAACGTCGATAAGCAACGTCTGGACCGCATATATGACGAAGAACCCTCAGGCTTCGAAAAGGATCCAATGACACCAGAAAAGATGCAGCCACAAGACCCTCTAAATGAAATAGATCTTGGCGAAAATGGGGATAAAAGACCAACTTATATCAGCGCCAACATCGACCCAAAGTTGAAATATGAGGTAATATCTTTATTAAAAGAATTTAAAGATTGTTTTTCTTGGGACTATAATAAAATGATAGGTTTAAGCAGGGACTTGGTAGAACTAAAATTACCAATAAAAGCTAGAAAGAAACTAGTAAAGCAGACTCCCAGACGTTTCGCTCCAACCATAATGTCAAAAATCAAAGAGGAGGTAGAAAGACTCCTCAAAAGCAGATTCATAAGAACTGCAAGGTATGTCAACTGGTTGGCAAACATAGTGCCAGCAATTAAGAAAAGTGGAAAATTAAGGGTATGCATAGATTTTAGAGATTTAAATGCTGCCACCCTAAAAGATGAGTATGCTATGCCTGTGGAAGAAATCTTGATCGACTTGGCTGCTGGTTTTGAATATCTAAGTATGCTTGATGGTTATTCTGATTATAACCAAATTCTTATTGCATACGAAGATGTGTCGAAGACGGTGTTTCGTTGCCCTGGGGAACATGAAACCTATGAATGTGTTGTCATGCCATTCGGTTTAAAAAATGTCGGAGCAACATATCAAAGGGTAATGAATTCTATGTTCCATGATTTTATTGAAGATTTCATGCAAGTTTACATTGATGATATTGTAATAAAGTCGAACAGTAAACCAACTCATCTACAACACCTTCGAAAGTCTATCGAAAGGATGAGAAAACATGGATTAAAAATGAATCCATTAAAATGTGATTTTTGTATGCAGGAAGGTGATTTTCTTGGCTTTGTGGTGCATAAAAAAGGCACAGAAGTAAATCAAAGCAAGACCATAGCCATCATGGACATCAAACCACCGTCGACCAAAAAAGGAATTTTAGTCTCTGTTGGGCAAGATAAATTTCCTAAGGAGGTTTATATCCAACTTAAGTGGAAAAACCAAAGTATTTTCACCACTACTTCGACTAAAAAAATGAAGATTTCGTTTGGCAAGAGGAGCATCAAGAGGCTTTCGACAAAATCAAAGACTACTTAGTAAAGCCTCAAATATTGGCACCTCCTGTTAGACATCGGCCTATGAGGTTATATGTTGCAGCCTCAGATGCGACTATAGGTAGTATGTTAGTCCAACAGGACGAAAAAGGTGTCGAGAGACCTGTGTATTATCTTAGTCGAATGCTAAATAATCTTGAGACTAGGTATAGTGATATAGAAAACTATGCCTTTGCTTGTATTTCTCTTGTATTAAACTAAAAAAATATATAAATCTTGTTGATGTGTATGTATCTTCTCATTTCGATATTATTAAGCACATGTTATCCAAACCAAATTTACATAGTCAAATTGGTAAATGGGCTTTGAAATTCTGGCTGCAGATACTCAATGTCACGTTCAATGTTGTGACACCGTATCCGACTTTCTATAAGACAGTAAATACAAAAACAGTAAAGAACACAGTCAATTGTTTACCCAGTTCAGTGTGCAACAACACCTACTCTGGGGGCTACCAAGCCAGGGAGGAAATCCACTATAAGAGATGTTAATTCAGGAATAAACCAACCAGTTTATCTCCTTCACTTAAGACCTACCCAATGCAATTTCAATCTAAGTACAACTTAAACCTGAGTTCCTACTAACTCCCCCTCAATCACAACAGTGATACATAAAACAATTTGACTAATGAATTGATGAAGACACTCTTCAAAAACATACACTTGATTAAGCTTCACAGCTTTTTAATCAAGCAACACAACCACTCTTGCTTCACAGCTTTGAGTGATACACACACCTAACTTGACTCTGCTTCACAGCTTTAGTCAAGAGACATACAAACACTCTTGCTTCAAAGCTTTGAGTGCTACACAACCCTTACAATTAAAACCTATTCCAAGTCACTTATCACAATGATAATTGCTTGGATTACAATAGTTAAAACTATACAGCTTCTAAATGATCTTCTGTCAAAAGGGATTCCTTTCAAAACAGCAGCTCTGTTGAATATATAGCAACTGCAACTTCAGTTAGGGTTTCCACAAAAAGCTAGGGTTAATTCCGTTTGACCTTAAGACTAGGTCACAGGACTTTATCAACCAGGTTAGGGTTGAGCTAGGTTAACCCAAAGAAAACGCAGGATTCTGTTCTGGAAAGATTGAGTCATTTTCCTGAAAAAACTCAGAATTAACCAAACTGCATACCTGTTAGTTCAGAACAAGATGTCTTAACATCTGTTATGACATCTGAAAACCTGTCTACTGATTTTGGTAAATGTGATCATTTTGCAAAATGCTCAGATACACACTCATAAACATCAGTACCTGTATGACAATATTTTTCTGCAAAGGTACCTAATGAATCAGTACAAACTAAACTAGAATGTTATGACATCAGTCATGACATTCACACATACACTTGGGATTTACCAAAAATGCAAGCCAATAACTAAACAACTACAAACTCCCCCTTTGGCATATTTTTGGCTAAAGACCCTAAGCAATCAGAGATAGATAGCAGCAGAATAAAAATGACTGCAGAAAAATGGAATGTCAAATAATGTATCACAATATATCTCCCCCTCTTTAGCCACAAATGGGCCAAAGATACATGTTCATAAAAATTATACAGTCATCCAGAAAAAATAATAAGAGCAGCAACTAAAAACTGAACACACTTCCAAACTCCATCAGGGACCAGCAACAACTCCACCAAACAGCAACCAACCTTTAAGCACTGTCATCAGACTCAGGATTCTGGCTTCTTCCTTTTCTTGTGAGCAATGTCAGCATTCTTCTCTTTGTCTGATGTCTCAACATCCTTAGAGACATCTGGATTTGTTTCAGCATTTGAACTTTCTTGATTTAAAGGAACAGAAATGCCAGGAACTGAGTGGTTCTCGTTCAGAATTCTTGAAACAATTTTTGCTATTGCTTGACGAACATAGGCTGACCCTTCCCTATTTGCAATTTCAGGGGGAACTGAAGAAGAAGGATGAGATGAATTACCAGAGGCAGAAGCTTGGGACCTTCCTGCATGTCTTGTTCTCAGCTCTTTGACCTTGGTGGGGTTAGATTCCACTTTTCTAAGAGAAGAGATCTCCAGGGCTTCAGAGTCCTGACAAGAAGAGATTGTCCTAGAATCTTGATCAGAGGAAGAGGTTGAAATGGTCGTATTGGATGATGATGGTGTTTGAGGCATTTTGACAGTCTTAGAGGACCAACAGCAACTGAAGAGAAAATTCTGATTGAGAGACTGGGTTTTGATGAGGAGACGAGAGGGGAAGGAAGAAAAGGAGTGTCTATTCAACTTCTTAAAAGAATTGAAGGAAATGGGAAAATATAATTTTAACCCAATCAGAACAAGCATAACTCCTTTAACCCTTGTTTTAAGAAAAATTAATTGCTACAATTCCTCATGTTGACAAATACCCAACTTACCCCTCAAGTTTTCAAATTGATTTGCATCAAGAGCCTTGGTAAAAATGTCAGCCAGCTGTAGCTCAGTGGCAACATGTTCCAATTTGATTGTCTTCTCTTCTACAAGGTCTCTGATAAAGTGATGTCGTATGTCAATATGTTTGGTCCTACTATGCTGAATGGGGTTCTTGGAAATGTTGATTGTACTCAGATTGTCACAGTACAATGTCATAACATCTTGTGTGACATTATACTCAGTAAGCATCTGTTTCATCCAGATCATTTGAGAACAGCTACTACCAGCTGCAATGTATTCAGCTTCAGCAGTAGAAAGAGACACACAATTCTGTTTCTTGCTGAACCAGGAAACCAGATTATTTCCCAAGAAGAAACATCCTCCAGAGGTGCTTTTTCTATCATCAGCACTACCAGCCCAATCAGCATCACAGTAACCAGTCAGAGTTGGTTCACAGCCATGAGAGTATAGCAACCCATAGTTGTAAGTTCCACTCACATACTTCAAAATTCTCTTCACTTGATTGATGTGACTGACTTTAGGGTCTGCTTGGTATCTTGCACAAACTCCAACTGCAAAAGCAATGTCAGGTCTGCTGGCTGTTAAGTACAACAAGCTTCCTATCATGCTTCTGTACAGACTTTGATCCACCTTAACCCCACTTGAATCTTTGGAAAGCTTTAAATGAGTAGGAGCAGGAGTCCTTTTGTGACTTGCATTCTCCATACCAAACTTCTTTACAATGTTCTTAGCATACTTGCTTTGAGATAAGAAGATTGAGTCCTCCATCTGTGAGACTTGCAGTCCAAGAAAATAAGTTAGTTCTCCCATGAGACTCATTTCGAATTCAGCCTGCATCTGTTCAGCAAAATGTTTAACCATAGGTTCTGACATTCCTCCAAACACTATGTCATCAACATATATTTGGGCAACCATCAACTTCCCTCCTTCAGTTTTGACAAAGAGTGTTTTGTCAAAGCCTCCTTTTCTGTATCCTTTGTTTGAGAGAAACTTTGTTAACCTGTCATACCATGCTCTAGGAGCTTGTTTCAGGCCATATAGAGCTTTTCTCAATTTGTAGACATGATCAGGGTGGTTTGGATCCACAAAGCCTTTAGGCTGTTCCACATAAGCTTCCTCATTCAAGTACCCATTTAGAAAGGCACTTTTCACACCCATCTGAAATAGCTTGAACTTCAGAAGACAAGCAATTGACAATAGGAGTCTGATTGATTCCAGCCTGGCTACAGGTGCAAAGGTTTCATCAAAATCAACCCCTTCAACCTGAGTGTATCCTTGAGCAACAAGTCTTGCCTTATTCCTGGTGACAACTCCTTCAGCATCTGACTTGTTCTTGAAAATCCATTTTGTGACAATGATGTTAGTTCCTTCAGGTCTAGGAACCAGTTCCCAAACTTCATGTTGCTTGAATTGGTTCAGTTCATCTTGCATTGCACCAATCCAGTATTCATCAGTTAAAGCTTCCTTGACATTTCTTGGTTCCATTTTGGACACAAAACAAGAGTTTGAGATGATTTCTCTAGATCTTGTAATGACTCCACTGTTGGGATCTCCTATGATGAGCTCTTTTGGATGATCCTTCTGAATTCTAATGGAAGGGATCTTGCTAGCTTCCTTTGATTCTGATTCTGTTGTGGTGGAGTTGGGTAGATCATTCTGTTGGGTTGAAGTCTCAAAGAATGTCTCAACAGTACAAGGAACATCTATTTCTTCATGATAATCATCAATTATAACATTTATTGATTCCATCATGGCTTTGGTTCTGGAATTGAATACTCTATAAGCTCTGCTGTTTGAGGAGTATCCTAGAAATATGCCTTCATCACTTTTAGGGTCCAGTTTTCTTCTTTGTTCACGACCTGCCAGAATATAGCATTTGCTGCCAAACACATGGAAGTACTTCTCAGTTGGTTTTCTTCCTTTACAGAGTTCATATATGGTGGATGAGGTTCCCTTTCTCAAGGTGACCCTGTTATGAACATAGCAGGCTGTATTCATAGCTTCAGCCCAAAAATACATAGGAAGTCTTTTGGCATGTAACATTGCTCTGGCAGATTCCTGTATGGTCCTGTTTTTCCTTTCCACAACTCCATTTTGCTGAGGAGTTATAGGAGAAGAAAATTCATGACTAATTCCTTCTGAGGAACAGAAATCATCAAACTTGCTGTTTTCAAATTCCTTGCCATGATCACTTCTGATTCTGACAATACACCTTTCCTTTTCTCTTTGAATTCTTTTGCACAATTCTTTAAAAACTTCAAATACATCAGATTTTTCCCTAATGAAATTAATCCAGGTGAATCTGGAAAAATCATCCACAACCACATAGGCATATCTTTTTCCACCAAGACTCTCCACTTGCATTGGTCCCATCAGATCCATATGAAGAAGTTCTAGAACCTTAGAGGTGGTCAGATGTCTTGACTTTGGATGTGACATCCTAGTCTGCTTACCAACTTGACATTCGCCACAAACTCTTTCTTCATCAATTTTCAGTCTTGGAATCCCTCTGACTGCCTCCATGGAGATAATCCTTTTCATTCCTCTTAGATGAAGATGGCCAAGTTTTTGGTGCCACAGTTTCACCTCTTTTTCTTCTTTTGCAATGGAACACACAAAGGAGAAATTAGTGTTCTCAGGCTCCCACAAGTAACAGTTGTCTTTAGATCTGACTCCTTTCATTACAATTTCTTGTTTGTCATTGATTACAAGGCATTCAGATTTTGAGAAATTTACCTTGAATCCTAGATCACACAATTGACTGATACTAATGAGATTAGCAGTCAGTCCTTTTACCAGCAGTACTTCATTCAGACTTGGAACTCCAGGGCAGTCCAGATTACCAACTCCTTTGATTTCACCTTTAGCACCATCTCCAAAGGTCACAAAACTGGTGGTGTGAGGTTTAACATTATTGAGGAAGTTCTTGATTCCAGTCATGTGTCTGGAACACCCACTGTCAAAGTACCAGTCTTCCTTTGCAGAGACCCTCAGGGAAGTGTGGGCTATCAGGGCAGTAGCCTTTTTCTTCCATTTAGGAGCATGTGGTACCTTTTTGGACTTAGGTTTGAAACCTGAGTTCTGATTGGGGTATCCATGCAATCTAAAGCAGAAGGGCTTTATGTGGCCATATCTCCCACAATGATGACATCTCCATCTTTGGTACCTTTTCTTCATATGTCTCTGTTCCTGATGTTGAGAGTTGTGTTGAGACATCTGTTTTGACATTTGCTTATCAGGCCTGATCTTCTTGACTGTACCAGATTTCTTTGCTTCCATAAATCCTAGTCCAGATTTATTTCCCACATTTTGTCCAACCTGAAGGATCTCTTCCAATTTGTTTGTTCCATTAGTCAGCATCTTGACAGATTTGGTCATTTGATTCAGTTGTGAGTTCAGCAATTGAACTTCCCCTTCTAGATGACTTATAGTTTCAAGGTTTGCCCTTTTCTCAGCCTCCAGCTTTATGATGAGTTTTGATTGTTTCTCATTCTGCACACAGACTTCAGTACTTCTGATACACAATTTCTTGTAAGTATCAGCCAGTTCTTCAAATGTCACCTCTTCATCACTAGTGTCACTTTCAGAGGTACAAACACCAGTTAGAGCAGTAACTAGTTTGGCAGATTCTTCTTCAGAATTACTTTCTGAATCATAGTCAGACCAAGTAACAGTCATTCCTTTCTTTTGTTTCTTAAGAAAGGTTGGACATTCAGCTCGAATATGCCCATATCCTTCACAACCATGGCATTGAATTCCTCTGCCTTGGTTTCCCTTCTCTTCTGACCTTGGTCTTCTGCTGGAACTGTCAATGTCAGAGGGAATGTTATGAACATTAGACCTTGACTTTGGATCTATTCTTTTGATGAGTTTGTTGAACTGTCTTCCAAGCATGGCTATAGCTTCTGAAATATTTTCTTCTTCATCCTCCTTGTTGTCAACATCAGAGTTGGATACAAGTGCTATGCTCTTGTTCTTCTTGTCACCATTTTCAGTGATCCCCATCTCATAAGTCTGAAGAGACCCAATAAGTTCATCCACTTTCAACT
Organism: Vicia faba; assembly: GCA_948472305.1. Taxonomy (NCBI): domain Eukaryota; kingdom Viridiplantae; phylum Streptophyta; class Magnoliopsida; order Fabales; family Fabaceae; genus Vicia; species Vicia faba. Next base: position 113,939,924 of record OX451739.1, on the reverse strand, counting down.
TGCTGATGTCCTGGGCTTCTTCTATGGCAGTTACCTTCATTGCAAATCTTTTAGGCAAGGATCTGAGAATCTTTCTCACCAGTTTTTCTTCTGACATCTTTTCTCCCAGTGCTCCTGAGGTGTTGGCAATCTCCAAGATGTTCATGTGAAACTCATGAATGGTTTCATCTTCCATCATTTTTAGATTCTCAAACTTGGTAGTCAACATCTGAAGCCTTGACATTTTTACTTTGGAAGTGCCCTCATGAGTAGTTTTGAGAGTGTCCCAAACTTCCTTGGCCAGTTCATATTGATGTACTAGTCTGAAAATGTTTCTATCAATTCCATTGAACAAGGCATTTAAAGCTTTGGAATTTCCCAGGGCTAACTCATCTTCTTCTTTACTCCAATCTTCCTCAGGCTTCAGACTGATTGTCCCATCTTTCTCAGTTATGGTGGGATGGTTCCATCCTTTGTCAGCAGCTCTCCAAGCCTTTTTGTCCAGAGATTTTAAGAAGGCAATCATACGAGGTTTCCAGTAGTCATAATTAGTTCCATCCAGAATGGGTGGTCTATTTCCAAAAACTCCTTTTTTGTCCATAGTGCCAGAAAGTGATATCCTTAGATCTCACCCAGTAATACAGGCAGGGTGCCTACTCTGATACCAATTGAAATTCTGGCTGCAGATACTCAATGTCACGTTCAATGTTGTGACACCGTATCTGACTTTCTATAAGACAGTAAATACAAAAACAGTAAAGAACACAGTAAATTGTTTACCCAGTTCAGTGTGCAACAACACCTACTCTGGGGGCTACCAAGCCAGGGAGGAAATCCACTATAAGAGATGTTAATTCAGGAATAAACCAACCAGTTTATCTCCTTCACTTAAGACCTACCCAATGCAATTTCAATCTAAGTACAACTTAAACCTGAGTTCCTACTCACTCCCCCTCAATCACAGCAGTGATACATAAAACAATTTGACTAATGAATTGATGAAGACACTCTTCAAAAACATACACTTGATTAAGCTTCACAGCTTTTTAATCAAGCAACACAACCACTCTTGCTTCACAGCTTTGAGTGATACACACACCTAACTTGACTCTGCTTCACAGCTTTAGTCAAGAGACATACAAACACTCTTGCTTCAAAGCTTTGAGTGCTACACAACCCTTACAATTAAAACCTATTCCAAGTCACTTATCACAATGATAATTTCTTGGATTACAATAGTTAAAACTATACAGCTTCTAAATGATCTTCTGTCAAAAGGGATTCCTTTCAAAACAGCAGCTCTGTTGAATATATAGCAACTGCAACTTCAGTTAGGGTTTCCACAAAAAGCTAGGGTTAATTCCGTTTGACCTTAAGACTAGGTCACAGGACTTTATCAACCAGGTTAGGGTTGAGCTAGGTTAACCCAAAGAAAACGCAGGATTCTATTCTGGAAAGACTGAGTCATTTTCCTGAAAAAACTCAGAATTAACCAAACTGCATACCTGTTAGTTCAGAACAGGATGTCTTAACATCTGTTATGACATCTGAAAACCTGTCTACTGATTTTGGTAAATGTGATCATTTTGCAAAATGCTCAGATACACACTCATAAACATCAGTACCTGTATGACAATATTTTTCTGCAAAGGTACCTAATGAATCAGTACAAACTAAACTAGAATGTTATGACATCAGTCATGACATTCACACATACACTTGGGATTTACCAAAAATGCAAGCCAATAACTAAACAACTACAGGCTTTAGCATTAACAGAGTATTCTCTGACTTACATGCCCTTAAAAGCAATGAAAGGACAAGTAGTGGCATATTTTTTGGTCGACCATTTAATGGTTGGTATACCTCAAAATTATGTATATTTAGTGCCATGGAAATTATACTTTGATGGTTCTATCCATAAGAATGGAGTTGGAATAGGAGGAATTATAATTTCTCCCAGTGGAATTCCAGCAAAGTTTAAGTATAAAATCGATGGTATGTGCACAAATAATGAAGCAGAATACGAGTCTTTAATAACAGGACTTGAACTACTGCTAGATTTGGGGGAAAGGAACGTCAAAATTATGTGAGACTCTAAATTAGTGATTAAACTAGTGTCAAAGGAGTAAAAATGTATTAAAGAAAATTTAATCATGTATTTTGTGATTATCATCAGATTGTTAAAATAATTTGAGCAAGTAAGTATTCGACACATACCTCGAAGAGAGAGCGAAAAGGCTAATGACCTAGCACAAGAAGCCTCATGATATAAGAGAGATCAAAATGAATAACTTACCCAAGTAAGAGAGAAAGTTAGAGCAACTTTGTTATCCCCTTCAGATTTGTCGATTGTAAAGTTAGGGGCTATAGATGCCGAAAATTTTCAAATTTTAACCATTGATAATGGACAAGAGAATGATGGCGAAAGCCATTGACTGACTATCTGCGCATCCCCACGGGGTCAACAGATCGTAAGATCAAGTATCACGCTCTCAGTTACGTTTTGATAGAGAACAAATTATTTAAGAAAACTGCTGAAGGAGTTTTGTTAAAATCCCTTGGAGAAAGTGAGACATACGTGGAAGTGTCAAGTGTGCATAGTGGAGCATGTGGTGCACATCAAGAAGGACACAAAATGAAATGGCTTTTGGTGCATTCAGGCGTCTATTGGCCTTCAATGCTAAAAGATTTCATCGAATTTGCTAAAGGTTGTCGAGAATGCCAAATGCATGGGGGCATACAACATATCCCCTCAAGTGAATTACATGCAGTTATAAAACCCTATCCATTCAATGGACGGGCTTTAGATGTGATTGGAGAAATAAAACCAGCATCATCAAAACAACAAAGATATATTTTAGTCGGTATTGATTACTTTACAAAATGGGTCGAGGAAGTAGCTTTAACTAATTTCGACCAAGAAGCTGTTATTGATTTTATACAAAATCACATCATCTGTCGGTTTGGAATTCCAGAAACAATTACGACCGACCAAGGATCAGTATTTACTGGACAAAAAATGCAAGAATTTACACAAGAAGTCGGAATTAAATTGTTAACTTTTACTCCTTACTAAGCTCAAGAAAATGGCCAAGTCGAAACTTCCAATAAAGTGATAATTAGCCTAATTAAGAAGCATGTAGGAAAGAAGCCAAGAAATTGGCATAAAACATTGGATCAAGCCTTATGAGCGTGTATAACTTCACCTAAGGAAGCAACCAGAACTACTCCATTTCGACTTGCATATGGGCATGATGGAATGTTACCAGTGGACGTACATGTTCAATTGATAAGAATCCAAAGAAAGCATGAAATACCATATGAAGATTACTGGAATATAACGGCAGACGAGCTTGTCGACATAGACGAAGAAAAGATGTTGGCCCTTGATTCGTTAATAAGACAGAAAGAAAGAGTTTCCAGAGCTTATAATAAAAAGTAAAGGATAAAGTATTTGATGTCGATGATCTAGTATGGAAAGTGATATTACCTATGGACAAAAATGATAGAGTCATAAGGAAATGTTCCCCAAATTGGGAAGGACCTTTTAAGGTGATACAAGTTTTTTCAAATGATGCCTATGAGCTTGAGGAGTTAGCCCCAGATCGAAGGATCTTAAGAGTAAATGGCAAGTACTTAAAAAGTATAAGCCCATCCTTCAAGAAATCAAAATCTCGACGGAATAAGTATTCGTCGAACCAACAAGCTGGTAAAATTTTGTTGAGACCAGCAAATTCAAAACACGCATAAAACATGGAAGATAATAAAAAAACAAAGAAAGGTTTCATTAAAAATTTGGCTTAAAACCATAGAGAAATTACAAGATTGTTGGTACAATGATTAAAAATGCTTAAATTTGGCTTGGAATGACCGTAGTTCACCATGGAGGTTTATGGCCTGATATTCAAAACCTTCTACCTGAGCCTTAAGTGTTTCAAGCTCTGTTTCGACAGAAGAAATCGCGTCACTTACAGCCACGACGTCCACAGCCATTTGCTCAGCTTTTTCTTGGGGTTGGATTAATCACATTATTAATCTCTTCCTCTTGCTTGGTGTGATACGGTGGGAGAACTGACTTGAGTTTTGCGTTTGTATTCGCACTTGTTCGGTTTAGCAAGAGTCGCCACCGACTCTCTTTTTTTCTCTCTCTTAAAGCATATTACAATGCTTTAGAATAGCTGTCTCTGAAAAAGCTTTGGCCAGAAAATGATGATAAAATGTGTACTTTTCACAAGCTTTCTTGCATCTTTTGCTTTCCTCTGCATCTTTCCAGATTTTCTGCATATCTCTTGTGTACTTGTTGACAACTTTTTTGATAGCTTTGACAGCTTTGCACTTTTGACAATTTGGTTTACTTTGTTTGATAGTGCAATTCAGTTTAGTTGACATTTTGGACTTTGTAATTGTTTGGCATATTCATTTTTCCATGTGCAGCTTGTTTGAATTTTTCACTTGGCTGTTCAGTTTGCCTCGTTTGATTTTATGCATTTTGGTTGACATTTTTGTTGACACTTTGCAATTTGAAATTATGCAGCTTTGTGTATTTTGCAAAATAATTCATATGCTTGTAAAACATTTAATTTCCCTCTTTGTGAACCAAGAAGAGACATCTTCTTGCGATTTGCAGAGAGTTCGAACAAACTGATTACGGCCAAAATTTTTAATGATGAGTTTTAAATAGCTGTCTGAAAATGCCTTTAATTTTAATTCATCTGTGCTGACTTCTTTCTTCTCTTTTTGCAGGTAAATATCAATTGGGGCAAGAGGAATAGAAGATGAAGACTTCAAACAATTTAGGATAGTTTTATTTTATTTTAATCATTTGTAATAAATATTATTATAAATACTGTAAATGAAATTACCGTATTTAAATAACACTTGTACCAATAATAAAAAATAAATAAAAGTCCTTTGTCAGTTAATCTTTTTTTTAATTCTTCTGCATTTGTTTATTTGATTATTTATATTTCTTGAATTATAATAACTGGAAATTATCCAATAATTTTAACTTAGAAATTATAAATAATCAATAAACGTTCGACGTTCCGAATAGCCAAAAGCATTGCACAGTCAATCAAACAAACATCCATATGCCTTTTCTTTTACTGATTAAACCAAACACTGCAAATTTTCCACCAGAAGCCTCAGCTTCTAAACCAGAGGTTCAGGTTTATTAGAAACAAACTGAAATCATGAGCAAACGTCAAAACAGTGTAACAACCAATTAAAACACTGTGGATTTAAATTCTTCTGAAACTGCGCGTGCAAACCCTAATTCTTGATTTATTGTCAAAGAAGCGTCTGCCTGATCAAACCCTGAGCCAAACTCAAACAAATCAAAAGAAACCCTGATAATCTGTTTGACTGATTCAAAAGTCAATGAAAATCCTAATTTTGTGTGACTGATAAGAAAAGTCTGTTTGACCGATTCTTGAGCCAAATCTGAAAAATCAGGAAAAGCCCGAAGCTGTGATTTCTTGAAAAAGAGAGGGAAAATTTTGGGGTACAACAGTTGCCCCTATTCAATCTTCTTGAACCTGAAGAGTTAGATTGGCAAGTTTGCCGTTCACGACTCGAAGGTAAAAGGAGATTGGACACTAGAGTGCCCAAAAAATTTGCAATCTGTGATGTGATTGAGGGAATGGGCTTAAAGATGCCATTTGGTGATGGGCTTAAAGATTCCATCTGGAGATGTGATAAGTGGATGGGCTTAGAGATGCCATCTGGTGATAGGCTTAAAGATGCCATCTGGAGATGTGACAGGGGGATGGGCTTAGAGATGCCATCTGGAAATTGCTGGTAGGAGGACGGGCTTAGAGATGCCATCTGGAAATTGCTGGTAGGAGGATGGGCTTAGAGATGCCATCTGGAAATGTTTGTTGAACTGTATGTCATTGGTGAGTATCAGAAAGGTATCCATGTTTTGGAACATCTCTGAACTGGGGGTCTAAATAAGCAATAGATTGACATCCGTATCTGGAAGCATCCGTAAGCTGTCTTCAAAAGTTGAATCTGAACAAGCGATAGATTAACATCTGTGTCTGGAGAATCCGTAAACTGTTTTCAGAAGTCTTGAATATGAACAAGCGATAGGTTAACATCCGTGTCTGGAGAACCCGTAAACTGTTTTCAGAGGTCTTGGAGATGAATAAGCAATAGATCAGCATCCATGTTGGAAAGCGTCCGTAAACTGTTTTTAAAAGTTGAGTCTGAACAAGCGATAGATTAACCTCCGTGTCTGGAGAATCCGTAAACTGTTTTCAGAAGTTGAAGAATCTGAATAAGCGATAGGTTAACATCCGTGTCTGGAGAACCCGTAAACTATTTTCAGAAGTCTTGAAGTTGAATAAGCAATAGAGCAGCGTCCATGTTGGGAAGCGTCCGTAAACTGTTTTCAAAAGTTGAGTCTGAATAAGCGATAGATTAACCTCCGTGTCTGGAGAATCCGTAAACTGTTTTCAGAAGTTGAAGAATCTGAACAAGCGATAGGTTAAGATCCGTGTCTGGAGAACCCATAAACTGTTTTCAGAAGTCTTGAAGTTGAATAAGAAATAGAGCAACGTCCATGTTGGGAAGCGTCCGTAAACTGTTTTCAAAAGTTGAGTCTGAACAAGCGATAGATTAATCTCCGTCTTTGGAGAATCCGTAAACTGTTTTCAGAAGTCTTGAAATCTGGAATAAGTATCAGAATGTCGCCATGTCTGGGTCACATCTGAACTATCTCTGGAAGGAATCTCGGAAGATGATGATCTTTGTCTGTTGGTTGATCATTCCTGAAAAGGTAAAGAGTTAGTTGTATGCAATGTCATGATGTAATGAATTGTACTTCATCAATGTTTATGATATGAATGTGATGGATGCGCATGTAAGCTGATGAGCTGTCTTGCTGAGGATAGATGAATCCTGGATAGCCGGAGATAAAAGAGTCTTGACTGCTGCCGGGGAAAGTGAATCCTTGATGCTGCAGGGGATTGCAAGAATCTTTTGATCGTTGAAAATGAGAAGTCCTGGGACCACTATTGGGGAATCAGGAGCTTGGGTTGTATGCCAATCTACTGGGGATTCTTGTCTTGAGGAGATTTTTACTGGGGAATATCAGAATATTTTGTGAGGACCTGAGAATGAGAGTCTTCATTCTGCTTGGGGATTGATAGTTGGAAGTTTTAGCTCCGCTGGGGATTGCAAGAATCTTTTGATTGCTGCAGGTATAGATCTGGGATAAGTATCGGAATGTCGCCAAATCTGGGTCACATCTGAACTATCTCTAGAAGGGAATCTGGAATAAGTATCGGAATGTCGCCAAATCTGGGTCACATCTGAACTATCTCTAGAAGGGAATCTGGAATAAGTATCGGAATGTCGCCAAATCTGGGTCACATCTGAACTATCTCTAGAAGGGAATCTGGAATAAGTATCGGAATGTCGCCAAATCTGGGTCACATCTGAACTATCTCTAGAAGGGAATCTGGAATAAGTATCGGAATGTCGCCAAATCTGGGTCACATCTGAACTATCTCTAGAAGGGAATCTGGAATAAGTATCGGAGTGTCGCCAAATCTGGGTCACATCTGAACTATCTCTAGAAGCAAATCTGGAATAAGTATCGGAATGTCGCCAAATCTGGGTCACATATGAACTATCTCTAGAAGGGAATCTGGAATAAGTATCGGAATGTCGCCAAATCTGGGTCACATCTGAACTATCTCTAGAAGGGAATCTTGAATATGTTGATCTTGATTTTGTTAAGGGTCAGAAATTGGGAGTATACCAATCTTCTGAGGTGATGAGAATCTTCATTCTGTTAACGGTCAGAAACTGGGAGTATACCAATCTTCTGAGGTTTTAAGGATGAGAGTCTTCATTCTTGAGGGTCAGATTTTTAGGAGCTTTAATTGTCCGTTATTCTGTTGGTGGTTGCAACTTCCAGCAGGTGATGAAGGAAATTTTGAACGACCTTGGTTTTGACATTCGAATGCCCCAAGTGATGATGAAGGAGTCTTGCCCCAGGTTACTCTGCAAATTGAGAGATTTCTTGAAATCTTGACTGGACTGCCCCAGGTTAATTGGATAGTGACATGTCATGCCCCTTGTTGATAGGAGATTTGTCAATGGAAGTGTCATCCTTTATGAAATGATTTTGCTCACTGAGAGAGCTTTCGTTCCTCCGAACATTCGCTGTATGAATTTCTTCGCTGTCAAACAAATAACCATGTGCAAACAACGATATTCAAATAATGCAAAGTTTATGCTTGTCTCGAAGTTTTAAAAAATGTGTTTTTTGGCAGAAAACTTTTTTATAAGACAAATTCAACACAAGATTTAGGGCCAAGCCTTACAGGAGTCAGGATACCTTTTGAACAGTATGCTTTCGAACTAACCCATGCTTCAATTAGGACTTTTGAAGGGTTGTAACGTGGCTTGGTTCACGGTTTAAGAAACAAAGGATAAAGGCTCAAAGTATATTTGTACCTACCCGCTCTTCGTGATGTCCTTCAATCCTAGAATCAGTTAATTGTGCGTCGAACTCTATTCGAGTTTGGAACGACTTTTTGATGATGGTTCCCCAGTTGAATTTGGAAGGCAGTCATCATCTCCTTTTTCTCGTGCAACATTTTTTCATGTTTGTTGGGGATTTGTAATGACCTCTTTCTTTTGATTTGTTATCCCTAACTTTTGCCTGACTGTTCCTGTTTTTCGAGATTACAGTCAGCGGGATGCCCCAAGTTTCTTAAGCTTCCTTGATAGGTTTTGGCTTAGTGGGCTTTTCTCTTTTAAGAGATTGTGACTGCCTATGAGATAAGGAACCATCACTGTCTTTTAATTCCAGAGGAATGCTTTTTTTTTGATGTCGTTCGTTGTATTACGAATTGAGAGTTTGCGACTTCAATACGCATCTTTTTTTAATAACTGAGAGACTACCCTGCCCCAGGTTTAAATCAAAGGTTTCAATTTGTTTAGAACTAAAAACTCCTACTTCTTTGGCTCGAAGGGGTTGACTAGGGATTATCTTCCTTATAACTCCAGTGTTTGGGAATTGAAAGAAATGCCTGTACATCATCAGCAAGGCCTGTTCAAAAGCATACTGTATGAGATTATGGTATTGTTTCTTCATCCTCCCTCTAAAGGCTTGTAGCTTTTTATCAAGAGTTAAATATCATAAAGAAAGCATAAGAGTAGTGAAAACGAATGGATGAATTCAAGACAAACATATGCAATGCATTAATGAAACAGAGTTTGACATCAACAGATAATTGTTTGAATAACAAAAGAAATTACAACTTTGAAAATTCAAATGGAACAAAAGTCTCTCAGTTTGAGCTTTGTCACATCAGGTGGAGAAACCCTTAACGGAAGATTTTCATCTCGCCATCTGGCATGAATCACAGCACTCCAATGTCAATCAGATCTTGAATTTTGTTCTTCAAGGCCCAACAGTCATCGGTGTCATGTCCCGGACTATAGGAGTGGTATACACAAAATGCGTCGGGATGATAGTTAGGAGCAGAGGTATTGGGCTTCCGAATAGGATCCCTCAAAGCAGTCAGATTGACCTCCAACAAGTGTTCCAGTATTAGGGATGACGGTATGTCAGTCTCAGTGAACTGTCTTCCCGATGTATTTTGCTTACGCCGACTACCCCGTTGATGCTGACGAGGTTGTTGGTAGGCTTGTGACCCTGAAGCAAGTAGAGGAGCCTTTCCCTTGTCTTCTTTTCTGGAAGGGGGTTGAATGGTGACTTGCTCTTCAACCTCATATGTTTTTCCCACCTGGTTGTCCCGAAGCAGTTGGTTGATGAGAACTCTGAGTTCCTCTTGTCTTTGAGCCAAGTCCTGGATGAGAGCCATCTGGCCCACCAGTTGTCCCATCATTTGGATCCTCATTGCAGTCAGCTCAGACTGAAGCTCTTCCAACTGATCACTCCTGGCGTTGCTTGAATTCCCATGGACCAGGCCCCTTGTGAGGAGAGCTTTCACTTCTTCTTGCCCCTGGGACAGGTTCAAGAACATTTCCTGAAGTTGAGCATTTTGGTTCTGGATATCCTTGACAGTCCTCTCTAGAGCCATATCTTACTGAAATAAACAGTAGGAGAATAAGGAAACCTGAAAAGGAAAAACTGTCATGATGCAATGCATGATATGCGGATGCATGTTTTCAAGGATCTCTTGGGGTAAACACAAGAGAATGTTAGAGGTTGAACTTCGATCTTGTATTGGAGAACTTTGCACCTGTGGATGTCTTTCCACGAGAGTCAAGCTCACCATGTCAAGTGGGTCATAGCCCCTGATTCAAGTTGTTGCACTTGATCTTTGATGGCATTTGTTTAGAGGAAAACCTCTTGCCCCTTGGTAGACGTCTGGTTCAACGTGACCCTGCATCAAAAGACCCTCGAGATCCTTGAAATGGTTATTGAAAAAAATGCTATGGTATGATGTTATGATGTTATGTACATGTATGCAGAAGCAAGTAAGTGTATATACAGGTAATCATACTCACACAAAGCAAACAAGTCCTTAGGTTTAGGCTTGCATGGGGTATGTAGGTAAGTACCCTCTTGAAGTTAGTTGGCTCATCCTGTCCTAAAATAGAAACCGGGTTCTAAGGAGCTCAATATCATTGGATTATTTTCTGTGTTCATTGTTTTGGTTTAGCCACTTAACTGGCGACCAAAATATTCCAAGAAAACAACCCTCAATGAGTGTAGTATCGAGTATCTACCAACTTCAGACTGCACCAAAGTCGGTCATCTCACTACCTCTAAAAGGCTAAGATGGTCAATTAAGGTTCTAAGAGTTTGTTAGTGCTTCATGACATCACTCAGCGGCCCCGTACTCTCCTTGATTGAACTCAAGGGTTACCGGTACTCACAAATATGTCACACTAACATAGCTTACTGCTTCAACCATGTCGGTATACCCCGCACAGTTCCCTCACAGTTTTATTGCTATTTACCTAAAAAGGTGCCCCCAAATCCGGGTGTAGGATTTACAACAAACCCAAACAAGGACCCAAAAAGTAAAGCAATCAAAGCAAGTATGTAAAGGTGATCTAAACCCTAAGGTAACCCCACTTTTAAATTTCTCCCCAGCAGAGTCGCCAGTTATGTGATATGGTGGGAGAACTGACTTGAGTTTTGCGTTTGTATTCGCACTTGTTCGGTTTAGCAAGAGTCGCCACCGACTTTTTATTTTATCCTAAATGAAAGGTTAAAAAGCACAGGAAAAACCTTTGAGATGTTTTCGTGGGTTCGGGGGGTAGATTATGAAAAGGGAAGGTGCTAGCACCCTTTTCATCCATGGTTATCCATGGGCTCTTAGTTACTTGTTTTAGATCACTTGCCTTACTTTTCAATTGTTTGAAATGGTGCTTTGTGTGTGTGTGGTTTTGAAAATGTTTTGAAAAAGATGCCTTGTCTAGGCAACCGTTGTAACAATTCTTTACTCGAATGTTTTACAAAGGTGTTTGTCTTTTTGAAAAGATGTTTCAATGTTTTTGAAAGTTGGTTTTGAAAGTTGTGTTGTGGAGTGTGTTTTGAAAGTAAGAAAGTGTGTTTTGCAAGTTTGATCAAGTAACTAAGAGTTGTCTACCCCTAAATTTACTCAAAGATCTTTCTCATGTTTTAACCCTTTTAACAGTGTTGTTTCACCATAGTATTTGGTGAACAACCTTGCGTTAGGATGTTAACGGGACGGGCACGAGTCATCGTTTAGACCATGAATGAAATAGTGCTAAGTGTCTTTGGCAATTTGCTTGAAGGGACTATGATCATTTTGTTTAGGCCACTTTGAAAGCGTCATCGAGGGACTATGATCATTTGATTTGTTTTTGTTTTGCCAAAGAAACTCAACATGCAACATGGCCCATTTTTGAAGGCAACAAGCGGGATTACCCTAGGGGTGCAAGTGTGAATTGTGTATTGGTTTTCATGCATTTGTCTTTGTATTAGGTTATCTAGCGGTTGATTTTGAATCTTCGCATACAAACCCTAATTACTATACAGTATATAGAAAGCGATAAATTGCGGGAATTTAAAGTCTAAGCTATTACAAATAAGTATCTGGGAATGGGGGTACAAATATTTACAAATGGGGATTAGTCTTATCAGGATAGTAGTGTCCAAATAATATTTATAACCAAATCGAATCGCATTCTCAATGTAAAGTATAACAAAGTATAAGAATCAAAGAGAAATAAAAGTATTTGTGAAAGTGTGATTATTTACAAATGATGCAAATATTAACCTAATGTATTATTAAGTATTTATTTATTTTTGGGTTTTTGTTAATGTTATATAAATAAAAGGTTTTTAAAGAAAAAAGTAATTAATTCAAAACAAACCAATTATTTATATATTTTTATCATTATTTTTTAGGAAGTTTTATAAAAGTGATTTATTAAACAAAGAAAAGTTCTAAAGGGAAGACTGTTTAGACTTAATAAAAACCTATTATTTATGTGTTTTTAAATGTAATAAAATAAAAAAAGCAATTAAGAAAATTTGGTATCAAAGAGTTAATGTATTATTTTATTTACAAAATAAGTTATGTTATATAAAAAGAAAATAAATAAAAGTATTAGTTTGAGTAAATAGAAAAAAAAGAAAGGAGTTAAATGGGCTTTATGAGGAAATGTATGGCCCAAACAACAAAAAGAAACTGATTCAAAAATGGAAAAAAAGGGGGGTGCGCCAGATTCAGTTGGGCTTGGGGCTTTTTGTAGGGGAACCGGCCCAAAGTGTTTAACAATTTGTTGTTAGGGTTTGTTTGTATTCATCTCAGAATTAGGTTTACAGAGGCTAGAGCGGCGCCGTTCCCTTCATCGTCTTCTTCGTCTTTCTTAACCAAGTTTTCTGAACAAACCTCCGCTCATGGCCACTAGGCGCCACCTCCAACTCCTCCTCCCTCCATGGTCAAGCAAGGCGGCGACACGAAAAGGTTTGATTTTTGTTTTATGCGTTTTTAGGTTTTCAAGGATTTATCTCTTGCATGTTTTACCTCTTACACGCTATTGATTTTTATATGCTATCTTTGTTTGTGTGAGGTGTGAAAGAAAAGGGAAGAAGAAATTATACCTTTGTTGGCTTTTGGAGACGGAGGAGGAGAAGTGGATAGGAGGTGTCCTCAGGCGGCCAAGGCGAGGGAGTATGATGATGCTGCGCTAGCTTTGTGGCTTGCTTCCTGGTATTTTTGTATCTTGCTTTAGTTTAATGATGATAGCTTTGCTTCTGAAAACCCTAGGGCCTCTACTTCTGAAACTTCTTTTCCTCTTCTGCTTACTTCTGATTGCTTATACTTCTGGCTTTTTTACTCGATGATGAACTCAGTTCTGAGAGTTTGGGATTTTTTCTCAATGATGATGATTTTTGAGAGTTATTTTGATGTTGTGTTTTGGATTGGTTGGAATTTGGCTTGCTTTGAACACAGGTTATATGTTTGAGTTTAGGCCTCGTGTTTGAATACGTTTAAGGCAGGTTCTGTTGTTTGCTTGACACAGGTTTTGAAAGGCTTGTGTTTGAAGCAAGCTTGGGAAGGCTTTGTGTTTTGACACAGTTTTGAAAGGCTTGGTACTGTCTGTTTGTGTTTGACAGGATTTTTGGTTTGAAAGCTGTTTGTTTGCTTTTGAAAATGTACAGGCTTTAAGGCTTTTATCAGTTTGTAAGTTTGAAGCTTATGGTTCTGTGTTTGAAACAGGTTTGGCTTTGTTTGAGATTTATGCAGGTTAAGGCTATTTCTGGTTTTGATACTGAGTTTAGGCTTTGGAAGGCTTTGTATGGTATCAGTTTTTGAGGCCAGCAGGTTTGAAAGGTTTGCTTCTGGTAGATACAAGCTTGAGGCAGCTCTGGTTTGCGTTATGTAACAGTTTGTGGTATATTGTTTTTTTTGTGATATTCTGCCTCCCTTTTGCTTGTTCTGATATTCTTTGTTTTATATCTCTAGCCTTCCTGAACAAACTGTAATCCTCTTCCCTTTTTTACTCTCTTTTTTCTCTCTCTCTTAAAGCATATTACAATGCTTTAGAATAGCTGTCTCTGAAAAAGCTTTGGCCAGAAAATGATGATAAAATGTGTACTTTTCACAAGCTTTCTTGCATCTTTTGCTTTCCTCTGCATGTTTCCAGATTTTCTGCATATCTCTTGTGTACTTGTTGACAGCTTTTTTGATAGCTTTGACAGCTTTGCACTTTTGACAATTTGGTTTACTTTGTTTGATAGTGCAATTCAGTTTAGTTGACATTTTGGAGTTTGTAATTGTTTGGCATATTCATTTGTCCATGTGCAGCTTGTTTGAATTTTTCACTTGGCTGTTCAGTTTGCCTCGTTTGATTTTATGCATTTTGGTTGACATTTTTGTTGACACTTTGCAATTTGAAATTATGCAGCTTTGTGTATTTTGCAAAATAATTCATATGCTTGTAAAACATTTAATTTCCCTCTTTGTGAACCAAGAAGAGACATCTTCTTGCGATTTGCAGAGAGGTCGAACAAACTGATTCCAGCCAAAATTTTTAATGATGAGTTTTAAATAACTGTCTGAAAATGCCTTTAATTTTAATTCATCTGTGCTGACTTCTTTCTTCTCTTTTTGCAGGTAAATATCAATTGGGGCAAGAGGAATAGAAGATGAAGACTTCAAACAATTTAGGATAGTTTTATTTTATTTTAATCATTTGTAATAAATATTATTATAAATGCTGCAAATGAAATTACCGTATTTAAATAACACTTGTACCAATAATAAAAAATAAATAAAAGTCCTTTGTCAGTTAATCTTTTTTTTTAATTCTTCTGCATTTGTTTATTTAATTATTTATATTTCTTGAATTATAATAACTGGAAATTATCCAATAATTTTAACTTAGAAATTATAAATAATCAATAAATGTCCGGCGTTCCGAATAGCCAAAAGCATTGCACAGTCAATCAAACAAACATCCATATGCCTTTTCTTTTACTGATTAAACCAAACACTGTAAATTTTCCACCAGAAGCCTCAACTTCTAAACCAGAGGTTCAGGTTTATGAGAAACAAATTGAAATCTTGAGCAAACGTCAAAACAGTGCAACAACCAATTAAAACACTGTGGATTTAAATTCTTCTAAAACTGCGCGTGCAAACCCTTATTCTTGATTTATTGTCAAAGAAGCGTCTGCCTGATCAAACCCTGAGCCAAACTCAAACAAATCAAAAGAAACCCTGATAATCTGTTTGACAGATTCAAAAGTCAATGAAAATCCTAATTTTGTGTGACTGATAAGAAAAGTCTGTTTGACCGATTCTTGAGCCAAATCTGAAAAATCAGGAAAAGCCCAAAGCTGTGATTTCTTGAAAAAAGAAGGGCAAATTTTGGGGTACAACAGTTGCCCCTGTTCAATCTTCTTGAACCTGAAGAGTTAGATTGGCAAGTTTGTCGTTCGCGACTCGAAGGTAAAAGGAGATTGGACACTAGAGTGCCCAAAAAATTTGTACTCGGTGATGTGATTGAGGGAATGGGCTTAAAGATACCATTTGGTGATGGGCTTAAAGATGCCATCTGGAGGTGTGACAGGGGGATAGGCTTAGAGATGTCATCTGGTGATGGGCTTAAAGATGCCATCTGGAGATGTGACAGGGGGATGGGCTTAGAGATGCCATCTGGAAATTGCTGGTAGGAGGATGGGCTTAGAGATGCCATCTGGAAATTGCTGGTAGGAGGATGGGCTTAGAGATGCCATCTGGAAATGTTTGTTGAACTGTATGTCATTAGTTAGTATCAGAAAGGTATCCATGTTTTGGAACATCTCTGAACTGGGGGTCTGAATAAGCAATAGATTGACATCCGTATCTGGAAGCATCCGTAAGCTGTCTTCAAAAGTTGAATCTGAACAAGCGATAGATTAACATCTGTGTCTGGAGAATCCATAAACTGTTTTCAGAAGTCTTGAATCTGAACAAGCGATAGGTTAACATCCGTGTCTGGAGAACCCGTAAACTGTTTTCAGAGGTCTTGGAGATGAATAAGCAATAGATCAGCATCCATGTTGGGAAGCGTCCGTAAACTGTTTTTAAAAGTTGAGTCTGAACAAGCGATAGATTAACCTCCGTGTCTGGAGAATCCGTAAACTGTTTTCAGAAGTTGAAGAATCTGAACAAGCGATAGGTTAACATCCGTGTCTGGAGAACCCGTAAACTGTTTTCAGAAGTCTTGAAGTTGAATAAGCAATAGAGCAGCGTCCATGTTGGGAAGCGTCCGTAAACTGTTTTCAAAAGTTGAGTCTGAACAAGCGATAGATTAACCTCCGTGTCTGGAGAATCCATAAACTGTTTTCAGAAGTTGAAGAATCTGAACAAGCGGTAGGTTAACATCCGTGTCTGGAGAACCCGTAAACTGTTTTCAGAAGTCTTGAAGTTGAATAAGCAATAGAGCAGCATCCATGTTGGGAAGCGTCCGTAAACTGTTTTCAAAAGTTGAGTCTGAACAAGCGATAAATTAACCTCCGTGTTTGCAGAATCCGTAAACTGTTTTCAGAAGTCTTGAAATCTGGAATAAGTATCAGAATGTCGCCATGTCCGGGTCACATATGAACTATCTCTAGAAGGAATCTCGGAAGATGATGATCTTTGTATGTTGGTTGATCTTTCCTGAAAAGGTAAAGAGTTAGTTATATGCAATGTCATGATGTAATGAATTGTACTTCATCAATGTTTATGATATGAATGTGATGGATGCGCATGTAAGCTGATGAGATGTCTTGCTGAGGATAGATGAATCCTGGATAGCCGGAGATAAAAGAGTCTTGACTGCTGCCGGGAAAAGTGAATCCTTGACTGCTGCAGGGGAGTGCAAGAATCTTTTGATCATTGAAAATGAGAAGTCCTGGGACCACTGTTGGGGAATCAGGAGCTTGGGTTGTATGCCAATCTACTGGGGATTCCTGTCTTGAGGAGATTTTTACTGGGGAATATTTGAATATCCTGTGAGGAACTGAGAATGAGAGTCTTCATTCTGCTTGGGGATTGATAGTTGGAAGTTTTAGCTCCGCTGGGGATTGCAAGAATCTTTTAATTGCTGCAGGTATTGATCTGGGATAAGTATTAGAATGTCGCCAAAACTGGGTCACATATGAACTATCTCTAGAAGGAAATCTGGAATAAGTATCGGAATATCGCCAAATCTGGGTCACATCTGAACTATCTCTAGAAGGGAATCTGGAATAAGTATCGAAATGTCGCCAAATCTGGGTCACATCTGAACTATCTCTAGAAGGGAATCTGGAATAAGTATCGGAATGTCGCCAAATCTGGGTCACATCTGAACTATCTCTAGAAGGGAATCTGGAATAAGTATCGGAATGTCGCCAAATCTGGGTCACATCTGAGCTATCTCTAGAAGGGAATCTGGAATAAGTATCGGAATGTCGCCAAATCTGGGTCACATCTGAAATATCTCTAGAAGCAAATCTGGAATAAGTATCGGAATGTCGTCAAATCTGGGTCACATCTGAACTATCTCTAGAAGGGAATCTGGAATAAGTATCGGAATATCGCCAAATCTGGGTCACATCTGAACTATCTCTAGAAGGGAATCTTGAATATGTTGATCTTGATTTTGTTAAGGGTCAGAAATTGGGAGTATACCAATCTTCTGAGGTGATGAGAATCTTCATTCTGTTAACGGTCAGAAACTGGGAGTATACCAATCTTCTGAGGTTTTAAGGATGAGAGTCTTCATTCTTGAGGGTCAGATTTTTAGAAGCTTTAATTGTCCGTTATTCTGTTGGTGGTTGCAACTTCCAGCAGGTGATGAAGGAAATTTTGAACGACCTTGGTTTTGACATTCGAATGCTCCAAGTGATGATGAAGGAGTCTTGCCCCAGGTTACTCTACAAATTGAGAGATTTCTTGAAATCTTGACTGGACTGCCCCAGGTTAACTGAACTTTGAAAGATCTGTTGAAACCTTGACTGGACTGCCCCAGGTTAATTGGATAGTGACATGTCATTCCCCCTTGTTGATAGGAGATTTGTCAATGGAAGTGTCATCCTTTATGAAATGATTTTGCTCACTGAGAGAGCTTTCGTTCCTCCGAACATCCGCTGTATGAATTTCTTCGCTGTCAAACAAATAACCATGTGCAAACAACGATATTCAAATAATGCAAAGTTTATGCTTGTCTCGAAGTTTTAAAAAATGCGTTTTTTGGCAGAATTTTTTTTATAAGACAAATTCAACACAAGATTTAGGGCCAAGCCTTACAGGAGTCAGGATACCTTTTGAACATTATGCTTTTGAACTAACCCATGCTTCAATTAGGACTTTTGAAGGGTTGTAACGTGGCTTGGCTCACGGTGTAAGAAACAAAGGATAAAGGCTCAAAGTATATTTGTACCCACCCGCTCTTCGTGATGTCCTTCAATCCTAGAATCAATTAATTGTGCGTCGAACTCTATTCGAGTTTGGAACGACTTTTTGATGATGGTTCCCCAGTTGAATTTGGAAGGCAGTCATCATCTCCTTTTTCTCGTGCAACATTTTTTCATGTTTGTTGGGGATTTGTAATGACCTCTTTCTTTTGATTTGTTATCCATAACTTTTGCCTGACTGTTCCTGTTTTTCGAGATTACAGTCAGCGGGATGCCCCAGCTTTCTTAAGCTTCCTTTATAGGTTTTGGCTTAGTGGGCTTTTCTCTTTTGAGAGATTGTGACTGCCTATGAGATAAGGAACCATCACTGTCTTTTAATTCCAGAGGAATGCTTTTTTTTTTATGTCGTTCGTTGTATTACGAACTGAGAGTTTGCGACTTCAATACGCATCTTTTGTGAATAACTGAGAGACTACCCTGCCCCAGGTTTAAATCAAAGGTTTAAATTTGTTTAGAACTGAAAACTCCTACTTCTTTGGCTCGAAGGGGTTGACTAGGGATTATCTTCCTTATAACTCCAGTGTTTGGGAATTGAAAGAAATGCCTGTACATCATCAGCAAGGCCTGTTCAAAAGCATACTGTATGAGATTATGGTATTGTTTCGTCATCCTCCCTCTAAAGGCTTGTAGCTTTTTATCAAGAGTTAAATATCATAAAGAAAGCATAAGAGTAGTGAAAACGAATGGATGAATTCAAGACAAACATATGCAATGCATTAATGAAACAGAGTTTGACATCAACAGATAATTGTTTGAATAACAAAAGAAATCACAACTTTGAAAATTCAAATGGAACAAAAGTCTCTCAGTTTGAGCTTTGTCACATCAGGTGGAGAAACCCTTAACGGAAGATTTTCATCTCGCCATCTGGCATGAATCTCAACACTCCAATGTCAATCAGATCTTGAATTTTGTTCTTCAAGGCCCAACAGTCATCGGTGTCATGTCCCGGACTATAGGAGTGGTATACACAAAATGCGCCGGGATGATAGTTAGGAGCAGAGGTATTGGGCTTCCGAATAGGATCCCTCAAAGCAGTCAGATTTACCTCCAACAAGTGTTCCAGTATTAGGGATGACGGTATGTCAGTCTCAGTGAACTGTCTTCCCGACGTAGTTTTCTTACACCGACTACCCCGTTGATGCTGACGAGTTTGTTGGTGAGCTTGTGACCCTGAAGCAAGTAGAGGAGCCTTTCCCTTGTCTTCTTGTCTGGAAAGGGGTTGAATGGTGACTTGCTCTTCAACCTCAGATGTTTGTCCCACTTGGTTGTCCCGAAGCAGTTGGTTGACGAGAACTATGAGTTCCTCTTGTCTTTGAGCCAAGTCCTGGATGAGAGCCATCTGGCCCACCAGTTGTCCCATCATTTGGATCCTCATTGCAGTCAGCTCAGACCGAAGCTCTTCCAACTGATCACTCCTGGCGTTGCTTGAATTCCCCTGGACCAGGCCCCTTGTGAGGAGAGCTTTCACTTCTTCTTGCCCCTGGGACAGGTTCAAGAACATTTCCTGAGTTGAGCATTTTGGTCCTGGATATCCTTGACAGTCCTCTCTAGAGCCATCTCTTACTGAAATAAACAGTAGGAGAATAAGGAAACCTGAAAAGGAAAAACTGTCATGATGCAATGCATGATATGCGGATGCATGTTTTCAAGGATCTCTTGGGGTAAACACAAGAGAATGTTAGAGGTTGAACTTCGATCTTTGATTGGAGAACTTTGCACCTGTGGATGTCTTTCCACGAGAATCAAGCTCACCATGTCAAGTGGGTCATAGCCCCTGATTCAAGTTATTGCACTTGATATTTGATGGCATTTGTTTAGAGGAAAACCTCTTTCCCCTTGGTAGACGTCTGGTTCAACGTGACCCTGCATCAAAAGACCCTCGAGATCCTTGAAATGGTTATTGAAAAAAATGCTATGGTATGATGTTATGATGTTATGTACATGTATGCAGAAGCAAGTAAGTGTATATACAGGTAATCATATTCACACAAAGCAAACAAGTCCTTAGGTTTAGGCTTGCATGGGGTTTGTAGGTAAGTACCCTCTTGAAGTTAGTTGGCTCATCCTGTCCTAAAATAGAAACCGGGTTCTAAGGAGCTCAATATCATTGGATTATTTTCTGTGTTCATTGTTTTGGTTTAGCCACTTAACTGGCGACCAAAATATTCCAAGAAAACAACCCTCAATGTGTGTAGTATCGAGTATCAACCAATTTCGGACTGCACCAAAGTCGGTCATCTCACTCCCCCTAAAAAGGCTAAGATGGTCAATTAAGGTTCTAAGAGTTTGTTAGTGCTTCATGACATCACTCAGCGGCCCCGTACTCTCCTTGATTGAACTCAAGGGTTACCGGTACTCACAAATATGTCACACTAACATAGCTTACTGCTTCAACCATGTCGGTATACCCCGCACAGTTCCCTCACAGTTTTATTGCTATTTACCTAAAAAGGTGCCCCCAAATCCGGGTGTAGGATTTACAACAAACCCAAACAAGGACACAAAAAGTAAAGCAATCAAAGCAAGTATGTAAAGGTGATCTAAACCCTAAGGTAACCCCACTTTTAAATTTCTCCCCAGCAGAGTCGCCAGTTCTGTGATACGGTGGGAGAACTGACTTGAGTTTTGCGTTTGTATTCGCACTTGTCCGGTTTAGCAAGAGTCGCCACCGACTTTTTATTTTATCCTAAAGGAAAGGTTAAAAAGCACAGGAAAAACCTTTGAGATGTTTTCGTGGGTTCGGGGGGTAGATTATGAAAAGGGAAGGTGCTAGCACCCTTTTCATCCATGGTTATCCAGGGCTCTTAGTTACTTGTTTTAGATCACTTTCCTTGCTTTTCAATTGTTTGAAATGGTTCTTTGTGTGTGTGTGGTTTTGAAAATGTTTTGAAAAAGATGCCTTGTCTAGGCAACCGTTGTAACAATTCTTTACTCGAATGTTTTACAAAGGTGTTTGTCTTTTTGAAAAGATGTTTCAATGTTTTTGAAAGTTGGTTTTGAAAGTTGTGTTGTGGAGTGTGTTTTGAAAGTAGGCAAGTGTGTTTTGCAAGTTTGATCAAGTAACTAAGAGTTGTCTACCCCTAAATTTACTCAAAGATCTTTCTCATGTTTTAACCCTTTTAACAGTGTTGTTTCACCATAGTATTTGGTGAACAACCTTACGTTAGGATGTTAACGGGACGGGCACGGGTCATCGTTTAGACCATGAATGCAATAGTGCTAAGTGTCTTTGGAAATTTGCTTGAAGGGACTATGATCATTTTGTTTAGGCCACTTTGAAAGCGTCATCGAGGGACTATGATCATTTGATTTGTTTTTGTTTTGCCAAAGAAACTCAACATGCAACATGGTCCATTTTTGAAGGAAACAAGCGGGATTACCCTAGGGGTGTAAGTGTGAATTGTGTATTGGTTTTCATGCATTTGTCTTTGTATTAGGTTATCTAGCGGTTGATTTTGAATCTTTGCATACAAACCCTAATTACTATACAGTATATAGAAAGCGATAAATTGCGGGAATTTAAAGTCTAAGCTATTACAAATAAGTATCCGGGAATGGGGGTACAAATATTTACAAATGTGGATGAGTCTTATCAGGATAGTAGTGTCCAAATAATATTTACAACCAAATCGAATCGCATTCTCAATGTAAAGTATAGCAAAGTATAAGAATCAAAGAGAAATAAAAGTATTTGTGAAAGTGTGATTATTTACAAATGATGCAAATATTAACCTAATGTATTATTAAGTATTTATTTATTTTTGGGTTTTTGTTAATGTTATATAAATAAAAGGTTTTTAAAGAAAAAATTAATTAATTCAAAACAAACCAATTATTTATATATTTTTATTATTATTTTTTAGGAAGTTTTATAAAAGTGATTTATTAAACAAAGAAAAGTTCTAAAGGGAAGACTGTTTAGACTTAATAAAAACCTATTATTTATGTGTTTTTAAATGTAATAAAATAAAAAAAGCAATTAAGAAAATTTGGTATCAAAAAGTTAATGTATTATTTTATTTACAAAATAAGTTATGTTATATAAAAAGAAAATAAATAAAAGTATTAGTTTGAATAAATAGAAAAAAAAGAAAGGAGTTAAATGGGCTTTATGAGGAAATGTATGGCCCAAACAACAAAAAGAAACTGATTCAAAAATGGAAAAAAGGGGGGTGCACCAGATTCAGTTGGGCTTGGGGCTTTTTGTAGGGGAACCGGCCCAAAGTGTTTAACAATTTGTTGTTAGGGTTTGTTTGTATTCATCTTAGAATTAGGTTTACAGAGGCTAGAGTGGTGCCGTTCCCTTCATCGTCTTCTTCGTCTTTCTTAACCAAGTTTTCTGAACAAACTTCCACTCATGGCCACTAGGCGCCACCTCCAACTCCTCCTCCCTCCATGGTCAAGCAAGGCGGCGACACGAAAAGGTTTGATTTCTGTTTTATGCGTTTTTAGGTTTTCAAGGATTTATCTCTTGCATGTTTTACCTCTTACACGCTATTGATTTTTATATGCTATCTTTGTTTGTGTGAGGTGTGAAAGAAAAGGGAAGAAGAAATTATACCTTTGTTGGCTTTTGGAGACGGAGGAGGAGAAGTGGATAGGAGGTGTCCTCAGGCGGCCAAGGCGAGGGAGTATGATGATGCTGTGCTAGCTTTGTGGCTTGCTTCCTGGTATTTTTGTATCTTGCTTTAGTTTAATGATGATAGCTTTGCTTCTGAAAACCCTAGGGCCTCTGCTTCTGAAACTTCTTTTCCTCTTCTGCTTGCTTCTGATTACTTATACTTCTGGCTTTTTTACTCGATGATGAACTCAGTTCTGAGAGTTTGGGATTTTTTCTCAATGATGATGATTCTTGAGAGTTATTTTGATGTTGTGTTTTGGATTGGTTGGAATTTGGCTTGCTTTGAACACAGGTTATATGTTTGAGTTTAAGCCTCGTGTTTGAATAAGTTTAAGGCAGGTTCTGTTGTTTGCTTGACACAGGTTTTGAAAGGCTTGTGTTTGAAGCAAGCAAGGTGTTTACCTTGGGTTTTGGTAAACAACCGCTGATCCTCCAAATGGTTACTTATTTGGTTACTCGCAGGATCGATCAGATTGATCCTAGGACATAGGTTGATTTTGAAGTTTGATTAGATTGGATAAGGCTTTAAATAAAGAGGCTTTAAATGAATTGCATAAAGGAAAGACTTGGTAAAATAAACAAGGCTTTAAAGTAAAAGGTTCGACAAGAATGTAAAGGAGAAAGCAAGTAAATTTCTGGAAAAAGTAAATGACTTTGATTAATAAAATTGGTGTTTCACACATACATTTCTCAACAATTCTTTCTCACACGCTGGGTACTCGAATCTATATGAGTGACTTTGTATAGAATTGTGAACACACGCGAGAAACTACATGACTACTATTATTTATACTAAAACATCCCAAGTAACCGTCGGGCAGTTACACTGCTTCGAGATCAATCCACTTGGCACGTTCTCCATGCTCGACGCTCTAGATCCTTGCACGTTTGCACGTGGTAACTGCTGGAAACCGTTTTCCCTCCAAAAGCTTTGCATTTCAAACTGCTCCACCCTGAACCATCGAACACTTTCGTCAAGAGACATCTTCGACGAGAAACTCCTTCGACGTCGAAGGCAACCAACCTTCTTCCTTGGAAGAAATCTTCTAAGTACTTTGCCATCTTTCGACGGGCACTTCGACAGACTTAGCCAGTCGAAAGCATCTTTCAGCTTTTAATGGTTGACATTGATAAAACAAGAGTGTAGAATTTAGGAGCCAACAAATTGCCCCCCAAGAATGCCTTATTTCGACTCTGACAGAAAAAGGCATTCTTTGAAAATGCCATTCGACACTTGTCTTTTTATGCTTAGTCACAAATTAACTTGTGCACTTTTTGTTGTTTTCTACCAACTATTGGCAATCCCAAGAAAACCATCATTGTTCCGTACCTAGGACGTCACTTTCAGTACGGCGTGCAGTACCAAACGTCATTTCAGAATTTGTCATTATGACAATTCTCAAAAACGAGGACGCACGCTGCGTCCCTCTATTTCTGCAGAAACGGCTAAAACAACAGGGGGCTGCCACGCGTCCCACTAACTCCTGCAGCATTAAATGGCATTTAATGTCCTCGTTATTGGGGATTTTTCCCCACTACTATAAATAGCAGCAAGTACCCCATTGTGGGACTTTTTACGCCATCTAGCCTTTCAAACTTCTCTGTTTTCACACAAGCTTGTTATCTTTGCAGAAACTCTTCCTCTTTCACTTCGTCTTCAACCTCAACTCTAACAATGGCAACTGCTTCCAATGCTCCTGGCGCTACTGTACCATCTGAAAATGCTAAACCCAAGGTTTTCGTCACTGCTCCGGTAGTAAATTCTACAGGCAAACAAAGAGTTCCTGAACCCTCGGATATCGCCGTTCGCGATGCCTACTCACGCCATCTTATGATCCCGGTTGGATACTCCAACCAGATCTTTGCAATGTCTGGCCCCATGTATCCAAGTATCTCTGAGGCTTTGAAGATCAAGAGCTATTTCCCGATAGTCGAGAAACTCAAACCAGTCGCATGCGCCAAGAAAGACGCAGAAGACAATGAAGACCCTGCACATGAAAAAATCGACCTTCGCTTCTTCAACAGAGGTGTTAGGGCCTTCAGGTCTTGCCCTAACCTTACCCCAGATTACGTTTCTTGGCTAGTAAAGATGGAGAAGCACCAAACTTCGATCTGGAAGGATATGGGGATCTTCGACCTAGTGATGCTGTCGAAGACAGGTTTGAACTATTCCCCGGAGATGCTGATAGCTTCTCTGCTGTTCTGGGACTACTCCCACTTTACTTTCCATCTCCCCTGTGGGATGCTAACCCCCACACTCTTCGATGTTGCCGCTATTACTGGCCTTCGACCCACCGGGGATTACTTCGATCCGGAGGAGATGTCGGAGGACCAAATTGGCTTCTCTGAGACCAAACCAACATACACCACTTTCATCAACCATTATCATGACAGGTCGACAGATGCTGTGTCGGATGTCGAACACATAGCGTTTCTAGCCTTATGGCTGACTCGCTTTGTATTTTGCTCGAAGTCTTTACAGGTGACCAAAAAGATGGTCACTCTTGCTACTCAACTGCATCATCGCCAAAACATCTGTTTGGCAGAACTGATTCTGGCTAGCCTCTATGATTCGATCAGCAATGGGGCAACTCTTCTGAAACATATCGAGGACAGGGCCAGTTTGCTACTTGCTGGGCCTTTTTGGCTGCTCCAACTGTGGCTCAACGCCACTTTCGAATCTTTCTTACCTAAGAAGGTTCAGATAAATGAGCAGGCTCCAGCGATAGCGAACAGACGCGTCGAAGGAACCAGGCTGGCTCTGCTGACACCTATGGAAGATGGACTGGAGTTTCAGCAAACCTTCACTAACTTCGTTCTGATGTTTGCTCGAAGGAAGGAGTTTGTTTCAACTATGGCTCCATTTGCTCGACGGCAGGTAGGCCCAGCATGGTTCACAAGGCCACATCCAAGGACGTCGAGTGGTCCTAATGTTGATGAACATACAATACTTTGGGAGGCATTCCTTACACCAAGGATCATGCCTCTTCGATTCAGGAGCTCAAAGACTCATTTGAGTCTGATTGCATACCAACCAAACCTGGTATCTCGCCAGTTTGGTATTATCCAAACCCTACCTTCTCCGATTTTTCCACGAGAGAAGTCAATGTTGTACTTCTGCAATGATTACACAGAAGAAGCTGCCATCAAGCATATCGGAAGATATGCTGGTCGAACAGTTCTCTCGCTGTTTGACTATCAGCTCAATTTTCTTTGCTCACCATCCTTCGAAGAGTGGTGGAAAAGCTATTATGCTGAGTACTTCTTCGACGAGAAGGACTTCATGGATGAGCTGCAGAAGTCTTTTGTCCTTGTGTTGGACAAAATAAAGAAATGTAAGTTCATGCTCTCACATTACTTTTTGTCTTTCTTTCGACTGCTAGCCTGTTAACTTTTTATTTGCTTTCAGTTGTTCGAAAACCTGTGGCCAAGAAGGCTACAGAAGGCCAACAGGGAGGGGGCCCTTCAACAAAACCTCCACCGCCGGCGAAGACTACAGCGCCGGCGAAGACCATAAGCAACCAACAGGGGGAAGGCTCTTCGAAAAAGCCTTCTATATCGGTAACCAGATTTTCATCATTTTTCCTGGCTTTCGACTTTTCACTTTCGATGCAATTATTAAATCGAATTCCCATTGGTTTTCCAGGCACCTTCGCCCAAGAAACGGCCAGCACTGGTGGTCGAATCTGGGAGCGATGAAGAAAGTGATTCTCCTCCTGCCCCTCTAAAGAGGCGAAAGTTGACGAAGGATGCTTCTGTTCCTGCTCCTGCTCCTGAAGGTCGAACCATCAAAATAAAAGTTGCTGGGAGAAAGCCTAGGCCACCTCCAGTGATCATCGAGGAGCCGACTGAGGAGGAACTAAACATTCTTCTTAACAAGCCTGTCGAAAGCGACAATTCCAGCCTTGGGGCTGAAGCTAATCCACAGGTAATCCCTTAGACCTTTTTATAATTTAGGTATAGATACCCATATTCGATTGTGTCTCTTTCGATCTCTGAAGATTCGTCTTCTTTCCTTTTTCAGGACACTACTGAAAGTTCTCCGCCAAGGACCTCCGAAACGCTGGAATCTGCTGAACTTAGCAGGCCTCAGGAAAAAGGCTTGGGAAATGACGAAGCCCATACTGAGAATGAGGCCAATGCTGAAACGGTAGAAAAACCAACAGAGGAACCTCTGGTGGAGGAACAACAGCCAGAAGCGATTCAGGTGGTGGATCTGTCAGAAGAGAATCATGAAGAAAGGGACCAAGGCAATGCTGGCGAAGAGAATCAAGATGCTGCTGACGAAGAGAACCAAGGTGGCACTGGCGAAGGACACCAGGGTGACGCTAGCGAAGAACACCAAGATGACGCTGGCGAAGGGCACCAGGGTGATGCTAGCGAAGAACCACAAGTCGACGCTGGTACTGCCCCAGTCCGAGTCGAAGAGCAACAAGTCGAGGCACTTAACATTCAACAGCCTCAAACCCAAGACAACACTGTTGCAAGGGTTACCTCCACGAAGCACAGGTCAAAAGAGGACTTAGAACTCTTGAAACAAACTGACCCTGTTAGCTACCTCAACGCAATCATCGAGAGCAAGAGTTCGTCTGATGCTAGTCAGGAGATTCCTACCCTGTCGGGGAAGTCTACTGAAACCTCTCCTCTCGATGACGCTTTGGCGAAGGTTAAGGCCCAGTTCTTCAAGAGGGACTTGATGAAGGCTTTAGAGGGGGACCCCACTGCTCCATCATGTTTGAAGGATGTGTTGAATGCTGTCGACTTGTTAGCTGTAGCCCCAGAAGTCTCAGGCTTGATCATGGAGTTACACTCTATGATTGATCAAGTCTCAGCAGATTACAGGCGCCAAAGGGGGTTTAACAGTCAGCTTGAGGTGTTGTATGGCAAAAGCTCCTCTGCATGGACTGCTGCCTCGGATTCGACTTCTCGAATTGCGGAGTTGTCGAAACAAAAAGCATCTACGCAGGCAGAAGTCGATGCCATTGATCGAGAGAATGCTTCCTTCCGGGCACAAATCGCAGAGATAAAAGCGAAGATAAATTCCAACACTATACGCAAGGAGGAACTTCTTTCGACCATCTCAGACACCGAGAGCCAAACTGAAATCAAACAAGGCCTGGAATTCGCTGAGAGGGCCCAAGGCCTCGACGCTCAAATTGCCAAAATAGTGTAGGAGAACGCCTGGTGTTCGAAAAGGTTGGAGCTGCAGCAAGCCAAGTACATTCGACTCAAAGACTCTCTTCCCTTTTGATTGATTCTCTTTTGTAACCATATTTTGTAATCCATATTCGACAACAATTGCCATCTTGGCTGAAATTTATAAAATTTCCATTTTGGCATTTTTATGGTTAATTTAGTCTTGTACTTTTATTATTTTATTTTTATCTCTTGTAGTATAGGTTTGTATTTTTTCAAATATTTACCATTTACTCTCAAGAGCCTTTTATCTCCACCTAACTCTTCGACTTCATAGGCTCCACCAGAAAAAGTTTGGATAACTCTGAAGGGTCCTTCCCATTTGGGTGACCATTTCCCCATGCTTCGATTCCTTCGATCCATGGGAAGAATTACCTTCCAAACTAGTTCTTCAGGCAAGAATACCTTAGGTTTTACCTTTTTATTATAAGAGTCTTCTACTCTTTTCTTCTGAAGTCTGAGTAGGTCGAGAGCGCGTAATCTCTCTTCGTCTAAATCCACCAGTTCGTCCAACATCATGTTCCAATAAACTTCAGAAGGAATATCATAATGCCTCTGAACCCTTGCAGATTGAAGACAAATTTCTGCTGGTAACACTACATCATGGCCAAAAGTTAGCCTATACGGTGTTGTACCAGTGGCTTCTTTTGGGGACGTTCGACAAGCCCACAGAATCTGGTCTAACGTCTTATGCCAATTCTTTGGTTTCTTCCCAACATGTTTCTTTATCAAGCCAATCACCACTTTGTTAGCTGCTTCGACTTGACCATTCGCCTGTGCATAATAAGGCGTTGATGTTAGGAGTTTGAAACCTGTTTCCTGAGCAAATTCCTGCATCTTTCGACCAGTGAAAACTGACCCTTGATCAGTTGTTATTGTCTCAGGAATTCCATATCTAAAGATAATGTTCTTTTGAATAAATTCAATGACATTTTCCTGGTCTACATTGACTAAAGGGATAGCTTCGATCCACTTAGTAAAGTAATCAATGCCTACCAGTATGTATTTCTGACTCTTTGATGATGCTGGTCGAATCTCTCCAATGAGATCCAACGCCCATCCTCTAAAAGGCCAAGGCTTCACTATCGAGTGAAGTTCGCTTGCTGGTACATGTTGGATGCCTGTATGGACTTGACACTCTTGACAACCCTTGGCGAACTCAACACAATCTTTCAGCATAGTGGGCCAATATAGTCCTTGTCGAAACAACAACCATTTCATCTTATGGCCTGCTTGGTGAGCCCCACATGCCCCAGCATGCGTAGTCGAAAGGGCTATGTATGCTTCAGTCACACTTAAACATTTCAGCAACACCCCTTCAGGCGTCTTCTTGAATAACTCATTACCCATGAGTACAAAACTCAACGCCCTGTATTTTGTTTTTCGTTCTGTCGAAGCTCCTGGATTTTGAAGATAGTCCACAATAGGTTTCCTCCAATCTTGCTCTGACAAATTATCAATGAACGAGATCTCGAAGTTACTGTGATCAGCATATCCTAGTCTCGTCGATTCCAAGTCTGATGGTGATAGACAAGTTGCTTTTATCTTTTCTCGGACTTCGATTGCTCTTTGTAATTTCGTTTTTGAAATCTTATACCCAGATGCAATTTGTGCCAAGTCATTGGCTATTTGATTTTCGACTCTGGGTATGTGTCGAATATTGATCATTTCAAATTTTTTCAATAAACGATTTGCTATCACAAAGTACATAATGAGATTCTCTCTTATGCATTTATATTCTTTTGTGACTTGCTTAATGACTAACTCTGAGTCTCCCATTATTTCGACTCGAGTTGCCACCAATTCCAACAATATCTCAAGGCCAGTAATTAGAGCTTCATACTCAGCCTCATTGTTCGAACAAGAACCTGATATTTTGTACTTGAATGTTGTTGGAATTTTATCTGGAGAAATAATCAAGACTCCTACCCCTGTTCCATCTTTATGGCTGGAACCATCGAAGTAGAATTTCCAAGGCTCTATCTCCACATAATTAATATCCTCGACTTGAATTGAGTGGTCGACTATGAAGTCTGCAACCACTTGTCCTTTTACTGCCTTAAGAGGCATAAAGGTCAAGGAGTATTCAGTTAATGCTAATGCCCACTTGCCAATTCGACTATGCAAGATAGGTTTCGACAACATATATTTGAAAACATCAAAATGAGACGAAACATAAACATCAACTGGTTTTATATATTGCTTGAGTTTTGTACAAGAAAAATACAGACATAGACACAATTTTTCAACTTCGCTATATCTAGTTTCTGCATCGTTCAAAACTCGACTGAGATAGTAAATGGGTCTTTCGACTCCATTCTCATCCTCTTGGGCTAACATACTTCCCAGAGTTTTGTCAGATGCAGCTATGTACAATCTCATACTCCTATTGCTACAAGGAGGCACCAAAATAGGTGGCTTAGTGAGGTACCCTTTGATTTTGTCGAAGGCTTCTTGTTGCTCCTGCCCCCATTCGAACCCCTCTTTATTCAGTCGAAGTAAGGGTGAAAAGGCCTGAGCTTTCCCACTTAGATTAGATATAAACCTCCTTAAGAAATTTATCTTGCCTAAGAGAGATTGCAATTCCTTCTTATTCGATGGCGCTTTCGCTTCCAGAATTGCCTTCGTCTTGTTCTGGTTGATTTCGATTCCTTTCTTGTGGACAACGAAGCCCAAGAAATCTCCAGCTTTCACACAGAACGCACACTTCAAAGGGTTCATCTTCAGACCATGTTCTCTCATTCTTTCGAATGATTGTCGAAGGTGGTCAATATGATTCTTCCTGGAAACAGATTTTATAACAATATCATCAATATATACTTGCATAAAAGTGTTAATAAAATCATGGAAGATAGTATTCATTGCTCGCTGGTATGTTGCCCCAGCGTTCTTTAGGCCAAAAGGCATCACTACCCATTCGTAAGTGCCTAAGGCCCCAGGGCATCGAAAGGCTGTTTTCGACACATCCTCCTCAGCAATGAATATTTGATTATATCCTGAATAACCATCGAGCATACTCAGGTATTCATAACCAGCGGCAGAATCGACTAGCATTTCCGCCACAGGCATAGGATATTCATCTTTTGGGGTGGCAGCATTCAAGTCTCTGAAATCTATGCACACCCTTAACGTACCATTTTTCTTAATTACTGGCACAATATTTGCAATCCATTCGACATACCTTGTAACACGGATGAATTTGCATTTCAGAAGTCTTTCGACCTCCGTTTTGATCTTCGACAGTATTTCTGGAGCGAAGCGCCTTGGATTTTGCTTGATTGGCTTCTTCCCAGGTTTGATTGGCAACTGAAGTTCTACCAATCCTCTGTCGAGACCAGGCATTTCGTCATAATCCCATGCAAAACAGTCTTTAAACTCTTTCAGCAATTGGATTATTTCCAACCTAAGTTCTGGATCGATTTTGGCGCTGATGTAAGTTGGCCTTTTCTCTGATCCTTCGCCTAAGTTGATTTCTTCTAAAGGGTCTTGTGCTAACATTTTAATGTTGTTCGCCAAGGGGTCCTTTTCGAAGCCCAAAGGCTCATCGTCATAGATGGCGTCGAGCCTCTGTTCCTGCATTTCTTCTGGCATGATATCAGGAGGTTTTGGATCGAAATCCTTTCCTGGGCCTATAGCAGATAATTGTTGATCATTGGCCTGTGTGGCCATGTACTTTACTTCGGCTTCGAGAGCCGTTATCATCTTGGTTTCGGCTACATAAGCCGAAATTCGCTTCAAAGATTGTGACTCAGTCATTATCACTGAATTCACTTCCCCAACCAATTGGTTGGATATCAGTTAACCCACTGAAGTCTATGTGGGACAAGTCTTCTCTGTCCCATTGGAAACCATGCTCAGGATGCAGGTATAGGGAACAAAAGGTGTTTGGCGCTGGCGCCATGTCGAAGTCAGGTGTTGGACATGGCCCTATGTGAGCCAAGTTCTTGTCGAAATCTGCCAAACCCAGGTGATTCACTTCGCCAAGGTAATAGCTTTGATCTGCCTCTATGTTTTCGACCATCCCATCTGGACGCCATAGCAGCAGCCTTTGGTGCATCGATGAAGGCACAGCGCCAACACCATGAATCCATTCACGGCCCAACAAAAGGTTGTAGTTAGGTTTGGCCGATATGACCATAAACATCGTTGGTCGAAGGATCGACCCTACTTTGATATCTAGCTGGATCACTCCCATGGTGGTCCCTATGCCGCCCTCATAGTTCGACAAGACCATGTTGTGAGGCTTAATGTCCTCATCCCTTTTGCCAATTTTCCTTAGCATAGAGTGAGGGATAATATTGATGGTTGCCCCACAATCGACCAATATTTTATTCACAGTAGTTTCTTCGAGCTTAGCCCTTATGAACAAAGGCTTGAGGTGATTTTTCATCGCCTCTGTAGGTGGCTCGAAGAAGCCATTTTGTTCCTCAGTAGTGCCATTGTCCATGACAAAATAGCACACTGGCCTATGTTTGGCCATTTCTTGCTCCACTTCCCAGTCACTTGCTTCGACTTCTACCTGTCGATTGAATTCTCTGGGCAGCACTGAAACTATATTCACCATTATATCCAAAGTATCGTCAGACTCAGCATCGTCTTCATCTTCGACTTCACTTTGGTTAGGCCAAACTAGCCTGTTGGTTACTGGCTCTCTCTCTAGAGGTTTCCTTTGTTTCCTTTGAGGAACATTCGAACTAGTTTCTGCCTTAGGTTCGTTGGCAGCCTCCCTTTCAGCTTTTCGTCTCCTCTGATATCTCCTCCATTGAGATCGAGACATAGGATTTTTACCTTTGTAGTTGCTGGACACTTGTGCAACCTTAGGTGCAGCAACTTGAGGCTCTTTCTTTTGAGTCAAAGAGGAACCTCTTGGCACATCGAAAGAATGCCATTTCTCCTCACTTGGCCTTTTCCGGCCAGAGGTTTTGTACCAAGTGTCTACTGGCACATTTGTTGGAGGCCTAAAAGTCAATGGCCTCTTTTCTTGGTTAGAACCTCTTTGGGAGGCTCTTCTGGGATCATGTCGAAGGTCAACATTCTCCCTTTTCTTATTCGCTGCTCTTACGCCCTGAATGTGCTCAGCAGCTTTTTTATCAAAGATCGAACTGCATCTTGGACACAGCATCACCTCTGATTTCTTTTTCTGGCATCTTTGTAAAAAATCTGCCAAGTTTTCATTTTCCCGAGGGAAAGCAGTCTTATTAGCTTGTTCTTGCCTCATGGCCTCTTCTGACGCTTTTGGGTCAGAAAGTTCAACCATGTTGATATTCATTGTATCTTTGTTAGCAAGAGTTAACTGCTTCATTTGTACCTCCAGATTCTCCGTCTGGCCTTGAACAGTGGCCAAGTGGGAACTGGGTTTTGATCCAGTTTTTAGTGCTTCAACGGTCTCCGACTTCGGGTTTTCGACCGCTTTCTGGACAGCTTCAATTGTCTTCCTGGATAAATTTCCAGAAAAACTGCCAAAGATTGGCATGTTGATGTGGTCCTTTGAGACTTCGACCATGGTAATTCCTGGCTTCTTCGACTGGATCCTGGTTGCCTCTATCATGTTCACCTCAGAGGGTTAAGCATAGTGGGCTTCAGCCTGCAATGGATTTGAGTCGACAGCCATGGGGGATTTGTCAGCAAACTTCAATCTCCCCTCTTCGATAGCGTCTTGCACAAGATTCCTGAAAAGAAAACATTGAGAAGTTTTATGGCCCAAAAAATTATGATATTTGCAAAAACCTCTCTTCTTTCTTTGATCAAGAGGAGGCACTTTTACCCCTGGGGGTACTATCATTTGGCCATCTTTAACCAGCAAGTCGAATATTTCATCACATTTTGTGATGTCAAAACTATAAGTCTTTTTTGGGAACCTATCGTTGGTCCTTTCTGGACCAAAGGGATTTTTCCCATTTGAGGGGACTAACAGTTTACAAGAGTATGGTGGCCCTTGTTTCAGTTCTGCTAAATCGACTTCTCCTTCTTCGACAGTTAAAGTATCGTCGAAGGATTCTAGATCTTCGTCATCCATCTCAACGTACGCTATCCTCTCTCTCTTGTGAGTTTTCGTTGCCTTAGCTTTTTCAGCTTTGAGGCGTTCTACCTGTCGAACTCTATCGGCCAGTTGGGCCATGTCTCTTAGGTATTGGGTATCTAGCTTCTTCCTAATGGAATAATATAAACCGCCTACGGCTATTTCGACCAACTCATGTTCTGGCACTTGTGTAAAACAT
The DNA here is from genome assembly GCA_948472305.1 of Vicia faba. Taxonomy (NCBI): domain Eukaryota; kingdom Viridiplantae; phylum Streptophyta; class Magnoliopsida; order Fabales; family Fabaceae; genus Vicia; species Vicia faba. Next base: position 113,905,507 of record OX451739.1, on the reverse strand, counting down.
CTCGCCTTGAGCAACCTAAACCTATTTAGATATTCGTCTATAGGTTCAGTGAAACGTCTCTTCACACTGGCCAGTTCTTTCAGGCTTATCTTGGTTTGCCCCATGTAGAATTGTTCATGGAACAATCTTTCCAACTGGGTCCAATGATGGATCGAATTGGGGGGGAGAGTTGTAAACCAAGTAAAAGCGTTCTTTGTTAAAGAACTTGGGAAGTATTTGATCCTTAGGTTTTCGTTATTCGAAATGTCACCTGCTTCGATCAAATATCTCGCCACATGCTCGACAGTAGATTCTGTCGTGTCCCCAGAGAACTTGGTAAATTTGGGGACTTTGCATCTAGGAGGTAAGTCCGTTTGTAACACGTATTCTGACAATGAAGATGTAAAGTTGGGGCTTCGAAAGCCCATGTTCATCCCATTCTGCGTCATGATCCTTTCAATCATGGTTGCCAGATTGTTTTCCAAACCCATGTTTTGGTATTGGATATGCTGAACCACTTCGTCAGCATTTTGGTTTCTGTTAACTAACCTTACCTCTGGGGTTCTTACCCTAGGTTCTTCGACAGGTTGTTCCAATCGTGCCCTAAGGTTTTCTTCGACAGGCTGTTGAGCCTGGTTAATGGTGGTTTCTTCCTCTAAAAATATCCCCTGATTTCCCCTTATCTGCGCCCTTTGAGGCTGTTGAATAGGTTGGGGTACTCCAAAGAAGTCAGCCAAACGCGTCATTTGCGCTGTCACTTGCTGATTCGATTGAGTAGTGTTTTGTATTAGAGGATTTAGCACTGTACTCAAAGTTTGTGCCAACATTTGCACCATATCATGGTTGCTTTCGTCCATTTGTTGCCTCAAGACTGCTGTCGAGGCATTTGTAAGGCCATGGGCTACTTAGGACGTTCCTCCTAAGAGTTGGGTCCTATTTCTATTCGCCATGCCTACTCCAGAGCCTTGGAGTGGCGAAGAGGCACTCACAAAAGGGTCTGAAAAAGTGGACGCAGCATTCGTCAGGCTTGCCACTTCAGAAGTTGGCATACCATAGAATGGAATAAATCCTGGGGGAACCAAAGGCCTTGTGCCTAAATTTCCCCTTGGTGGGGGAGTTCCCAAAGGTATCCTGGGGCCTGTTAACGAAGGTATTGGCCCCGTGGTTGTGACCGATACTGCTGGTGTCGAACCAACATTTGTCGCTTCACTTACGGTCATACTAACCGTTGCTCCCACACTCGTTTGTGGGATTTCGTTATTGTTTGGCGGATTCGCCATCTCTTCCCTCCTTCTGGCAGTATTGTTATCGTTAGTGTATATTCTACCACTTCTCAATAACATACAACTCGAAAAGATGAGATTATTTTCAACAATCAACACACAGTCCCACCAGGTGTGCCAATTTGTTTACCTTGGGTTTTGGTAAACAACCGCTGATCCTCCAAATGGTTACTTATTTGGTTACTCGCAGGATCGATCAGATTGATCCTAGGACATAGGTTGATTTTGAAGTTTGATTAGATTGGATAAGGCTTTAAATAAAGAGGCTTTAAATGAATTGCATAAAGGAAAGACTTGGTAAAATAAACAAGGCTTTAAAGTAAAAGGTTCGACAAGAATGTAAAGGAGAAAGCAAGTAAATTTCTGGAAAAAGTAAATGACTTTGATTAATAAAATTGGTGTTTCACACATACATTTCTCAACAATTCTTTCTCACACGCTGGGTACTCGAATCTATATGAGTGACTTTGTATAGAATTGTGAACACACGCGAGAAACTACATGACTACTATTATTTATACTAAAACATCCCAAGTAACCGTCGGGCAGTTACACGGCTTCGAGATCAATCCACTTGGCACGTTCTCCATGCTCGACGCTCTAGATCCTTGCATGTTTGCACGTGGTAACTGCTGGAAACCGTTTTCCCTCCAAAAGCTTTGCATTTCAAACTGCTCCACCCTGAACCATCGAACACTTTCGTCAAGAGACATCTTCGACGAGAAACTCCTTCGACGTCGAAGGCAACCAGCCTTCTTCCTTGGAAGAAATCTTCTAAGTACTTTGCCATCTTTCGACGGGCACTTCGACAGACTTAGCCAGTCGAAAGCATCTTTCAGCTTTTAATGGTTGACATTGATAAAACAAGAGTGTCGAATTTAGGAGCCAACACAAGGGCAGGCTTTGTGTTTTGACACAGTTTTGAAAGGCTTGTTACTGTCTGTTTGTGTTTGACAGGATTTTTGGTTTGAAAGCTGTTTGTTTGCTTTTGAAAATGTACAAGCTTTAAGGCTTGTATCAGTTTGTAAGTTTGAAGCTTATGGTTCTGTGTTTGAAACAGGTTTGGCTTTGTTTGAGATTTATGCAGGTTAAGGCTATTTCTGGTTTTGATACTGAGTTTAGGCTTTGGAAGGCTTTGTATGGTATCAGTTTTTGAGGCCAGCAGGTTTGAAAGGTTTGCTTATGTAAGATACAAGCTTGAGGCAGCTCTAGTTTGTGTTATGTAACAGTTTGTGGTATATTGTTTTTTTTGTGATATTCTGCCTCCCTTTTGCTTGTTTTGATATTCTTTGTTTTATATCTCTAGCCTGCCTGAACAAACTGTAAGCCTCTTCCCTTTTTTACTCTCTTTTTCTCTCTCTCTTAAAGCATATTACAATGCTTTAGAATAGCTGTCTCTGAAAAAGCTTTGGCCAGAAAATGATGATAAAATGTGTACTTTTCACAAGTTTTCTTGCATCTTTTGCTTCCCTCTGCATCTTTCCAGATTTTCTGCATATCTCTTGTGTACTTGTTGACAGATTTTTTGATAGCTTTGAAAGCTTTGCACTTTTGACAATTTGGTTTACTTTGTTTGATAGTGCAATTCAGTTTAGTTGACATTTTGGACTTTGTAATTGTTTGGCATATTCATTTGTCCATGTGCAGCTTGTTTGAATTTTTCACTTGGCTGTTCAGTTTGCCTCGTTTGATTTTATGCATTTTGGTTGACATTTTTGTTGACACTTTGCAATTTGAAATTATGCAGCTTTGTGTATTTTGCAAAATAATTCATATGCTTGTAAAACATTTAATATCCCTCTTTGTGAACCAAGAAGAGACATCTTCTTGCGATTTGCAGAGAGGTCGAACAAACTGATTCCGGCCAAAATTTTTAATGATGAGTTTTAAATAACTGTCTGAAAATGCCTTTAATTTTAATTCATCTGTGCTGACTTCTTTCTTCTCTTTTTGCAGGTAAATATCAATTGGGGCAAGAGGAATAGAAGATGAAGACTTCAAACAATTTAGGATAGTTTTATTTTATTTTAATCATTTGTAATAAATATTATTTTAAATACTGTAAATGAAATTACCGTATTTAAATAACACTTGTACCAATAATAAAAAATAAATAAAAGTCCTTTGTCAGTTAATCTTTTTTTTAATTCTTCTGCATTTGTTTATTTAATTATTTATATTTATTGAATTATAATAACTGGAAATTATCCAATTATTTTAACTTAGAAATTATAAATAATCAATAAACGTCCGGCGTTCCGAATAGCCAAAAGCTTTGCACAGTCAATCAAACAAACATCCATATGCCTTTTCTTTTACTGATTAAACCAAACACTGCAAATTTTCCACCAGAAGCCTCAACTTCTAAACCAGAGGTTCAGGTTTATGAGAAACAAACTGAAATCTTGATCAAACGTCAAAACAGTGTAACAACCAATTAAAACACTGGATTTAAATTCTTCTGAAACTGCGCGTGCAAACCCTAATTCTTGATTTATTGTCAAAGAAGCGTCTGCCTGATCAAACCCTGAGCCAAACTCAAACAAATCAAAAGAAACCCTGATAATCTGTTTGACTGATTCAAAAGTCAATGAAAATCCTAATTTTGTGTGACTGATAAGAAAAGTCTGTTTGACCGATTCTTGAGCCAAATCTGAAAAATCAGGAAAAGCTCGAAGCTGTGATTTCTTGAAAAAGAGAGGGCAAATTTTGGGGTACAACACTTGGCAATTAATTCTAATTCCTTGTTGAGAGCAGAAATGTGGTCACGTATTTCAGCAACTCTGTTTCATTTGGGAACCATTTCCTGTTTCTTCTTTTCAATCATTGCTAACAAATGATTAATTTTTCCAGTAACTTGCACCACCATATCCAAATTCTCTTTCACGAAGGCTTTCTTCGACTCAACCGCTTCCTCATTTGCTCGAATACTTTCAACATTTTGGCATAGAGGAATGAAAAATTTCTCAAATGTCGTTAACATCAACCTGGCTGATTCAGACATATTGAGCTCTTTCATTTGAGTAAGAGCGTCTGAGAGTTGTGGGCCAAGAGTTAGATCAGAATGGAGCAACTGAGGTAGATCAGGATTCAAAGCATGAGTTCGAATTTTAGTCATCAAATTTTTGGATTTAACTACTTCAGGACTCATCTTGTCATTATTTCCTTGAGGTGGGCTGGAGTCAGAAGAAAGAGTGCGAGAACTCACAAAGCGATGCAACCTAGCAATTGCTTCTAGAGGAGAAGGATTGACTCCCATGTGTTTTAGTTTAGTGGGTGAGTCGACCTTTTCTTTCCCAGAAGAAACGAGAGGCGCGCCTTGCGTGCTTTCAGGAGGGGGCAGAATTCGGGAGGTGGTGACATTTTTATTTGCTTCTGAACCCTGCGGGGAATCTGAAAGGCTAGAATCAGAACTAGTCGAACTATAAGCCTTATGTTTGGCAGGACTAGTGACTTAGTTAGAGTCACTAAGAGTAGCCGGAATAGTCAGGTCGATAAACTCACCATCAGCAATGTCAAGATTCTCATGATGGTAAGGGGAAGAAGCTTCTTACAAAGGGGTATAGTCAGGTACACGTTGTTGTTGACCGGAGATATTAACCTAAAGAAAGCAAGAAAAGGTATTTGCCAAAACAAATTCAACAAACAAAAAACGAAAGAAACTAGAAAATAACCAGTTAGTACATGTGTCGACAGATTAAGATCGACAGACTCATCCTTAGATGAAACATCAGTAGTGTCTCTCATGGGGTTTTGAACTTCATCAACCCTAGGAGCACGAGTCGGAGTAACTAGGGCTGTGTCGACCACAATGGTGTCAACACCTAAATCTAAGGTGGCTTCAGGATTTTCGACCAAGACCACGTTACGTCTCCTTCTTGTAGCAAGAGGAATTTCGACATCAGCTGGCTCCTCTATTTCATCAACAAGTTTCAAGCCAACCTTTTCTTCAGCATCCTGGGATACAGGTCCCTTTTTCTACTTCTTCTTTTTCACCACCTCGCCTTCAGTAGAGGAATCTTTTTTCCTCTTATGGCTTTTGAATTTGTGAGAGTGTTGAGAGGGATGAACATCAGGTGATGACTAAGTATCAAAAAAAGATATAAGTAAAAGCAATTGTGTTAGTCGATAATGTAAGTTTTGAATCGACAAAATATACCTTATCCCTCTCAGAAGTATGCTCTTTGTCCTTCTTGGACCTTTTGGATTTGTTAGAGGGAGCAACCAAATCCGCTGAGCGTTTTTGACTCTGGAAAATAAGGAAAATATTAATATAAGTTTAGGGCATAAACGACATAGAAACAAGAAGTATATAAATACACCCACCGAAGAAGCCTTCTTGAGTGAATAAGAAATGGGTTCATCATCGAAGGATGTGTGGCCAGGAATGATCTACAAAAATAAAGCTAAGTCATATATGCCAAATCAAGAATGATAGCTGGAAGAAGGTTGAAGTTTAAACCTGATGCGCCAAAGGTTTTTGTTTGCCGACAGGAGCGACACCCGCCTGATCTATTGGTATAGCTGTAAGACAAGTGTAAAACAATCAGACAAGCAACCAAATTAAAATAAGCAGGGGGGTAACCTTTCCAGAAATCGTTACCGATTTGTGTAGTCGAAAGTACTCTAACATATCGGAGATCATAATAAAGATGCCCTGAATAGTTAGGTAGGTAATACTTCGTCGGTACCACTCTGTCAGCCTTTGTCTTATAGGCATTTTTCATATCTGATATAGAGAAATACCACCAATCAGGAATAGGTGGGCCAAAGGGCTGGATTGCAAAGGAGGAAATTTGATGTTTCCAAAATGAAGAGGGTAAAGATATTTGTCTTTCACATAATCAGGGATTTTTAGTGTCGAGATCCTATCGGTTACCTTCTCCTTTAATTCGAAAGCAGTCCCATAGATGGTCCGATGAAGATTATTAGGTTGATACCCAATTCATAAGTAATTCTGGAAAGCTCGAATTTGTTTAATATGAGTAATCTTACACTTGGTCACTTTTTCCTGCAAATTTGAGAAAGCTATAGTTAGTTCAGCCAGCTTGGCATTAGAATCGCCAATGAATGTAACAAAATATGACTGCCACCAAGTTTCAAATTCTTTGGTGCAGTAGAAAGACAGTTGGAAAGGAGTGAGAGTGAGTGTGGGTCTTCGTGGCCAAATATTCCCTATATCATCCTTGATCATTTCGAAGGGTTGGTCAGTTATGATGTCTACCAATAGCTCGTGAGAATTGAACAAAGACTTAGGAACAAGTTGACAGAGTCCAAATAATCTATCCACCAAGTTAGGCTGATATGCGACCAAACCCGGGTTCACACCGACAATCACAGTAGACAGGAATTGTGGAGTTAAGTAATGCCTCCAGAGGATTAAGGAATTTTTCTTGTCCTCTTCTCTTGCAGGTGGAAAAGCCCTAGTAAACCACTGTGGACCATCTTGTCTATCATGAAATGGGGCCATAAAGGGTGTGAAATTGACTATTGTCAACATAATGGTAAACAACAGTCTGAACACTTCAGGATTTGGGGAGCTCAATATCAGTGGTTTGTTTCCTTGGTCATTGTTTCAGCTCAAGCCTCTTTAATGGCGACCGAAATATCCCAAGAAACCAAATCTCAATGAGTGTAGTATCGAGTATCTACCAACTTCGGACTGCACCAAAGCCGGTCATCTCACTACATCCTAAAGGCCAAGTTGGTCAAGTAAAGGTTCTAAAAGTTCATTAGTGCTTTATGACATCACTCAGCGGCCCCGTATTCTCTTTGATTAACTTAAAGGCTATCGGTACCCACAAATATGTCGCACTAACGTAGCTATTGCTTATACCATGTTGGTATACCCCGCATAGTTTCCATAATGTATTGCTACTTACCTATAATGTATCCCAAATCCGGGTAGAGGATTCAAACCCAAATAAAGAACCATAATGTAAAGCATACAAGTCAAACAATGTAAGTAAGTAAATGTGATCTAACCCTAAGGTAACCCCACTTTTAGAATTTTCCCCGGCAGAGTCACCAGTTCTGTGATACGGTGAGAGAACTGACTTGGAGGTTTTGCGTTTGATCGCAAATGTTGCGACTAGCAAGAGTCTCCACCAACAATTCTTTTATCCAAAAGGAAAGGTGAAAAAGCACAGGAAAGACCTTTGAGATTGTTTCTTAAGTTGGGGGGTAGATTATGAAAAGGGAAGGTATTAGCACCCTTTTCATCCATGGTTTTCCATGGGCTCTTAGTTACTTGATAGATCACTTGCTTTTGTTTGAAATTGTGCTTTGTGTATTTTTTGAAAGTTTTTTTTGTAAAGAGGCCTTGTTTAGGCAATCTTTGTAATGATTCTTGTTCGTAAGAATGTATACAAAGATGTTGATCTTTTGAAAATGTTTTCAATTTTGTAAGATGTTTTGAGAGTGTATGTGATTGTTTTTGAAAATAGCAAGGATGTTTGTTTTGAAATGGATCAAGTAATTAGGAGCAATCTACCTACTCAAATGGTCTTTCTTGTTCATTTTCTTTTCCTTTGACATTGTTGTCTTACCATTAATTTGGTAAGTAACCCTATCTTTGGATGTAAACGGGACGGACGTGGGTCATCGTATAGCAATGATTAGTAATTTTGCAAGGTATCTTAACATTCTTTTTGAGGGACTAAGATCATTTGTAAGGCAACTTAGATAGCATTATCGAGGGACTATGATCTTGTCTTTGTTTGTTTTTGCTAAGATACCTCACATGCGTAATATGGCCATTTTGTATAAGGTAACCTAGTGGGATAACCCTAGGGGTGCTTGTGTGCAAGTGTATTATTTTCATTCTTGATTTAGTCTTGAATTAGGGTTTTCTATTTGATTGATTTTATCTTGCCATACAAACCCTAATTACTAGCATGTTATGTAAAAGCGATAAATTGCGAAATTTAAAGTTACTACGTTATTACAACATTTGTGGGGAGGGGGATATACAATTTATGAATGGGGATTGTAATTGTGTAAACCTAATTAATCTATTACAACCAAATTGAATATTATACAAATAATTGAAGGAATATATAAAGTATATAATGCAAATTGAAAGAAATGATTTTTTTGTGATTGGGCTTTTGTATGAAAGAGGTTTTAACCTAAACCTAATTAGGGAAAAAAAGAGTAATTAAGTTAAATTAACCTAAGTTAATAAAAGAAATTATTTAAGAAAAGATTTTAATTAAGAAGAGAATTTTTTATAAATAAAACCCTAAATCTATTTTAGTTGATTAAAAGAAAATAAGTTTAAAGAAAAAAGAGTATTTTTTTTGTATTTTTATATTTTGTCTTGAAAATAATATGTGGTGTCATGAGATATTTTTGGTCCTTTTTATATTAAAAATAAGTGTATTTAAATAAATAATAATCTAGTTTTATTTTAATTCAGAAGGAAATTGGTAAAAGTAAATAAAATATAATGAATAAAAATAATTTTTATGTGGAAAAATATTTAAATTATATCAAAATATAAATCTATTATTTTTATACATTTTATGATTTTTTTTTTTAGTATTTTAGAAAATATATTTAAAAGAAAAAAGAAATAAATAAATAAATAAAATAAAATGGGCCAAGGTGGTGTCACAAGTAGACAGGGTGTATGCTAGCAAAAACAAAAAAGAATGCGAGGCCTAAAGGGCCCGACGCCTGCAAGCAAAAATCAGAAATGTAAAAAAATAGAAAAATAGCAAAATAGTCTCGCTGGGGCTTGAACTCAGGACCAAGGGTGAATAGACGCGCGCTTTACCACTGGGGTGGCTATACATCCGTTTATATAGGTAAAACCATAAATATATATTAGAAAATGCCTTCTGAAGGAAACTTCATCTTCAACCTTGAGCCATGGCCGGACCACCTGTATCTTCCTCATTTCTCCACAAAAGTGGAAAGTTCAAACATGAAAGTTGCGGTGTTTCTTCCCACGAATTCAACCATATAACTTATGTAACCTAAATGTCAAAGATAAAAGCTAATTTTTCTGGCCCTAAATTGAAACCTAATTTTCTCAGAAATTTCAAATCCAAAATTCTCTATACACAGTTAATATAAATAGAAACTATGAACATGGTTAGCTTTAGAGCAAGGATATCCACATTTTGTTTTCACAAATCAGGATCAAATGATGCTTGTATGAAGAGATAGAATTTTGATTTTTTACCTCTTGCAGCTGGAGTCGTGAATAGAGTTTGAGCAACTTTTGAGATGGCCTGAGGATCTGTTTAGCTTTCCTGGACCTCCTTGAGTGTATCCCAACTCTTACTTTGCCTTGAATGTCCCTGAATCTCTCTACTCAAGTCAACCTGCAAGCCTGGTTTTTGAAAATGGTGGACAGTGATGGAGGAGCTACAGTCTTGAAACAGGGGCCTAGATTTCTTTAGTATGATGTATAGAAGGTGTTTGAGTGATTAGTTTTCAAAACGCACGAGTGGAAATGAAGATCACGAGTTTTGGTTCAAAACTGTATGTTAATGGTATTCTTGAACATGTTTTTGGTTTTGGAATGTTGGAGGTAGTTTCAGGGTAATAGAATTTGTGTGTCAACTTGCAAATAGTGTGTGTACTTATAAGCAAGAGGTTTTAAGACTTGTAACAACTCAGATTTCAAAAACTCACATGTCTTGCTTAGTTACTTGTTTTTGAAGCAAAGCTAGTAAGCATGGTTTCAAGGTGAAGTACAAAGCTTGTAGGGGGGATGAGACCTTTAAACATACTTGTTATGATTGTGTGGAGTGTGTTTGTGCAGAAAGAACCAATGCAAGGCTCAATGCAAGCTGACTTTGCATAAAGCTTGCTTTTCTAAAATGGCAATGTTGCCTTTCTTCCCAAAATGGAATTAAATTTGTACAATGCATTGAATGCTTGGATTAAAGCTTCCAACAAATGTGAAAACATTTAATTATGGAGTTAAAGTCAAGTTAGAAGCCTGCAAAGTTGTATTTGTACAACATGCTTGAGGATTGGATCCAATGTTCTTCACAAAGTGGCTTGTAATCCAAGTGACAAAACACCAACTTCATCTCTTCGATTCTCCCTACTAAAGAATGATATCAAAGAGTTCTTGGACATTTTGGAAAGCTTGAAATGTGTTCTACAACTCATATTTGAATTGCTTTTGAAGATTCCCCTTGTAACTATGTGAAAAATTGCCATGAAGTTAGGTCAAAAATCTGCCTAACTAGGGCAAAATTTCACTAAGTCATTTTTAGTTCATGAGCATGTATTCACAAAATTATAACATGAGATCCAAGCATTTTTAGGAGAAGTTGTGTGAAGCAAAGTTTTAGATTTCATGGATATCTACAACTTTCATGTTAGAAGTTTCATTTGAATCATCTTTCATCATGGTGAAAACTTGGCTCAAAATTGTGAAAAAATAAGAAATTTTCTATACTTAGAAAAATTTCTAAGTTAATAAATTTCATCTTTTCAAAAAAAAATCTTGAATTCTTGATTTATTGGTGAATAAGTTTCATATTTTGACATGTTTTTATGAATTATGATCTTTGGCATTTGATTTTGACCAAAAAGTCAAAGTTTGACTTTTCAGTATATAGTTGACTTTTGATCAGTTGACTGAAAAATTCATCTGTCAATCCAATGGACTTGTGGTGTTTTGAACCATGTCATTAGGTAAAAGTGATGCAATTGGACTCTTGAGATCATTCCTTAACCCAATTAATCATTTGCTAGGTCAAAAACCAGAAATTGCCCTTTCCTAGTCAAAACCCTAATTTTGACCATTTTGCCCTTTTGATGATTTGATCAAATTTCTTGAGGAATTGGGGTCCAAACGTGATCAAATGATACATATGATTTTAAAATGTTGATGTGGATCAAAAATTTATAAAGTTTGACTGTAAATTGGCCATGGTTGACTTTTTCCCAATACAACTGATTTTTAGGTCAACTGTTCAATTGACTGATCAAAAGTGTGATCCAAGGCTTGAAACTTGACATGACTAACCCTGGGGGTCCATAATGATCCATGAAAGTCATATGGGGAATTGGAAGTTCAAGAATCATTGTGCAATCTCAAACCCTAATTTTTAGTCATCAGTGCATGAGGAGGTGTCTTGAGCTGATCAAACCCTAGTGCAGTCTTGATCCAAAGGAGATCTTGTGAGAAAATTCTTGATAAGTGAGAGGGAAAATTTTGGGGTTCAACAGCTGCCCCTGTTCAATCTTCTTAAACTTGAAGAGTTAGATTGGCGTGTTTTTTCCAGTCGTGACTCGAAGGTGGAAGATGATTGGACACTAGAGTGCCCAGAAATTTACACTCGGCGATGTGATGGTAGAGGGAATGGGCTTAAAGATGCCATTTGGAGAGGAGATAGAAATTTGTAGGATATGGGCTTAAAGATGCCATCCAAAGGTGATTGTTTACGTTGTAATTTGTAAGTTGAAAGAATGAGTATCAGAATGGCGTCTGTGTTTGGAGCGTATCTGAGCTGTATCTAAAAGTTGAATCTGAATGAGTATCAGGATGACATCTGTATCTGGAGCAAACCTGAACTATATCAAAAGGTTGAATCTGAATGAGTATCAGGATGGCATCTGTATCTGGAGCGTATCTGAACTGTATCTGAGAAGTTGAGTCTGAATGAGTATCAGAATGGCATCTGTGTCTAGAGCGTATCTGAACTGTATCAAAAGGTTGAGTTCGAATAAGTATCAGGATGGCATCCGTATCTGGAGCGTATCTGAACTGTATCAAAAGGTTGAATCTGAATAAGTATCAGGATGGCATCCGTATCTGGAGTGTATCTAAATTGTATATGAGAAGTTGAGTCTAAATGAGTATCAGAATGGCATCTGTGTCTAGGGCATATCTGAACTATATCAAAAGATTGGATCTGAATGAGTATCAGTATGGAATCTGTATCTGAAGCGTATTTGAACTGTATCAAAAGGTTGAATCTAAATGAATATTAGGATGGCATTCGTATCTGGAGCGTATCTGAACTGTATCTGAGAAGTTGAGTCTGTATGAGTATCAGAATAGCATCCGTGTTTGGAGCGTATCTGAACTGTATCAAAAGGTTGAGTCTGAATGAGTATCAGAATGGCATCCGTGTCTGGAGCGTATCTGAACTGTATCAAATTTTTTTGAATATTTGTTAATGGTAACTGTTAACCTTATCCTGAAACGAGTAAAATGTTAGCTAAAACATAATGTTTATGAAATGCATAGTATAAATGCATTCGTGTTGTCAATGTTTATGATATATGGATGCAATGTATGCGTATATGAGCTAGTTTGCTACACTGCTGTTAGACTGGGGAAAATAAATCCCTGACTGTTGCTGAGGATATGGAGTATATAAGTCTTCATGTTGTGAAGTGCAAGTGTTGATGAATTTATGCTTAGAGAAATAAACTCTGTTGTAAGGGAAATGTTGTATACTGTTTGTAAAATTCCATTAGGGAGTCCTGAGAAATTTGACGACTTCTACTGGGGATCGACAATTTGAAACTTTGTTCCGCTGGGGATTTAAACGACGTATTGCGGGGATTTCTTATGGAATAGGCTAGAGGTATTTCCCTATCCGTTCAACCCATCAGTAATTGCCTTTTTTCATTTTTTTATTTGTAAACAGTAATTATATTCAAACGCATATGTTCAACAATGAATCATTGGACGTTTTTGTAGAAAAAACACAAGCGTAAAGGAAAACAAATAGTTTTTTCACTTTCAAAGAGATATCTTTGTATTGACTTTGAGTAATATTTCTTTTGTACAAGGAGACAAACATTCTAATAAGAGAACACCGTCGTAAAAAATGAAAATTTTGATACAAAGAAAAGATAGCTATGTGTAAAAATCCCATGGGGTTTCCATTCTGCCATAGCCTTCGTATCTCCGAGCGTCTTGTCTATTTGTTTCCTTGTCCGAAGATAATTGAATTGATCAGAAACCCTGAGTTTGTCAGTGGAAGCCAAAGGTTATACGTAAAGTGATCCAACGGGACATAGTCATACGCTTTAATTCCCTAACTTTTGCCTGGACCGCCCTTTCAGGTTTTCAGTCCACCGGGAAACCCTTTTTAGCCTAAGTCGCCTTTTCGGGTTTTCATTATGCGAGTGTGCGAGTGTGAAAAGAGTGTAGGATATCTCCTAGAAATGTAGGCACCGGGTTGCGTGACATGAAGATTTTGACGGTGTTCACATCTATGAGTTAGTCAGGATTTGGAAACAAAACCATCCCATAGATGAGGAGAGCCACAATTTCCTCAAAGGCTTGCAAGTCTAAGGAATTCCAACAGCTTTGGGCTTTCTCAAACAGGAATTTTGCTAGGGAACCTTTAACACCACTCCTTGTTTCCCAATGAGTTGTCACATCAGATGAGTGCAAGTGTAGAGGTTGAGAAATCTCTTCTGGACTTGGATCTCTTTCTGTACCGTTGAAAGGTAGTTGATTGAGAATGGGAATTCTCAAGAGTTGGGAGAATTCTTCCAAAGTAGACACAAGTTGATAGTCAGGAAAGGTGAAGCAATGGTGTAAAGGATCAAAGAACTGAAAAAGCGCTTTCATCATGTCCTCATCTGTGTTGGAGGTGACCAAGTTGAGTAGGTGACCATGTCTCGGTGAATGGAGAGTTTTCAGGAATCCTTGAAACTAGTTCCTTAAGTAGTGGAGGGATTCTCAAAAGGTTGACTTGAATAGTTTTCCTGCAAAGTGAATCGATATCCTACAAGACAAGAACAAAGATGAATCCCAAAATCCTTAAAATGGTTAGTGGGTGTATATGATGTTCATGATGTTATGTACAAGTATGCATATACAAACAAATAAAACAAGTCCTTAGGTTTAGGCTTGCATGGAGTTTTATAGGTAAGTACCCTCTTGAAGTTTAGTTGGCTCAAACCTGTCCTAGTAATAGTAACCAGGTTCTAAGGAGCTCAATATCACTGGTTTGTTTCCTTGGTCATTGTTTCAGCTCAAGCCTCTTTAATGGTGTTGTACCCAAAAATTTTCCCTCCCATATTTCTCAACAAAAATTGCTCAAGGAAGTTCAAGAGTTGATCAGACAAACCCTCTCCTAAGGAAGCATACCTCAAATTAGGGTTTCTATTTTCATCAATATGTGTGAACCAAAAAGGACTCAAATGCTCACCATTGTCCTAATATGTTCTCAAGATCATCCATGTCAAGTTTCAAGCCTTGCAGAAGAAGTTTGCTCAGTTAATTGCTCAAATGCCTAAAAATCAACTATACTAGGTCAAAAGTCAACTGTGGCCCACATACAGTCAAACCTCAAGATTTTTGGTCAACATCCTCATTTTAAAGTATTATCCTTCATTTGATAAATGGTTGATCATGATTCCTCAAGGATTGCTCACAATTCATCAAAACCCAAAAGTTGCTAAATTAGGGTTTTATAGGAAAAGTCAACTCAACTTTGACCAAGCATAACTTTCTCATACTTTATCAAAAATGACCCATCCAAAGCTCATTTTAAGAGGATTCCATTCCCTACAATTCATCTTCAGTTCCCAAAGTCCAAAATATGCACTCACAAAAAGATATGGATTTTGAAATTATAGGTCCTTTTGAAAAGTCAACAAAAACACCTCTTGGGTCAAAGCTTCATACATGAACATGGAAGACTAAATTGAAATGAGACCAAAAGGGTTGCTTAGAGTACATCTTATGCTCTCTGAAAAGTCAGAGAACACCTCTCTAGGGTTAAAATTATAAGAGTTATGCATTGGCCAAGTTGACCATTTTTGCAAAATTGCCAAAAGTCAAATGTGCTCAAATTTGTATTTTTTGCTAAATGGGCCCAACTTTTTATGCTTGCACCTTAATTATAATGTGGTCCACGACTCAAATATTCACTCACTCATATTGTGCTTCATTTTTCTATTTATTTTATTTTTCATTAATTAAAAAGTGAATTAAATCAAATAAATGATGAAAATTAACAAAGATATGATTTGATTTGTTTTTTTTTGATAGTTTGGCAATCAAGATATGCTGAGTAAACAAGATCAATTCGAATTAAGACCAATTGGTACAAGAAAGGCATGATTTGGCTCAAAATAGGAACATATCATACAACTTGAAAATCAAATCAAATCTTGGATAAATGCAAAGATTCATGCCAAGTTTGTTAACCTAATTCATTCTAGGTTATATAATGAAGCTTTCCAGATCAAAAAAACAACGGTTAGAGGTAGTGAGAAGTGCAGAACAAAATTGAAAAATTCAAAGAAAAGTGGGAGTTAGTTTTCATTCCACTGGCTATCTCAAGCCATCCTAGTGATCCCAATCGTTTTCTAGACACCCCAGGAAGCTAAAAACATCCTCTGCAAGCTTTAAAACACCCAGAAATGCGCGCTACGCCCCCCATGGTTTGACATATTTTTGCAATTCGATTAGCATAATTCTTGCATCTTTAGCACTTTTAATTGTTATAGTTGTGATTATTATCATGTTTGCAAGCTAACAGATTGGGTTAATTACATTTTTGATGCCTGTACGTGATATTGCCATGGTTAGGGTTTTATGTTTTTGTTTAGGGGTTTTTTGTACAAGCAAAATTAGGCCTTGATTCTGGTACCATGATGCTCGTAAAGATGAGACGAGTTGATTGGTACCAATATTTGTCATTTATCTTGCTCGTATGCAATTTTGGAGATGAACAGAGTTATACCTACAACAAATGTCCGTAGGTAAAAGTGTTTTACCTAAAGCGACGGTCCAAGGAAGGAGACAATGGCGTGGCAGCATATGGCTGGCCCATTTGAATTTTCGCGCATTTTCTGAATATATTATTTGTTTTGCTTATATTATTTTATTTCTATTATATGAACAAATAGAGCGCATAGCACATATGGCAAGGGATTAGTGGAAGCGAGCATAAAGACCTGGGTTCGATCCCCAGGTCCCAGCATTTTCATTTGTATTATTTTCAGATAATTGATCCAACGCGTCTCTCATCATGATGTCCACCATACAACCTCAACATCCAGCCCTTTGATGCCAGCTAGCCAGATCCAATACCTCTCCAATGAAGGACCATGATATGCATCCAAGTCAACGTTGCACCAGATCAGGCATGGTCAAACAGGCTTGGAGTTTTTGGGCCCAGAAATTCAACTTCAAACCCCGCAGCATGCTATTTAACACAGGCCCATCTCTTCACTTTTTTTATCTCTTCTTATTTTTTTTAATTCCTTTATTATTTTCTTTAATTATTTTAATTAACAAAAGTAAACCACTTTCTTTATTTTTTACAAAATCATAAAATAAAGAATTCACAAAAATTAGAATTAGGTTTTTTTTATCAAATTTAATTTAATTTAGTTTAATTTAATTTAGGGAAATTTTAAATTTTTTTTATAATTAAAATCAATTAGAAAATTAGGTTTAAGTTCTTGATTTAATTCTTTTCTTTTTTCAAACAAAAACACAAAAATAGGTTAATTTAATTTATTTTCAAAAATTAATATTAATTAGGATTTAGGATTTTCTTTTAATTTAATTATTCATTATTTTCTTAAATAACAAAACATGACAAAAAAACATTTTTTTCTTTAATCAATCACAAATAGGATCGGTCAAAGGGTCAAAACCCTAATCGTTTCGTATTTAATTTGCCGCGCGCTTGTTAATTATTTTGCCATTATTTAGTAATCGTTCATGGTTTGTAATAGTTAACTTAGGGTTTTTTATTTACTGTTTAAATCCCTGTTTTTTTGGCTATGTAATTAATCCCCCTCCCCGAAGCCTTGTAATAGCGTAGGTTTACTTTATCGTATTTTTTAATTCCTACAAATATTTAACTGTCTAGATGTATACCAATAGGATTGTATGGCAAGAATGCATGACAAATTAATACAGTTAGAAAACCCTAATGTGCAAAGATAAATAACTGAAACAAATCACTCGCACATATTACTCTTAAGGTATACTCTCAATTCGGTTGCCTTCGGTAAACGGTCATTAAGCATAGGGTGTCTTAGTGGTTGCCCTCCAGTCTAAAAAGATCAAAGTGTCCCATTCGAATGTTGCCTCGAAAGATCTTAAGACTCTAGGGTTATTACTAAGGTATCCTAATATTGCTTTAGTGACCGTACGCCACTTTCGAATTGACCCTTACAACTCCAACGACGGTGCTACCTATTTCTCAATAGTAGGATAGTGCTGTCTAAAGGAAACAAGAATATAAACGATCTTTTTTCGAGTAGGTAGATGCTAGTAGGTTCTTGCTCAAATCAAAACTTTTCACACTTACACTTTCCAAAACAAATTTTCAAAACAAACTTTGTCACACTCTTGAGGACTGATACAAGGGTTATCACGAAGTAAAACATTTTCAAAACAAAGCACATACACAAGAAATTTAAAAATGAGCAAGTACCTAAGATCCCATGGAAAACCATGGATAGAAAGGGTGCTAACACCTTCCCTTTCTATAATCTACCCCCCGTACTCAGAATATCTCGAAAAAGGATTTTTTTGTACTTTTTTCCTTTCCGGTTGGATGAAATAAAAGTCGGTGGCGAATCTTGATTACTGCGACATTTTGCGAACACAAAACGCAAAACACAAACCAGTAATAAACAATCGGTTCTGCCACCATATCACAGAACTGGCGACTCTGCTGGAGAGTTATAAGTGGAGTATACCTTAGGATCTAGGTCATTTAAATTGCTTCTCTTGATTGCTTTGTTTGCTTTATTTTTGAGGGTTTTGTTTGGGGTTACTATAGATCCTACACCCGGATCTGGGGAATACCTTTTAGGTAAGTAGCAATAGACTATGAGGGAACTGTACGGCATAGACCGATACGGTTGAAGTAGTAGCTACGTTGGTGTGGCACTTTGGTTGGTACCAATATCCCTTGTGGTGAAACGAGGAGATCACGGGGCCGCTGCGTGGTATCGTGAAGCATCAACTGACCTTAGAACATTTAATTGCACAAATTGGACATTAGAAAGTAGCGAGATATCCGGCCTCAGTGTAGAGCTGAGAACTGGTTGATACTTGATGCTACACTCATTGAGACCAGACTTTCGTAATATTTTGGCCGCAAGAAAAGATTGCGTGAGCTGAAACCATGACCGATAAAGGATGGTCAGTGATATTGAGATCCTCTAGAACCCGATTACTATTCTAGGACAGGTTTGAAACCAACTTAACTTCAAGAGGGTATTACCTATGACCTCATGCAAGCCTTAAACCTAAGGACTGGGTGTGACTTGATTGTGTTTGTTATACCTGTGTTTGCTATACCTGTGGTTTATCATGACATCATGCATCATAACATGGCATTCATGCTTCATTACACTAACCATTTCAAAGACAAAGGGAATTTATCTTTGTTCTGTTTTGCAGATCACGGCTTCCGTGCGTAGAAATACTATCCCAATCAGCTTTGTGCAGATACCTTCTCAACTCAAAGAGCTAGCATCTAGAGTTTCTGAAACTTCCACTTTCATTAAGAGACACGGTCAACTTCTCAGCCGGGTTACTTCAAACCTTTATGAACAGATGATGAGCGTAATTTTTCAGTTCTTCGATCCCAAGCATCACTGCTTCACCTTTCCAGATTATCAGTTGGTACCCACCTTGGAAGAATTCTCTCAGCTATTGGGCATATCCATTCTTGAATAGGCACCCTTCACAGGTATAAAAGAAGTTCCTAAGCCAGAAGTCATTGCCTCAGCTTTGCATTTGAAATGGGCCGATGTGGTATCCAATTTGGAAACTCGAAGCGGAGTCGAGGGTTTTCTAGCCAAATTTATGATAGACAAAGCTCAGCCATTTTGGGATGATTTGGATTTTCAGGCTTTTGAGGAGGTTTTGGCTCTTCTTATCTATGGTTTAGTTCTCTTCCCTAATCCAGACTCCTTTGTAAAATGTGAATTCTATCAAGATTTTCCTTTCCCACAACCATGTGCCTACCTTGCTTGGAGATATCTTGCACGCTATCCATACTCGTACCATGAAGAGAAGAGGGACTCTTATGTGCTGCATGCCGTTGCTGTCGAGGTGGTTTATTTCTCACCTCCCTAATTCTGTACTGAAGAACGAAGAAGGTTTGGGTTGGTCGCACAAGATAATGTCACTCTCTCATACGGATATTCTTTGGTGTTCCCGAGCTATGGAAGACATTGCTATTATTGACCGCTGTGGGGAGTACCGTAATGTCCCATTACTTGGTATCAGAGGGGGTATAACTTGCAATCCTTGTTTAGCTTTGCGATAATTTGGTCATGCTCGAAGGGATGGTCCCCATGAGTTACTTATTGAAAGCATTATATTCAACTATGAGGATGATGTTAAGGAGTATCGCCGGAGGTTCATACGAGCTTGGGGCATGGTAAACAGATATGACCCCAAAGAATTGGGACCATGGACTTCCATTCCTATGGAGCCTTACCTCCAATGGATACGAGCTCAGGCCCAGAAGCTTATGATGCCTTATGTGGCCGTATTACCAGTGATTGTGGTGCCCACTACTGAAGAAGGCATTCCTTACACGATTCTTTATCCTTACATGCCCACTGATCTTGGGGAGTTACAAAGGTCTTGGATTCAGCTGAGGAATGAGCGGGATACTTACAGGGAACAATTCCATGATCAAGAGAGGAAGGTTTTAAAGCTCTACAGGCAGCTCCAGAAAGCAAGAGTACTCAATGATTATATCAGCACAAAGAGAAAGCGTCCATGGGACTTTTGACTTTTCTTTTCTAGTTTTAGATTTGTTTTATTTACTTATTTGTAACGCCTTAAAGGCATTTTGAACCTTTGAATTTAAGCTAATAAAGTTTTGTTTATTTTTGGTTTGTAAATTTAAATTTCCCGAGGTCTTTGAAATCATTACATGCGCATCCCATTATCATACACATCATTACAGGTACCATTATAGGTTTCTCCTCTTCCTCACTGTTTATTTCAGCAGAAATGTCTTTCGATCAAGCCATCAAAGATCTTAAGGCCCAGAACGCCCAGTTCCAACAGATGTTCATCAGTCTGGCAAAAGGGCAAGAGGATCTGAAAGCCCTCATTCTGAAAGAGAAGAAGAAGAAGAAGAAGACCGGTATTCTGAATATGGGCAGAAGATTTGGAGAAAGGTTGAAGCATCAAACTGATCCGACCTCTTCATCCAAGGAAGGGGAGAACCAAGAAGGGGAAAAGGACCCTAGTCCTGCAGTTTCTGACAACGGTACTGATTATGACGATGAGCAATATCTTCCTGCTGAGGATAGATACAAGAAGTTGGAAGACCGTCTGAGTGTTATGGAAGTTCAGAAGATAACTGGTTTGGATTTCGGAGAATTGGGACTGGTATCGGGAGTGGTCATCCCTCATAAGTTCAAAGCTCTAGTTTTTGCCAAGTATGATGGGAGTGTCCTGCCCAAAACTCCATCCCGCTTATATGTCAGAAAAATCCAACCCCACACCGCTGATAGAAATTTGTGGGTACACTTCTTTCAAGATAGTCTGTCAGGGACTCAACTTGAATGGTTCTACCAGTTGGAGGGAGCCAGTGTCTAAAACTGGGAAGATCTTGCTGCTTCTTTCTACAAGCAATATCAGTATAATGCCGACCTTGCTCCCACTCGTACTCAAATTCAGAGTATGTCCATGGGATCAGGAGAAGGTTTTAAAGATTATGCTAAAAAATGGAGAGACTTGGCTGGGATAGTTCAACCCCCTTTGTCTGATAGGGAGTTGGTTGATATGTTTCTAGGGACGCTGTCTGGTCCATTTTTCAATCACTTGATCGGCAGTTCATCAGCTGGATTCACCGAGCTGATTTTAACTAGAGAAAAAGTAGAAGATGGAATTCGGAGGGGTAAAATACAGAAGGATGCCTCCTCGAGTTCAACAAAGAAGCCTTTTGCTGGCAAGAAGGAAGCCAGTGTAGTCTATAGCCCGAGGGGCCAAAGCAGATCTGAACACCGTCAAACGGTAAATGCTGTAGTGATACCAAGACCCGCAGTTGCTCCACTATGAAACAATCAACAAAGGGTGGAAAGACCACAATGGAAGTTTACCCACATCAACAGGACTTTGGCTGAATTTCTACCTCATTTATTAAAATCCAACTTGGCAACCTTGAGAGAGGCTCCCAAGAATCCAAACACTACTTCTCCCAGATACAATCCCAACGCGTGGTGCGCCTACCATTTTGAGAGTCCTGGCCATGATAAAAATGATTGCTGGGCGCTGAGAAACAAAGTACAAGACTTGCTTGAAGCCAAGGAGATAGAGTTCGACGCTCCAGAAAAGCCGAATGTTATAATTGCTCCCATGCCCAAACATGGTCGTGGAGTTAATGTTGTTGATTTGTTTGTGACCTATGTTGAAGAAATTTCTACTCCTCTTATGACTGTTAAGAAGAATTTTCTGTTGGACGGTTTATTTCCGAGTTATGGTGAAGGTTGCCATATGTGTTCGATTCTACCTGTTGGTTGCTATTTGTTAAAGTCATGTGTTCAGCACCTGATGGATAATAAATAAATTATGTTTGAGAAGACTATGATTCATGTTGTTCCAAGTGAAGACGTTGCCATTATAACCATTTCCGCCAATCCTTCCAAGGTTTCCTCGAGAAGACCTGTTAGGATTACACTTGTTCAAAGAATTGCTCCGCTGATAATCACTGTTCCTGGTCCCATCCCGTACACCTCAGACAAGGCTGTCCCATGGCATTATGGTGCTGATGTGTACTATCATGGCATTAAGAAAGTTCTGAAGAATGAAAAAGCTGATACTAATGTCAGTAATATTGTCGGGACTAGTAAAGTTACCCGAAGTGGAAGGGTCTTCTCTCCCGAGATTTCCCCTGAGTCTGTCAACAAACCTATTGTCATGCCATCTGCTGTTCCCGCTAGTACATCAACTACTATTCCTGTTCCTACTCCAGTTATTACCCCTGTTGCTGAGCCATCTGGGACTCGGGGCAAGGAAAAATATAGGTGAGCCTGTCCGGACAGAGGCATCTAAGAAAATCGTTGTGGAAGCCTCTAAACAAGAAATAGAGGAAATACTGAAAATCATTAAGAAGAGCGACTACAATGTGGTCGAGTAGCTGAGGCAGACCCCATCAAAGATATCCATGTTGTCTCTGCTATTGTGTTCGGAAGCCCATGCGAAGGCTTTGATTGCATTTCTCAAGACTGCACATGTGTCGCAGGAAACTTCAGCAGATCAGTTCAAAGATTGTATGGCCAACCTGACTGCTGACAATGGGCTGGGTTTTTTAGATGTGGATCTGACACCGAAAGGAAGGAAGCATAATGATGCTCTGCATGTCTCGATTGAGTGCAGGGGCACCACTATGGCTCATGTGCTGGTAGATACCGAGTCTTCGCTGAATGTTCTGCCAAAGAAAGCGTTGGAACGTTTGGATTATGAGGGTTTGACTCTAAAGCCTAGTAACATTGTGGTAAGGGCTTTTGACAGATCAAAGAGAATGGTGCACGGGGAGGTGGACATCCCTGTCAAAGTGGGTTCTCAGACTTTTGGGTCCACCTTCTACATAATGGATATCAGGCTGTCATATTCTTGCTTGCTGGGTCATCCTTGGATCCATGAGGCTGGGGTAGTTACTTCCACGCTCCATCAAATGCTTAAGTACCCGGTGAAGGGAAAGATTGTCACAGTGCAAGGTGAAGAAGAATATATGGTGAGCCACCTCAATTCTTTCCACTACATAGAGATGGACGGGGAATTCATAGAAACTCCTTGTCAAAATTTCGAAGAGGTCCCTCAGATCTTGGCATCAACTGAAGTTATTACCGGCAAACCTCCGTTGAAGATGGCTTCTCTCAAGAACGCCAGGGCTGTAGTTGAAGAAGGTGGGTGTACCAATTGGGGTTAACTCCCTGATTTCACTCACAAAACTGATAAATTTGGTTTGTGCTTTACTACAGGGGCTCAAAGGGCTGTTAGGCGTGCTCGGGCTGGAAGACCTCCTCTACACATTAGCAATCGGGGAATTAATGCAATTGAAGACAATGAAGAGGATTCAGACATCGACAACTGGATCTACCCAACAACCAATGGTGGACCAAATAACTGGATAGCGAAGGACTTCATACCTGTTTCTTTTATTTCGCAGTAATTGACTTTTGTTTTAAGATTTGTAATAAACAATTTGAAGCTTTATGGCCCGGTGCCTTGCCCGAGGCACCTTGGCTTTGCTTGTGAGGGCTATTATTTGTCATTTCATATATCATTAATAAAGCATTGGACGTTTCTTGCATACAAATTTTGCGCTCCTTGTTTTTCTTTTCTGTTTTTCACTTTATCAAAATAGCTATTCTCTTACACACACTCACGTATCATACTGCAGATCCATATCCACTATGGATCCCATTGATAATAGCTCTTCTACTGCCAGTTATGACTTCAAAAATCCGATCAACCAAGCCGAGGACGAGGGTGAGAATGATTGAAAGGTGCCTGGATAACTTGCTAGACTATTACAGCAGGAAGAAAGGTCCATATAGCCTCATGAAGAGCCAGTTGAGTCAGTGAATTTGGGTACAGAGGAAGACAGGAAAGAGGTTAAAATAGGTGCGAATCTGGAGCCTAGTGTGAAACAACAATTAATACAGATGCTACACGACTATGTTGAGATCTTCGCCTGGTCCTATGAAGACATGCCTGGTTTGGACACTGATATTGTGGTACATTGCTTACCGACTAAGGAAGACTGCCCTCCGGTAAAGTAGAAGGTACATTGTATGCGCTCTGAAATGTCAGAGAAAATCAAGGCAGAGGTCATGAAACAGTTCGACGCAGGATTCTTAGCTGTCACTTCTTATCCGCAGTGGGTCGCCAACGTCTTTCCGGTACCTAAGAAGGACGGTAAGGTACAGATGTGTGTGGACTATAGAGATCTGAACAACGCAAGCCCCAAGGACGACTTCCCACTTCCCCACATTAATGTTCTAGTCGATAACACCGCGCAACACAAGATCTTCTCCTTTATGGATGGTTTTTATGGCTACAACCAGATCAAGATGACTCTTGAGTACATAGAGAAGACAACCTTCGTTACACAATGGGGCACCTTCTGTTACAAGGTAATGCCTTTTGGGTTGAAGAATGCTGGGGAAACTTATTAGCGCGCCATGGTCTCTTTGTTCCACGATATGATTCACCACGAGATCGAGGTTTATGTTGATGAGATGATAGCCAGGTCCCAGACTGAGGAAGAGCACCTTGATCATCTCCAGAAATTGTTTGACAGGTTGAAGATGTACAAGCTGAGGTTAAATCCGAACAAGTGTACCTTCGGGGTAAGGTCTGGTAAGCTTATGGGTTTTATTGTCAGTGACAAAGGTATTCAGGTAGACCCTGCAAAGGTAAAAGCCATACAAGAGATGCCGACTCCCTTCACAGAGAAAGAAGTTAGAGGTTTCTTGGGACGCCTGAATTACATCGCCAGGTTCATTTCACATCTGACTACTACTTGTGAGCCAATCTTCAAGCTGTTGAAGAAAGATCAAGTGGTAAAGTGGAATGATGAATGCCAGACTGCTTTCAAAAGAATCAAGGAATACCTTCAAGAACCACCAATTTTGATGCCTCCAGTTGAAGGAAGACCTTTGACATTATACTTTACAGTGCTAGACAGTTCAATGGGGTGTGCGCTGGGGTAGCATGACGAGTCTGGTCGAAAAGAGCACGCCATTTATTACCTTAGTAAAAAGTTTACCGACTGTGAGACCCGATACTCATTGCTCGAGAAACCTTGCTGCACTTTGGCATGGGCTGCTCGCCGACTGAGACAGTATATGCTGACTCACACTACCTTGTTGATATCAAAGATGGATCCGATCAAGTATATTTTCGAGAAGCCCGCTCTCTCCGGAAGGATAGCAAGGTGGCAAATGATCTTAACCGAGTACGACATCCAATACACAATCCAAAAAGCAATCAAGGGGAGTGTATTGGCGGATCATTTGGCGCATCAGGCCATGGATGACTACCATTCCATGAATTTCGAGTTCCCGGATGAGAATATCATGTTGGTAATTGACTGCGAAGAACCTGGACCAGATGAAGGACCTGAGGAGGGATCCCTATGGTCTATGTATTTTGATGGAGCCTCGAACGCATTGGGTAACGACATTGGTGCTGTAATCATATCTCCTGAGGGCTGTCATACTCTGTTCACCGCCCGATTATGTTTCAACAGCACCAATAATATGGCGGAGTATAAAGCGTGTATCATGGGTCTTCGAGCTGCTATTGACCTGAGGATTAAGTTCTTTAGTGTATTTGGAGATTCCTCTCTGGTAATAAGTCAGATCAAAGGCGAGTGGTATACGAAGCACCCGAATCTTATTCCTTACAAAGAGTATGTACTGACATTGCTCCCACACTTTGAGGAGGTAACCTTTGAACATTTCCCAAGAGAGGAGAACCAGTTTGCGGACGCGCTAGATACTATGTCTTCTATGTTCAAATTCAGGTGGGACAATGAAGCTCCCCAGATTATCATTGAGAGGTTGGATGAACCCGCACATTGTTGTGACATTGAGACTGAAGAAGTGGCAGAAAAACCCTGGTTTCACGAAGTCAAAAGGTATCTCGAGGTTCAGGAATACTCCGAGGGGGCATCTGTTAATGATAAGAAGTTTCTGAGATGGTTCGCCGCAAAGTTCTTCATCAGTAATGGAATCCTCTATAAGCGTAACCATGATTCAACCTTACTGTGGTGCATAGACAAGAGCGAGGCAGAAAGGATCATGGCAGAGTTACATGAGGGCACCTTCAGAACCCATTCTAGTGGACACACCATGGCTAAGAAGATCCTATGGGCAGGATACTACTGGTCCACTATGGAAGCCGATTGTTATCAACACTCTCGAACCTGTCATAAGTTCCAAGTCTATGCTGATAAGGTGCATGTGCCTCCAGTCCCTCTGAATGTCTTGATAGCTCCATGGCCCTTTGTGATGTGTGGCATTGACAAGATTGGCGAGATCAGACCTACTGCGCCTAACGGGCATCGTTTCATTCTGGTGGCTATTGATTATTTCACGAAGTGGGTTGAAGCAACTTCCTTTGCTACAGTAACCGAGAACGTCGTGGCGCGGTTTATCCGACATAATCTGATCTGTTGATATGGTGTACCAGAGAGAATTATTACTGACAATGGTACAAATCTCAATAACACAATGATCACCGAGCTCTGTAAACAGTTTAAGATACAACATCATAACTCTTCTCCCTACCGGCCGAAGATGAATGGCGTTGTTGAAGCGGCTAACAAGAATATCAAAAAGATTGTGCAGAAGATGACGGTGACATACAAAGACTGGCACGAGATGTTACCATTCGCTCTTTATGGGTACCGTACCTCAGCACGGACGTCGACAGGGGCAACACCCTACTCTTTGGTGTATGGCACGGAGGCAGTCCTACCCATCGAAGTCCAGATACCCTCTCTCAGGATTATGAAGGATGAGGGTTTGAACGAAGACGACTGGATCCAAACCCGACTTGGTCAACTGAATCTAATCGATGAAAAGAGACTTACTGCTATCTGTCATGGTCAGACGTACCAAAAGCAAATGATCAAGGCTTTTAACAAGAAAGTCAGACGTCAAGAATATCAAGTCGGGGATCTAGTGATCAAGCGCATCATACTACCACAGGGTGATCCCGGGGGAAAATGGAACCCCACATACGAAGGGCCATTTGTGGTTAAGAACATTTTCTCGGGAGGAGCTATGATTTTAACCACCATGGATGGTGACGACCTTCCTCATCCCGTCAATGCAGACATAGTGAAAAGATACTACACATAATCAAAACCCCGCTAGGTTGACTGGCCTAGGCAAAAATAAGGGCTTCCCGGCGGACCAAAAGGGTTTGGGCAAAAGTAAGGGATGAAAATGAAAAAAAAACTATACACCCGGCAAGTTGAAAACCTGAAAAGGCGACTTGGGCAAAAAAGAGTATCCCGGTGGACTGAAAACCCGAAAGGGTGGTCCAGGAAAAAATTAGGGATCGAAGTGTAACACTATGTTTCATCGGATCATATTGCAACCAGACTTCGGTATCAACTATCAAGCTCGGACAGCGCCAATCAATCTGATCAACCTTCGGTCAAGTAGCAAAGTGATGAGATTCTTGAAGATATAAAGGCAATAGCAGAGTTGGAACCCAATGGGGTTGTTTCACATAACTGTTTTTATTTCTTTTTTACAAATTGTAATTTTCTTTCAGCGGCGTTCTCTTACTGGGACGTCAGCCTCTTTGTACAAAACTCCTGTTACAGGCCAACTTCAAAAATCAATACAATTCATTTTCACAAGAAATTTCGATTTGTTTTTCTTTTTTCTGTTTTGTTTTGCAAGAAGGTCCAATGATTCATTTTTTATATATGCATTTGAAAATAATTGCTGCTCATGAATATTTACATGAAAAACAAAAGACAGTTACTCGTAATTCTAGAAACAGGAAAAAAAAAGAAGTGCCCAAACCTTGCAGTTACTCTACCCATCAAATGCCGGGATAGAGCCAGCTCGAGAACATGAGTAGTGATACACACACTCCCCACAGAGTGAAAAGTATCCAAAGACGGTAATGTTAGATTTCCCGAACAGGACGTAAGTCTCTCTAGCCGAGGTTCACAATTGCGAGAGAGTCAGTAAATTTTTCCCCAAGCAGAGTTTATTTCTCTCACAAGCAGAAATTCAACCTCCAACAGAATTCATTACCACCAACAAGGGAAATTCATCCCCAACTGAGTTTATTTCTCCAAATCAGCATGATCTATCACCAGAGTATCTCCTCTCCAACAAAGTTATTCCCCGCAGAGTTATCCTCAGACAGGGTCTCTTCCGGCAGAATATTCACCAGCTGAATGGATTTGAATCCCCAACTAGTCATCTTTGCTCACCATCCCCAACAGAAATAGAGGAATTATGGTTTTTAACAGCAGTCAAGAATACCATTTCTCATACTCTCCAAACAGCAGTCAGGGATTTATTTTCCCAGACTCAGATTATTACGCCAGCATTTCATGTTCATACATCATGACATGTGCATACATTACATATAACATAATCTCAGTTATTTTGAGAACCTCATCGCAATGCATCTCATGCATCACACATAACTAACCCTGTATTCCTTTCAGGAAAGACGGTTATTATCAACAATTTCCAACAGGTCCATGATCAACACTCGAAGCTAAACAGAGTAATCATCGGTACGACAAATGTAAACCTACGCAAGTACTTCCTGAATTCCTACACAGACTCATACCAAAGCAACCTTACCCAGGTTCCCTAGGCAGTTTTACCCAAACTCATCTCGAAGTAACCATACTATCTAGGTTCCTTCTCACAGCCCTACTATACCGGCTTTCATACTGAAGTAACCCTACCATCCAGGTTCCTTCTCACAACCCTTATATCCGGCCTTTCATTCGAAGTAACCCTACTATTCAGGTTCCTTCTCACAGCCCTACTGTCCCGACTTTCATATCGAAGTAACCCTACTATCCAGGTTCCTTCTCACAGCCCTACTATTCTGGCTTTCATATCGAAGTAACCCTACTATCCAGGTTCCTTCTCACAGCCCTACTATCTCGACTTTCATATCAAAGTAACCCTACTATCCAGGTTCCTTCTCACAGCCCTACTATCCAGGCTTTCATATCGAAGTAACCCTACTATCCAGGTTCCTTCTCACAACCCTACTATCCCGGCTTTCATATCGAAGTAACCCTACTATTCAGGTTCCTTCTCACAGCCCTACTACCCAGGCTTTCATATCGAAGTGACCCTACTATCCAGGTTCCTTCTCACAGCCCTACTATCTAGGCTTTCATGTCGAAGTAACCCTACTATCCAGGTTCCTTCTCAAGCCCTACTATCCAGGCTTTCATGCCGAAGTAACCCTTCTATCCAGGTTCCTTCTCTCAGCCCTACTATCCAGGCTTTCATATCGAAGTAACCCTACTATCCATGTTCCTTCTCAAGCCCTATTATCCCGACTTTCATATCGAAGTAACCCTACTATCCAGGTTCCTTCTTATAGCCCTACTATCCCGGCTTTCATATCAAAGTAACCCTACTATCCAGGTTCCTTCTCATAGCCCTACTATCCAGGCTTTCATTTCGAAGTAACCCTACTATCCAGGTTCGTTCTCATAGCCCTACTATCCAGGCTCTCATTTCGAAGTAACCCTACTATCCAGGTTCCTTCTCATAGCCCTACTATCCAGGCTTTCATGTCGAAGTAACCCTACTATCTAGGTTCCTTCTCATAGCCCTACTATCCAGGCTTTCATATCAAAGTAACCCTACTACCCAAGTTCCTTCTCACAACCCTACTATCCAGGCTTTCATATCAGAGTAACCCTACTATCCAGGTTCCTTCTCACAACCCTACTATCCAGGCTTTCATATCGAAGTAACCCTACTATCCAGGTTCCTTCTCAAGCCCTACTATCCCGAATTTCATATCAAAGTAACCCTACTATCCAGGTTCCTTCTCACAGCCCTACTATCCAGGCTTTCATATTGAAGTAACCCTACTATCTAGGTTCCTTCTCAAGCCCTACTATCCAGGCTTTCATATCGAAGTAACCCTACTATCCAGGTTCCTTCTCATAACCTTACTATCCGGGTTCTTCCTCTTTTATCCCCAGACAGCAGTCCACAACACTGTAAGACCAGTACCCGATCAAACACAATTGATTTCACATTTCTCCAAAAAGTCGCGGTGCAACATATACCCCGACCAGATACGTAGTTCACTTCGGCTTCCCAAAGCGGAGTTATTCCCCAGTAGAGTAACGGGCAACTGAAGCTCCTAAAACTCTATTTCCCCCAAGACAGAGACCAATATTCCCCAGCGAAGTCCTCCTCAACAACAGGTATACGGGTTCTCGCAAAGGAATCTCTTATGCAATCGACACCTCTTCCGATGGCATCTTTAAGCCCATCTCCGACAATCTTTAATCCTCAACCTCCAAATGGCATCTGTAAGCCCATTCCTGATATCAAAAATCAAGTGAGGTCCCCAAAATTTAAGAAGATTGAACAGGGGAAACTGTTGTGCCCCAAAATTTTCCCTCCCATACTTCTTAACACATGTCAAGTGAGGTCCCCAAATTGCTCAAGGAAGTTCAAGAGTTGACCAGACAAACCCTCTCCTAAGGCAGCATACCTCAAATTAGGGTTTCTATTTTCATCAAGATGTGTGAACCAAAAAGGACTAAAATGCTCACCATTGTCCTAATATGTTCTTAAGATCATCCATGTCAAGTTTCAAGCCTTATAGAAGAAGTTTGCTCAGTCAATTGCTCAAATGCCTAAAAATCAACTATACTAGGTCAAAAGTCAATTGTGGCCCACATATAGTCAATTGTGTCAACATCCTCATTTTTAAGTATTATCCTTCATTTTATCAAGGGTTGATCATGATTCCTCAAGGATTTCTCACAATTCATCAAAACCCAAAAGTTGCTAAATTAGGGTTTTACAGGAAAAGTCAACTCAACTTTGACCAAGCATAAATTTCTCATACTTTATCAAAAATGAACCATCCAAAGCTAATTTTTAAGAGGTATCCATTCCCTACAATTCATCTTCATCTCCCAAGTCCAAAATATGCACTCACAAAAAGATATGGATTTTTACATTATAGGTCCTTTTGAAAAGTCAACAAAAACACCTTTTGGGTAAAAGCTTCATACATGAACATGGAAGACTAAATTGAGATGATACCAAAAGTTTTGCTTAGAGGACATATTAAGCTTTCTAAAAAGTCCAAGAACACGTCTCTAGGGTTAAAATTGAAAGAGTTATGCATTGGCCAAGTTGACCATTTTTGTAAAATTGCAAAAGTTAAATGTGCTCAAATTTGCATTTTTTGCTAAATGGACCCAACTTTTTATGCTTGCACCTCAATTATAATGTGGTCCACGACTAAAATATTCAATCACTCATATTGTGCTTCATTTTTCAATTTATTTTGATTTTTCATTAATTAAAAAGTGAATTAAATCAAATAAATGATGAAAATTAACAAAGATATGATTTGATTTGTTTTCTTTACAGTTTGGCAAACAAGATATGTTGAGTAAACAAGATCAATTCGAATTAAGGCCAATTGGTACAAGAAAGGCATGATTTGGCTCAAGATAGGAATATATCACACAACTTGAAAATCAAATCAAATCTTGGATAAATGCAAAGATTCATGCCATGTTTGTTAACCTAATTCATTCTAGGTTATATAATGAAGCTTTCCAGATCAAAAAAACAAGGGTTAGAGGTCGTGAGAAGTGCAGAACAAAATTGAAAAATTCAAAGAAAAGTGGGAGTTGTTTTTCCTTCTACAGGCTATCTCAAGCCATCCTAGTGATCCCGATTGTTTGCTAGACACCTCAGGAAGCTAACAACATCCTTTGCAAGCTTCAAACTCCCAGAAACGCGCGCTACGCCCCCCACGATTTGACATATTTTTGCAATTCGATTAGCACAATTCTTGCATCTTTAGCACTTTTTATTATCATAGTTATGATTATTATCATGTTCGCAAGCTAACAGATTGGGTTAATTGCATTTTTGATGCCTGTACGTGATATTGCCATGGTTACGGTTTTATGTTCTTGTTTAGGGGTTTTTTGTACAGGAAAAATTAGGCCTTGATTCTGGTACCATGATGCTCTTGAGGATGAGACAAGTTGATTGATACCAGTATTTGTCATTTATCTGGCTCGTATGTAATTTTGGAGATGAACATGGTTATACCTACAACAAATGTCCGTAGGTAAAAGTGTTTTACCTAAAGCGACGGTCCAAGGAAGGAGACGATGGTGTGGCAGCATATGGCTGGCCCGTTTGAATTTTCGCGCATTTTCTGAATATATTATTTGTTCTGCTTATATTATTTTGTTTCTATTATATGAACAAATAGAGCGTGTAGCACATATGCAAAGGGATTAGTGGAAGCGAGCATAAGGACCTGGGTTCGATCCCCAGGTCCCAGCGTTTTCATTTGTATTATTTTCAGATAATTGATCCAGTGCGTCTCTCATCATGATGTCCATCATACAACCTCAACATCCAGCCCTTTGATGCCCAGCTAGCCAGATCCAATGCCTCTCCAATGAAGGACCATGATATGCATCCAAGTCAACGTTGCACCAGATCCGGCGTGGTCAAACAGGCTTGGAGTTTTTGGGCCCAGAAATTCAACTTGAAACCCCTCCAACATGCTATTTAACATATGCCAATCTCTTCACTTTTTTTATCTCTTCTTATTTTTTTTAATTCCTTTATTATTTTCTTTAATTATTTTAATTCACAAAAATAAATCACTTTCTTTATTTTTTACAAAATCATAAAATCAAGAATTCACAAAAATTAGAATTAGGTTTTTTATCAAATTTAGTTTAATTTAATTTAGGGATATTTTAACTTGTTTTTTATAATTAAAATAAATTAGAAAATTAGGTTTATGTTCTTGATTTAATTCTTTTCTTTTTTCAAACAAAAACACAAAAATAGGTTAACTTAATTTATTTTCAAAAATTAATATTAATTAGAATTTAGGATTTTCTTTTAATTTAATTATTAATTATTTTCTCAAATCACAAAACATGACAAAAAACATTTTTTTCTTTAATCAATCGCAAATAGGATCAGTCAAAGGGTCAAAACCCTAATTGTTTCAGATTTAATTCGTTGCGCGCTTGTTAATTATTTTGCCATTATTTAGTAACTATTCATGGTTTGTAATAGTTTACTTAGGGTTTTTTATTTACTGTTTAAATCCCCATTTTTTTGGCTATGTAATTAATCCCCCTCCCTGAAGCCTTGTAATAGCGTAGGTTTACTCTCTCGCATTTTTTAATTCCTGCAAATATTTAACCGTCTAGATGTATGCTAATAGGATTGTATGGCAAGAATGCATGACAAATTAATACAGTTAGAAAACCGTAATGTTCAAAGATAAATAACTGAAACAAGTCACTCGCACATATCACTCTTAGGGTATACTCTCACTTCGGTTGCCTTCGGTAAACGATCATTAAGCATAGGGTGTCTTAGTGGTTGCCCTCCAGTCTAAAAAGATCAAAGTGTCCCATTAGAATGTTGCCTCGAAAGATCTTAAGACTCTAGGGTTATTACTAAGGTATCCTAATATTGTTTTAGTGACCGTACGTCCCTTTTGAATTGACCCTTACAACTCCAACGACGGTGCTACCTATTTCTCAATAGTAGGATAGTGCTGTCTAAAAGAAACAAGAATAGAAACAATCTTTTTTCGTGTAGGTAGATGCTAGTAGGTACTTGCTCAAATCAAAACTTTTCACACTTACACTTTCCAAAACAAATTTTCAAAACAAACTTCGTCACACTCTTGAGGACTGATACAAGGGTTATCACGAAGTAAAACATTTTCAAAACAAAGCACATACACAAGCAATTTAAAAATGAGCAAGCACCTAAGAGCCCATAAAAAACCATGGATAGAAAGGGTGCTAACATCTTCCCTTTCTATAATCTACCCCCCGTACTCAGAATATCTCGAAAAAGGATTTTTTTTCTGTACTTTTTTCCTTTCCGGTTGGATGAAATAAAAGTCAGTGGCGACTCTTGCTTACCGCGACATTTTGCAAACACAAAACGCAAAACACAAACCAGTAATGAATAGTCGGTTCTGCCACCGTATCACAAATGGTAACCGAAATATCCCAAGAAACCAAA
Source organism: Vicia faba (assembly GCA_948472305.1). Taxonomy (NCBI): domain Eukaryota; kingdom Viridiplantae; phylum Streptophyta; class Magnoliopsida; order Fabales; family Fabaceae; genus Vicia; species Vicia faba. Next base: position 113,871,497 of record OX451739.1, on the reverse strand, counting down.
CCTCAATGAGTGTAGTATCGAGTATCTACCAACTTCGGACTGCACTAAAGCCGGTCATCTCACTACATCCTAAAGGCCAAGTTGGTCAAGTAAAGGTTCTAAAAGTTCATTAGTGCTTTATGACATCACTCAGCGGCCCCGTATTCTCTTTGATTAACTCAAAGGCTACCGATACCCACAAATATGTCGCACTAACGTAGCTATTGCTTAGACCATGTCGGTATACCTCACACAGTTTCCACAACGTATTGCTACTTACCTATAATGTATCCCAAATCCGGGTAGAGGATTCAAACCCAAATAAAGAACCATAATGTAAAGCATACAATTCAAACAATGTAAGCAAGTAAATGTGATCTAACCCTAAGGTAACCCCACTTTTAGAATTTTTCCCGACAGAGTCGCCAGTTCTGTGATACGGTGGGAGAACTGACTTGGAGGTTTTGCGTTTGATCTCAAATGTTGCGGTTAGCAAGAGTCGCCACCGACTTTTCTTTTATCCAAAAGGAAAGGTGAAAAAGCACAGGAAAGACCTTTGAGATTGTTTCTTAAGTTCGGGGGGTAGATTATGAAAAGGGAAGGTATTAGCACCCTTTTCATCCATGGTTTTTCATGGGCTCTTAGTTACTTGATAGATCACTTGCTTTTGTTTGAAATTGTACTTTGTGTGTTTTTTGAAATTTTTTTGTAAAGAGGCCTTTGTTTAGGCAATCTTTGTAATGATTCTTGTTCGTAAGAATGTATACAAAGAGGTTGATCTTTTGAAAATGTTTTCAATTTTGTAAGATGTTTTAAGAGTGTATGTGATTGTTTTTGAAAATAGCAAGGATGTTTGTTTTGAAATGGAGCAAGTAATTAGGAGCAATCTACCTACTCAAATGGTCTTTGTTGTTCATTTTCTTTTCCTTTGACATTGTTGTCTTACCATTGATTTGGTAAGCAACCCTATCTTTGGATATAAACAGGACGAGCGTGGGTCATCGTATAGCCATGATTAGCAATGTTTCAAGGTATCTTAGCATTCTTTTTGAGGGACTAAGATCATTTGTAAGGCAACTTGGATAGCATTATCGAGGGACTATGACCTTGTGTTTGTTTGTTTTTGCTAAGATACCTCACATGCGTAATATGGCCATTTTGTATGAGGCAACCAAGTGGGATAACGCTAGGGGTGCTTGCATGCAAGTGTATTATTTTCATGCTTGATTTAGTCTTGAATTAGGGTTTTCTATTTGATTTCTTTTATCTTGCCATACAAACCCTAATTACTAGCATGTTATGTAAAAGCGTAAATTGCGAAATTTAAAGTTACTACGCTATTACAACATTTGTGAGGAGGGGGATATACAATTTATGAATGGGGATTGCAATAATGTAAACCTAATTAATCTATTACAACCAAATTGAATATTATACAAATAATTGAAGAAATATATAAAGTATAAAATGCAAATTGAAAGAAATGATTTTTTTGTGTTTGGGCTTTTGTATGAAAGAGGTTTTAACCTAAACCTAATTAGGGAAAAAAAGAGTAATTAAGTTAAATTAACCTAAGTTAATAAAATAAATTATTTAAGAAAAGATTTTAATAAAGAAGAGAATTTTTTTTAAATAAAACCCTAAATCTATTTTAGTTGATTAAAAGAAAATAAGTTTAAAGAAAAAAGAGTATTTTTTTGTATTTTTATATTTTGTCTTGAAAATAATATGTGGTGTCATGAGATATTTTTGGTCCTTTTTATATTAAAAATAAGTGTATTTAAATAAATAATAATGTAGTTTTATTTTAATTCACAAGGAAATTAGTAAAAGTAAATAAAATATAATGAATAAAAATAATTTTTATGTGGAAAAATATTTAAATTATATCAAAATATAAATCTATTATTTTTATACATTTTATGATTTTTTTGGTATTTTAGAAAATATATTTAAAAGAAAAAAGAACGAAATAAATAAATAAATTAAAATGGGCCAAGGTGGTGTCACAAGTAGACAGGGTGTATGCTAGCAAAAACAAAAAAGAATGCCAGGCCCAAAGGGCCCAGCGCCTGCAAGCAAAAATCAGAAATGTCAAAAAAAATAGAAAAATAGCAAAATAGTCTCGCTGGGGCTTGAACCCAGGACCATAGGGTGAACAGGCGCGCGCTTTACCACCGGGGTGGCTATACATCCGTTCATATAGGCAAAACCATAAATATATATTAGAAAATGCTTTCTGAAGGTAACTTCATCTTCAACCTTGAGCCATGGCTGGACCACCTGTATCTTCCTCATTTCTCCACAAAAATGGAAAGTTCAAACATGAAAGTTGTGATGTTTCTTCCCACGAATTCAACCATATAACTTATGTAAACTAAATGTCAAAAATAAAAGCTAATTTTGCTGGCCCTAAATTGAAACCTAATTTTCTGAGAAATTTCAAATCCAAAATTCTCTATTCACAGTTAATATAAATAGAAACTATGAACATGGTTAGCTTTAGAGCAAGGATATCTATATTTTGTTTTCACAAATCAGGATCAAATGATGCTTGTATGAAGAGATAAAATTTTGATTTTTTACCTCTTGCAGCTGGAGTCGTGAATAGAGTTTGAGCAACTTTTGAGATGGCCTGAGGATCTGTTTAGCTTGCCTGGACCTCCTTGAGTGTATCCCAACTCTTACTTTGCCTTGAATGTCCCTGAATCTATCTACTCAAGTCAACCTGCAAGCTTGGTTTTTGAAAATGGTGGATAGTGATGGAGGAGCTACAGTCTTGAAACAGGGACCTGGATTGCTTTGGTATGATGTATATAAGGTGTTTGAGTGATTAGTTTTCAAAATGTACGATTGGAAATGAAGATCATGAGTTTTGGTTCAAAATTGTATGTTAATGGTATTCTTGAACAGGTTTTTGGTTTTGGAATGTTGGAGGTAGTTTCAAGGTAATAGCATTCCTGTGTCAACTTGAAAATAGTGTGTCTTCTTATAAGCAAGAGGTTTTAAGACTTGTAACAACTCAGATTTCAAAAACTCACATGTCTTGCGTGGTTACTTGTTTTTGAAGCAAAGCTAGCAAGCATGGTTTCAAGGTGAAGTACAAAACTTGTAGGGGGGATGAGACCTTTAAACATACTTGTTCTGATTGTGTGGAGTGTGTTTATGCAGAAATAACCAATGCAAGGCTCAATGCAAACTGACTTTGCATAAAGCTTGCTTTTCTAAAATGGCAATGTTGCCTTTCTTCTTAAAATGGAATTAAATTTGTACAATGCATTGAATGCTTGGATTAAAGCTTCTAACAACTGTGAAAACATTTAATTATGGAGTGAAAGTCAAGTTAGAAGCCTGCAAAGTGGGATTTGTACAACATGCTTGAGGATTGGATCCAATTTTCTTCACAAAATGGCTTGTAATCCAAGTGACAAAACACCAACTTCATCTCTTCGATTCTCCCTACTCAAGAATGATCTCAAAGAGTTCTTGGACATTTTGGAAAACTTGCAATGTGCTCTACAACTCATCTTTGAATTTATTTTGAATATTCCCCTTGGAACTATGTGAAAAATTTCCATGAAGTTAGGTAAAAAATCTGCCTAACTAGGGAAAAATTTCACTAAGTCATTTTTAGTTCATGAGCATGTATTCACAAAATTATAACTTGAGATCCAAGAATTTTTAGGAAAAGTTGTGTGAGGAAAAGTTGTATATTTCATGGAGATCTACAACTTTCATGTTGGAAGTTTCCTTTGAATCATCTTGCATCATGGTGAAAACTTGGCTCAAAGTTGTGAAAAAATAAGAAATTTTCTATACTTAGAAAAATTTCTAAGTTAAGAAATTTCATCTTTTCAAAACAAAATCTTGAATTCTTGATTTCTTGGTGAACAAGTTTCATATTTTGACATGTTTTGATGAATTATGATCTCTGGCATTTGATTTTACCAAAAAGTCAAAGTTTGACTTTTCAATATATAGTTGACTTTTGATCAGTTGACTGAAAAATTCATATGTCAATCCAATGGACTTATGGTGTTTTGAACCATGTCATTAGGTCAAAGTGATGCAATTGGACTCTTGAGATCATGCCTTAACCCAATTGATCATTTGCTAGGTCAAAAACCAGAAATTGCCCTTTCCCAGTCAAAACCCTAATTTTGACCATTTTGCCCTTTTGATGATTTGATCAAATTTCTTGAGGAATTGGGGTCCAAACTTGATCAAATGATACATATGAGTTTAAAATGTTGATGTGGGTAAAATATTTATAAAGTTTGACTATAAATTGGCCATGGTTGACTTTTTTCCCAATACAACTGATTTTTAGGTCAATTGCTCAATTGACTGATCAAAAGTGTGATCCAAGGCTTGAAACTTGACATGACTAATCTCGGGGGTGCATAATGATCCATGAAAGTCATATGGGGCATTGGAATTTCAATAATAATTGTGCAATCTCAAACCCTAATTTTCAGTCATTAGTGCTTAAGGAGGTGTCTTGAGCTGATCAAACCCTAGTGCAGTCTTGATCCAAAGGAGATCTTGTGAGAAAATTCTTGATAAGTGAGAGGGAAAATTTTGGGGTAAAACAGCTACCATGATTACATGACCTCACGGAAAAGACAGAACAATACTATTCACTTTTATAGAAATGGAAACGATTTGGTCGAATGGTGAAACCGACGCTTCAAAGATTCCATTATCTCATATTAGTTGAAATTTGAAAATGGCATCTCCGGGGGGAATTTTGTTACCTTGTAAAATATTATGGTATTCAAGTACGTGTAGTAAATGAAGATATTATCATAAGCTAAGAGTCATCCTCCAAAGTAAGGGCTTTCTGGGAAACGGGAGCCAGTGTTTCAAAAGATGGTTTTATTAAGTTAGAGTTAATGCTTAAAAGGAGTCACACTGAAACTGTCAAAACTGAACTACGTTGACTAGAAAAAAAAAAGAACATATGTCAAGAGGTCAAAATTTGTTTAGTCGACTAAATGGTGAAAGACAAGGATTTGGTCGAAAATGGTTTTAGTCGACAAAAACGGGTTTCTTGGACTTAGAGGAAGTATGGTTATTCTTTTCCAGAGAGAAAGTGGCGAAGCAAGGAAGAAGCGGTTTACGGTCAAGAGGTTTAGAGGAATCATGGGCGGTTACCAGCAATCCACGATGTGTTTGAGCGCCAAATAGGTGGCAACATCTAATGAAGCAGTTACCTCAATATGTTAATATTAGCCGTAGATTTTATCTAGGTAGTTACATTGTAAACACTATAAATAAGCGGATTTAGTATAGTTTGTGATGTGTTCACTTGTACTCTCAAATCACTTGTCAAACTCTGTCATTCCAAGCGTTAGGAAATCAAGAGTGAAGAGTGCTTGATGTACGTGAATCACCATTTTTATTTTAATGTAAATCCTTTATCTTTCAATTATACCTTTTGAGTACTTTATCTGCTTTCTATTTACTATCGAGAAAGATCTATACGTTATCTTCTATTTCACATAAACAATTCAACACTATATGTTGGTCATGAGTCACCAATTAGTTAGTTTAGTAAGTCTCCCTTTCGTATGAATATCTTCTATCGGTCACGAGTCACCAGTCAGTCAATCAAATCATAGTGTGGAAAACAATTACACCTGTTCCCCCAGTCAAAAGAAAACCATCTCCCCTGACTAATATTTCTATGGAATAGGTGTGATATTAAAGATCTTAGCACGTGTCTTGAGATCAACTGGTCGATCTGGCAAGTTACCCTCAATTTAGGACTCTGGGAGGACCAGCGGTTGTTTACCATTTTCCATAGTAAACATAATCACACTAATATTATTTCCTAATCTAACTAAGACCTAATAATATAAAAACCCTAAGCTTAAACCTATGAGGGGTCGAAAATTTGGAGAAGAAAACCCCACCCTCACCAAAGTTCAATAGGTTGAATACTTAAGGTTTCACACTGAAACACTAAGCCTTCGAGTTTGACCTTATCACTGTACCTGGAAATAGAAAGAAGAAGAAGAAAGGAGATTAGAGAAGTGGAATCAGAAAAATCAGAAGAGGAATTATACTACCAGCTTCACTACAGGAGATGTAATCTAAAACACTTAGCTTAGGTTTTTTTTAATTGTTATTGTGATTGCCGAATGCTTGCATGATTGGTGTGTGGTTGTTGCATTTCTGGAAATTTTGGGTATTTTAGGTTTTTAGGGTTAGGGGTCATCCACATGGGGTTAGGGTTCTTACGCTAAAGGGTTAGGGTTCATAAAAGTTATTATTTTTGGGTTGGGGTTCGTTAGGGTTAGGTTTATGATTGTTATGGTTTATTGGTTAGGGCTAACATTCACATGGTTAGGATTTAAACTCACAGGGTTCTTGTGTTATCCTCAGAAACAGGTGGAGTTCAATACAAACTCTCACTTGAGACAACAGCCTCAACGACGGCCTACCGTGAAAGACTAGGGTTCTTAGGTTTGGGGATGAAGATCTGGGTTGGTTTGAATCTTCTGATTGATCTTCAATCGAAAAGCTGGAGATTATGGTGGTTTAGGGTGGTTAGGAGGTGTAAGTGTTTGCTTGTTGGCATTATTTTTTGGTAAAACCAGATTTGCGAATGTCATGACTGATGTCATAACATTCTGGGATAAAGACAAATTCTGCAGAAGGAATGTTCTATAGGAACAACTCAGTATGAGTGAATATCATGATGATTAAGCTATGATCATATGTACTGAATTCTACCAAAATAAGTGAGCAGGATACATGATGTCATAACCAATGTCTTAACCCATGTTAAGACATCCGGTACTGATCAAGTTGTTGTGCAGATTTATTGTTCCTGAGATTTTTCAGGAATCTGGTGTGCTGCTCTGAGTTAAAGTTTGTTGACTAGATCAGATGCTCACGTGGATATTAGGTTAACCTTGCTTAACCCTAATCTGTTATGATGAAAGCCCAAGACCAAGTCTTTAGGTTAACTTTGGTTAACCATAGCTATTTTTATGGAAGCCCAAAATGAAGAATAAACTGCATATATATTTCTCACGAATTCTAATGGTGGGCAGCGCTTATATAGAAGATCAATAAGGCATTTTTGTAGTAGTACTAGTTTTAGTAATTACTGTGAGCCAAGCAATTATCACTTGATAAGTGACTTGGAGTAGGTTTTGGTTGTAAGGTTTTTTTTATCACTCAAAGCTTTGAAGCACGAGTTTTGTGTCTCTTGATTAAAGCTTTGAAGAAAAATCAAGCGTGTGTATTTAAGAATGTCTTCATAATCTTATTAATCAGTAGATTAGTATCACTGCTGTGATTGAGGGGGAGTGAGAAGGAACTCAGGTTTAAGTAGGACTTAGATTGAAGTTGCATTTGGGTAGGTCTTAAGTGAAGGAGATAAACTGGTTGGTTTATTCCTAACTTAATACCTCTTATAGTGAATTTCCTCCCTGGCTTGGTAGCCCCCGGATGTAGGTGTCGTTATACACTGAACTAGGTTAACAATTGATTGTGTTCTTTACTGTCTTTTAAATTACTGTTTGGTTTGTGTACAATTTGTCAGATACGGTGTCATAACATTCACTGTGACATTAAGTATTTGTTGCCAGAATTTCAATTGGCATCAGAGCAGGCACCCTGCCTGTCTTTCTGGGTAAGATCTAGGGATATTATTTTCTGGCGCTATGGACAAGGAAGGAGGATTTGGGAACAGACCACCTATTCTGGATGGATCAAACTATGACTACTGGAAACCTCATATGATTGCCTTCTTGAAGTCACTGGACAATAAAGCTTGGAGAGCCGCTGACAAAGGATGGAACCATCCCACCATAACTGGGAAATATGGGACGACTAGTCTGAAACCTGAGGAAGAATGGAGCAAAGAAGAAGAAGAGTTAGCCCTGGGTAACTCTGAAGCATTTAATTACTTGTTCAATGGAATTGATAGAAACATATTCAGACTAGTACATCAATGTGAACTGGCCAAGGATGTTTGGGACACTCTCAAAACCACCCATTAGGGTACATCCAAAGTAAAAATATCAAGACTTCAGATGCTCACTACCAAATTTGAGAATCTAAGGATGAAGGAAGATGAGACCATTCATGAGTTTCACATGAACATCTTGTAAATTGCCAACACCTCAGGAGCATTGGGAGAAAAGATGTCAGAAGAAAAGCTGGTGAGAAAGATTCTCAGATCCTTGCCTAAAAGGTTTGCAATGAAAGTTACTGCTATAGAGGAAGCTCAGGATATCTGCAACTTAAAGGTTGATGAACTCATTGGGTCACTTCAGACATTTGAGATGGGGATCAGTGCCAATGTTGATAAGAAAAACAAGAGCATAGCCCTTGTATCCAAAACTGAAGATGAATGCAAGGAGAGTGATGAAGAGAATATATCAGAAGCTATAGCTATGCTTGGAAGGCAGTTCAACAAACTCATCAAGAGAATGGACCCAAAGTCAAGGTCAAATGTCAAGAACATTTCCTCTGACATTAGCAGATCCTATGACTCCAGCAGAAGAACTAAGTCTGAAGAAAAGGGAAATCCAAGCAGAGGAATCCAATGCCATGGATGTGAAGGATATGGGCACATTCGAGCTGAATGTCCTACCTTTCTAAAGAAACAAAAGAAAGGAATGTCTGTTACTTGGTCTGATGGTGACTCAGAAAGTTACTCTAAAGAAGAATCTGCTAAACTAGTTACTGCACTATCTGGTGTTTGTAACTCTGATAATGATTCTAGTGATGAGGAAGTGACATTTGAAGAACTTGATGACACCTACAAGAAACTACGTATCAGAAGTGCTGAAGTCTGTCAGCAAAATGAGAAATAGAAAAAGCTCATAGTGAAGTTGGAGGCTGAGAAGAAGGCAGACACTGCTACTATAAGCCATCTCAAAGGTGAAGTTCTATTGTTGAACTCCAAACTTGATCAAATGACTAAGTCTGTCAAGATGTTAACAACTAGAACTGACAAGTTGGAAGAAATCCTTCAGGCTGGACAAAATGTAGGAAACATGTCTGGTCTAGGATTTGTGGCTGCAAAGAAATTTGCTGTTGACAAGAAGAAGACCAGGCCTGATAAACGAATGTCCAAGCATATGTCACAACATAGGACTTAACATCAAGAACAAATAAATATGAAGAAAAAGTATAAAAGATGGAGATGTCATTATTGTGGGAGGTTTGGTCATATAAAGCCATTCTGCTTCAGATTATATGGATATCCTAATCAGACCCCATGTGTCAAACCTAAGACTAACAAGGAACCATACACTCAACAGTGGAAGAAAAAGACTGCATCCCTGATAGCTCACACCTCCCTTAGAGTTTCTGCCAAGGAAGACTGGTACTTTGACAGTGGATGCTCTAAACACATGACTGGAATCAAGAATCTGCTGAATGATGTCAAACCTCATACTACTAGTTATGTCACTTTTGGAGATGGTGCTAGAGGAGAAATCAAAGGAGTTGGAAACTTGGACTGCCCTGGAGTTCCAAACCTAAATGAAGTGTTGCTGGTAAATTGTTTGACTGCTAATCTCATAAGTATCAGTCAATTATGTGATCTAGGATTCAAGGTCAACTTCACCAAGTCTGAATGTCTTGTAACTAATGAAAAGCAAGAACTTGTAATGAGAGGAGCCAGATCAAAAGACAACTGTTACTTATGGGAGTCTGAGAACACTAACTACTCTTCTGTGTGCTCTATAGCCAAAGAAGAAAAGGAAGTGAAACTGTGGCACCAAAAACTTGGTCATTTACATCTTAGAGGGATGAAAAAGATCATATCCATTGAGACTGTCAGAGGGATTTCAAGGTTTCAGATTGATGAAGGGAGAGTCTGTGGTGAATGTCAGGTTGGAAAGAAAACTAGAATGTCACATCCAAAAACAAGACATCTGACCACCTCTAAGGTGCTATAACTTCTACATATGGATCTGATGGGTCCCATGCAGGTGGAAAGTCTTGGTGGAAAGAGATATGCCTATGTTGTTGTGGATGATTTTTCCAGATTCACCTGGATAAACTTCATTAGGGAAAATTTTTATGTATTTGATGTATTTAAGGAATTGTGCAAAAGAATTCAGAGAGAAAAAGAAGGATGCATTGTCAGAATCAGAAGTGATCATGGCAAGGAATTTGAAAATAGTAAGTTTGATGAGTTTTGTTCCTCAGAAGGAATCAATCATGAGTTCTCTTCACCTATAACTCCTCAATAAAATGGAGTTGTGGAAAGGAAAAACAGGACTATACATGAATCTTCCAGAGCAATGATACATGCCAAGAAGTTTCCTATTCATTTTTGGGGTGAAGCTATGAATACAGCATGTTATGTCCACAACAGGGTCACCTTGAGAAAGGGAACATCATCCACTCTTTATGAACTATGGAAAGGAAGAAAGCCTACAGTGAAGTACTTCCATGTCTTTGGGAGCAAATGCTATATTCTGACAGATCATGAACAAAGGAGAAAGATGGACCCTAAAAGTGATGAAGGAATATTCCTAGGATACTCTACCAACAACATAGCATATAGGGTGTTCAATTCCAGGACCAAAGTTATGATGGAGTCTATAAATGTCATAGTCGATGATCACCATGAGGAAAAAAATGTCCCATATGATGTTGAGACATTCTTTGATACTTCAACATAAGTGTCTAAAAAAGATGATGTGCCTAATCCTACTCCATCAGAGTCTGAATCAAAGGAAGCTAAACAAAGATCCTTCCATCAGAATTCAGAAAGATCATCCTAAGGAACTCATCATAGGAGATCCTAACAGTGGAGTCACTACAAGATCTAGAAAAATCATCACAAACTCTTGTTGTGTCTAAGATTGAACCAAAAAATGTTAAAGAGGCTTTGACTGATGAATACTAGATTGGAGCAATGCAAGATGAACTGAACCAGTTCAAGCAACATGAAGTATGGGAGTTAGTTCCTAGATCAGAAGGAACAAACATCATTGGCACAAAGTGGATCTACAAGAACAAGTCAGATGATGAAGGAGTTATCACCAAGAATAAGGCAAGGCTTGTTGCTCAAGGATACACTCAAGTTGAAGGGGTTGATTTTGATGATACTTTTGCTCCTGTAGCCAGACTGGAATCAATCAGACTTCTCTTAGGAGTTGCTTGTCTCCTTAAGTTCAAGCTGTTTCAGATGGATGTGAAGAGTGCCTTCCTAAATGGGTACTTAAATGAGGAAGTGTATGTGGAACAGCCTAAAGGATTTGTGGATCCAAACTGTCCTGATCATGTCTGCAAATTGAGGAAAGCATTATATGGTCTGAAACAAGCTCCTAGAGCTTGGTATAAAAGGTTGACGAAGTTCCTCACTGACAAAGGATACAGGAAATGAGGTTTGGATAAAACTCTTTTTGTCAAGGATGAAGGAGGAAAGATAATGGTAGCTCAAATTTATGTTGATGACATAGTATTTGGAGGAATGTCAGATAAAATGGTTCAACATTTTGCTAACCAGATGCAAGCTGAATTTGAAATGAGCCTCATGGGAGAATTGACCTACTTTCTTGGACTACAAGTCACACAGATGGAAGACGCAATTTTTCTATCTCATAGCAAGTATGCAAAGAATATTGTCAAGAAGTTTGGGATGGAGAATGCCAATCATAAAAGGACTCCTGCACCTACTCATTTAAAGTTTTCCAAAGACACAATTGGGGAAAATATGGATCAAAGCTTGTACAGAAGCATGATAGGAAGTCTGCTATACTTAACAGCCAGCAGACCTGACATTGCCTTTGCAGTTGGAGTATGCGCAAGATACCAGGTTGAACCCAAAGTAAGTCACATCAACCAGGTGAAAAGAATTCTGAAGTATGTGAGTGGAACTTACAATTATGGCATGCTGTACTCTCATGGATGCGAACCAATTCTGTCTGGTTATTGTGATGCTGATTGGGCTGGTAGTGCTGATGATAGAAAGAGCACCTCTAGAGGATGCTTATTTTTGGGAAATAATCTAGTTTCTTGGTTCAACAAGAAACAAAACTGTGTGTCTCTATCTACTGCTGAAGCTGAATACATAGCATCTGGTAGCAGCTGTTCTCAAATGATCTGGATGAAACAGATGCTGACTGAGTATAATGTCACACAAGATGTGATGACATTGTACTTTGATAATTTGAGTACTATTAACATATCCAAGAATCCTATACAACACAGCAGAACTAAGCATATTGACATTAGACATCACTTCATCAGAGATCTTGTGGAGGAGAAGGTGATTAAGCTGGAACATGTTTCCACTGAACTACAACTGGCTGATATTTTTACCAAGGCACTTGATGCTAGTCAGTTTGAGAATTTAAGAAGCAAGCTGTGTATTTGCCAATATAAAGAGATGTAGCAATTAATTTTTCTTAATACAAGGTTTGACAGAGATATTTTAATCAAGTTTTCCAACTGCTATGAGATTCTTGTCAAAAAATTCATAGTAAATTTGTCTGGTGGATGTGTTGATGGAAAGTCAGCTGATTTTAAGAGTGTTTATGTGAGAGGAAGGAAGGTTTGTCAAACCATCACTGCCAAGCAAGTCAAGCACTGGCCCTTGAAAAGGAAGCTAACTGCAAGCAAGCTGAGTGTGAAGTTTGCCATACTGCACAAAATTGGTGCAGCTAACTGGGTTCCCACCAACCACAAGTCCACCATCTCCACTGGTTTGGGAAGATTTATCTATGCTGTTGGAACCAGAACAAACTTTGATTATGGTAACAAACTTTGATTATGGTAACTACATCTTTGATCAAACAATGAAACATGCTGAGAGTTGGGCTATTAAAGGCCCTATTGATTTTTCCTCTCTCCTGTGTGGTATAATCATTGATCATTATCCTGATATTCTGGTTGAAAAGGACTCTGTGCAAAAGAGCCCCTGCACTTGGTTTTCACTATAAGTTGTTTCAGGGAACACATGTCCCTGACATTGTTATGACATCTGCTGAGACATCAAATGTCAAAGCTCATTCCAAAAAGGCTGATGTTATAGCTGTTCTAAAAGAAACCTGCAAAGAGCTTGATGCAAGAAAAAGTACTCTTGAAGAGCTGATTACTAGTCTAGAACAGGAGGAGAATGAAGAAAAAATGAGGGAAGAGGATGCTGATGAAGAACAACATGATGGTTCTGCAAGAAGCTCACCAAAAGATGCTGCTGAAAATAGTGCTTCCTTAGGGGATGACAGTACCTGAAGGTCTGTGTTTGTTGAGTTGTAAAGATTGATGCTGGAACTTGTTGCTGCTACCTTCTCTCTGTTTATGTGTATTTTGGATTTCTTTTTGATGACTGTATAACTTGAAGTCTAGATCCTTTGGCCTCTTTATGGCTAAAAAAGGGGAGAAGTAATTATGGTTATTTTGGTAGAATTGGATATTGGTAGTTAGATTGGTTGTTATTAAAAATTCTGCTGCATTCTAATCTCTGATTGTTTAGGGGTTTTAGCCAAAAATTTGCCAAAGGGGGAGTTTGTAAGTGTTTGCTTGTTGGCATTATTTTTTGGTAAAACCAGATTTGTGAATGTCATGACTGATGTCATAACATTCTGGGATAAAGACAAATTCTGCAGAAGGAATGTTCTACAGGAACAACTCAGTATGAGTGAATATCATGATGATTAAGCTATGATCATATGTACTGAATTCTACCAAAATCAGTGAGCAGGATACATGATGTCATAACCAATGTCTTAACCCATGTTAAGACATCCAGTACTGATCAAGTTGTTGTGCAAATTTATTGTTCCTAAGATTTTTCAAGAATCTGGTGTGCTGCTCTGAGTTGAAGTTTGTTGACTAGATCAGATGCTCACGTGGATATTAGGTTAACCTTGCTTAACCCTAATATGTTATGATGAAAGCCCAATACCAAGTCTTTAGGTTAACTTTGGTTAACCCTAGCTATTTTTATGGAAGCCCAAAATGAAGAATAGATTGCATATATATTTCTCACGAATTCTAATGGTGGGCAGCGCTTATATAGAAGATCAATAAGGCATTTTTGTAGTAGTACTAGTTTTAGTAATTACAGTGAGCCAAGCAATTATCACTTGATAAGTGACTTGGAGTAGGTTTTGGTTGTAAGGGTTTTTTATCACTCAAAGCTTTGAAGCACGAGTGTTGTGTCTCTTGATTAAAGCTTTGAAGCAAAATCAAGCGTGTGTATTGAAGAATGTCTTCATAATCTTATTAATCAGTAGATTAGTATCACTGCTGTGATTGAGGGGGAGTGAGTAGGAACTCAGGTTTAAGTAGGACTTAGATTGAAGTTGCATTGGGTAGGTCTTAAGTGAAGGAGATAAACTGGTTGGTTTATTCCTAAATTAATACCTCTTATAGTGAATTTCCTCCCTGGCTTGGTAGCCCCCAGATGTAGGTGTCGTTATACACCTAACTGGGTTAACAATTGATTGTGTTCTTTACTGTCTTTTAAATTAATGTTTGGTTTGTGTACAATTTTTCAGATACGGTGTCATAACATTCACTGTGACATTAAGTATCTGTTGCCAGAATTTCAGGAGGGAAGAGGCGATTTCCAATGACATAAATCTAGAGAGAAGCCTGAGCTTCTCTCTCTAACTTAGTACAAAGGGTTTGTCGTTGGGTAGAGAGAGAGAGAGAGAGGGAGGAAAAGAGAAAAAATGAAAATATGTGAAGGAAGTTTGTTTATATACTCCCTTTGTTGCTCTGTGCACGCGCCATAACATACTCCCTCAGTCAACATCCAATCTAAGCCACCCATTTACTATACTTTAAATCAACGCCCCAGAGTTAACCTCTATGGACCTTTGATCTGAATCAAATGATTTTGATCCCTTTAGCACACCATGATATCTCAGGATCATCCATACATTGGCTAAACAGACTCAAAATATTGCTTGGGCTTGGCCCAATGTTTTTAACACCCCCAAGTTACTCCTTTAACTCTGATTAACACCCACCTGGCATATTGGGCTCTAACAAATTCCAGGCTTAAGCCCCTGCTAATTACACACCCCTTAATTTCTATGAAGAACAAAATACACTCCCTGTTTTATAAATTTAATTTATTTATTTATTTTATTTAATTAATTCATTCTATTACATTTATTTATCCATTTTGAATTTTTTCTACATCATTTTTTATTTGCATTAAAATAACTTTTTCTTATTACTATAAATATATAATTCATTTTTGATAAATAAATATTATATTTATATTAGTTATTAACTACTTTCCAAAATTACTAACCCTTTTTAATTCATTAAGCATTTTTTTTTACTAATTTCAATATCATTCAAACATTTTCAAAATTACATTATGCATTTAATATAGCCAACTTGCTAAGCCCATTGTGTTTCCAAATCAGAAAGGCCCATTATTACATTATTAAGAATTCCTTGGCCTTTCTAAATCAGAAAGGCCCATGTAAAACAGAATGGACCATTCGGGTTTTCTTGCAAGAGGGGTGTATTTGTAAAGGTATATTAGCCCATTTAGAATTCTATAGAAGGGGAGGTATGCTGATTACATGAGGGGTTTATTGTTAATCGGACCGAACCACTAAAATGTTAAGGCCTGGTTAAAGGGGGTGTGTTTTATTTTTAGGAAGGCCCATAGCAATTCGTTTTTTTTAAGGGGCCAATGATTAAAACAATTTGGCCCATTCTAGGTTTTTTAGAAATTGTTTTGTTTTTACATAATTATTATTAGTAACATTATTAAAACTATTATTATATTATGAAAGTATTTAAGTCATAAATATATTTGTTTTATTATTTGTAAAAACATTGATAAAAACTTCAAAATTGGAACCAAATAGGCCTTCAAGTTGCTCGGTCAGCAGGCCTGCTTTTCACTAACAAGCCTAAGGCCCAAAGAACACTCACTGTTCAAATCAGGAAAGAAAACATGCACTGTTCAAATCAAGAAGGAAAAATGCTTGCTTTAAGGCTAAAAGATTACAGTTCAAATCAAAATAAAATTAAATATTTTACATTGAATTGTCCAAAAACTTTACAAGCATCATTTACAAATCAAACTTAATACAAAATCAAATCAAATCTTAACTAAATCAAAACTTATCATACAGAATCATACCAAATTACCAAACAAATCACTAAAATCCCTAATCTAATTTAATTCCAAGCGTAATCTTCTATTAGTAACGACAATCATACAAAAGTTCCCTATTTTGTCTAAACTTAAATACTATAAGAAGGCCTAAGATTCTAAGACAAAGAGGAAAGAAATTTGATGGAGATCGAAGAACAGAGAAGAGAAAGACTGGGAGAGGAAGGAGATTCAAACATTGTCGTCGCTCTGTGTAAGATTAGGGTTTCAACATCTGAAACCCTAGCGCTTCTCTTCCGCATTGCCGCTACTTCCATCACCACCTCCGTCCAGTACATGTCAAACACAAAAGAAAAAGAGATCAAAAAGAGAGTTACAGAGAGGAGGCTCAAAGAACAGTAGCGTAGAGGTAACTTAGATTTGCATTTTCTTTGATTACCGTCACGATTGGGGTTTTGTTGGGGAAAATTAAGATTGTTTAGGGTTTAATTTGGGCAAGAGGGACGATCGCCGCCAATTAGGGTTTTAAGAATCGGCAGAAATTAGGGTTATGTGTTGGTGTTGTGTTGTTAGAACAGAGAAATGAGATATGGATCAGAGAGAGAGAGAGAGAGAGAGAAAAGAAAATGACGAGAATAATTTGTAAACCAAATATAATGGCTTCAATAGTCCAATATGCATATATCCATGGTCACTACCATGAGCCCTCAATCATAACCGCATGATCAATATCAAGCATTCCAAACACATATGTCCATCATATTACAATGCACTCGTCCGCATTGAGTCCAAGCAGACTCCTCAACACCCTTTGGGCCAGGCCCAATCGCTAAACCCACCCTCTGTTTTGTTGTTTCACTAACTGTTGAAGGTTTCTCAAGGGATTGAACAGTTCAAATGCCTCCTAAGCCAACTGAAATTAGGGTTTTGTCTCTTGCAAGGAATTTGAGGTTTTCTAGGGTCCAACCAAGTCTCATAGGCCTATATACATTGTCAAGCATCTATATGCCAAGTCTCAAGAATCACAATGCCAGTTTGCATAGTCAAAAGCTCCATTTGCTTCACAATCAACTGCAGGGGCAAAATGGTCATTTTGCAGTCAAAAGTAAGAATTTTTGGTCAACATCTTATTTTGAGCTCACAATCATCATTTGATCAAGTCTTGATCATGATTCCTCAAGAATGGCTCAAAAATCATCAAGATGCAAAAGTTACTATTTTTGGACAGTAGAAAAGTCAACTGTAACTTGACCAGGGCATAACTTTTTCATGGTTCATCAGAAAAATCCCATCCAATTCTCATTTTGAAGGGGATGACATTTCCTACAATTCATCTTCACATTCCAAGTCCAAGAAATGCTCTCACAAAAAGTTATCAATTTCTACATTATAGGTCAATTTCAAAAGTCAACAAAAAGGCATTTTAAGTCAAAGACCATAACTTGAGATTTATAAATCCAAATGACATGGGACCAAAGGCATTGGTTAGAGGGCTTCAAGACCTTTCCAAAATGTCCAAGAACATGTTCATATGATCAAAATTGAGCAAGATATGCATTGGAGAAGTTGGGAAATTTTTGTGAATTTGCAAAAGTCAACTTTGCTCAAAACACATCATTTTTGCTAATGGGCCTCAAATTCCTTCTTGAAACATTATCCAAGGCTTATGCACGATCCATTGAGATTAAATTGAATTATTTTCTTATTTTTATTAATTAATTGGATTTTTAATTAATTTTTAGTTCATTTAATTAATTTAATTGTAGGAAAATACCAAGATATGATTTCTAAATCTTTTTGTGAAGCAAAAGTGGTCAACATATGCTGGAGATTTCGTGTGCACATCAAGGGGACCAAAATCTCCCAATTTGGCAAGGTTTTTCAATAAAAAAAATGCAAAAATATTTGATTGAAAATCAAATATGCAAACCATAATTCCATGTATTCTTGGCCAAGATTGTAACTTAATTCCACTCTACTATATGTACATGACCTAAACCTAATGCCTCACACATGCAAATTGCTGCAGAAACACCCTAAGCACATTGAGAAAAATCAAAGAAAACTCAAAATTGTTTTTAATCTTCCAGGCCAATTCAAGGCATTTTCTTGATTCTAACATATTGCAGGGACTCCCAGAAGCGTGTAGCAAGCAAAAACAAGCATTAAAGCTACAGGAATCACCCAGAACAGACTCACGTTTTGGTGATTTTTTCTATAATCGTAGCTCGTTATTCATGCATCATTAACGTGATTTTTTGTATGCTTTGCATTGCTAGAACTCAGGTGAAGATTTTGGTGTGGTTCAATTGGATTAAAACGCCCTGAAACAGAAATCACCATGAACGTTTTCTAGGGTTTTCAAGCTCTGAATTTGGGGGTTTGATATATAGGAAAAATTGGGACCCCTAACGCTTATGGTTGAATTCAGTAGACTCAGACGATTGCAAAACTACCCTCGCGAAATCTTTATGTTTGACATAGAGCTATTCGCTATTTTTTGCGTTTGCAGTTTGTGGGGGTTAAAAACCCCCTCTATCTAACATCACTTTTGCATGTTCAATGGAGAAGACGAGGACGTGTTTACTTCTGAGTGGATAGTTCAAAAAGCGCGCATTTTTATTTGTGTTTCAGCATAGGCATTAATTTGTATATATTATGTTTGGTCTTTATTACACTAACAATTAAACAAGGCAGTTGGGTTGGTTAAGGCGTGCAGGCATAGTCCATTGGGACCTGGGTTCGATTCCCAGGTCCACTCAAAACTCCATATTATTTTTTCTAACATAATTGCATGCAGATTTCCTAGCGTGATTCACCATGTGCCTTCAAACAATCAGGCGCCAAGTGGCCACTAACACCTATCTGATGACCAAGCGTGAATGTTCATGGTGCTCCCTAGTCAACAGGCATGTGGTGGATCAGAAAGGTCAAACGTGGCTGAAACAATTGGGCTCCCAGAATTGCTAACAAAACCTCCTAATGGGCCCATCACCCCCTGGTTTCCTTGTTCCTTTTTCTTTTTCTATTTTTATTTCTATTTAATTCTTTCATTAATTATTACTATTATTAATATATAATTAACAAATTAATTATTTTCCTAATAAAATTCAGAAAAATTAATATTTTTTATTTTTATTATTATTTAGTAATTTCACTATTAATTATTTTGTAAATAAATGTAAATTAATTAATTTAGTAAATTAGGTAAACTTTGACATTTTTTATAATAAATAAAATTAACTTAGAATTAGGGTTTTTCTTTTGATAACTTTTAATTCCTTTTATTTTATTTTCATTAAAAAACATAAAAAACATAAAAAATACTTTTTTCTTGTAATTAATTAATTAATTAGTAAATTAGGTTTAACATTAATTAATTGCAAAAAGGGACCAAATTCCATTCTTTTCTCAAAAAAGGGTCAAAACCCTAAGGACGTCCCGATTCAATCTTTCACGCGCATATTTATTTTAATTCATTATATTTATGTATCTGCTCCGAGAATGTAATAGTTAATTAGGCTTTTATCGCTTTATTTATTTTCTCGCAATTTATTTTTCCAAAGGGTTTGTTTTTGGCGATGTATATACTCGCGCCTTGTAATAGCGTATATTTACCTTCCGCAATTTATTTCCTGCAAATTATTAACTGTTAATTATGCATGAGAAGACTTGTATGAAAATTAAAATCAATCTGTAGCTCACAATGATGCATGTTCAAAGATAAACATAACATGAACCTGACACACATGCACATGCAACTCCTAGGGTACGCCTCACTTGGTTGCCTCGAAGTGGTCATCAAGTATAGTGTGTTTTAGAGGTCGCCCTCCTGTCTAAAGATCCAGTTGCCTCGAAACGGTTGCCTTGGATAAAAAGGATCTAGGACATTAGGGTTACCGCTAAGGCGTCCTACTATTGCTTTGGTGACCATACATGTCCCTAATAATCGAATTGACCCGAATAACTCCAACGACGGTACTACCTGCTTCTCAATAGTGGGATAGTACTGTTTAAAGGACTCTTACACAGCTTAATTCCTTAGTGTAGGTAGATTTCTCCTGGGTACTTGCTCTTTCAAAAACAAAAACAACTTTTCACACCTACACTTTCAAAAATTTTTCAAACAAACACTTCATACACTCTTGAGGACTGATACAAGAGCTACCTAGAAGTTTTTCAAACTAGACTTTTTCAAAACCCACAAACACTTGAAAAGCAAACAATTTTTGAAAACATAGTGAGAAAGTACCTAAGAGCCCATGGATAACCATGGATAGAAAGGGTGCTAACACCTTCCCTTTCTATAAATCTACCTCCCGAACCGAGAAACATCTCGAAAAAGGAATTTTGCTGTGCTTTTGTCCTTTCCATGTTGGAGAACATAAAAGACGGTGGCGACTCTTGCTTACCGCGACATTTCGCGAACCAGCTTTAAAATAGTCAGTTCTATTTCCACCGATCATAGAACTGGCGACTCTGCTGGGGATATTTTATAAGTGAGGTGTACCTTAGGATTAGACCACTCTTATGTTTTCAATTGCTTGCTTTGTTTGCTTTAATATTGTGGGCCTGTCTTGGAGTTTCATAGATCCTAACCCGGATCTGGGGGATACCCTTTAGAAGTAGCAACAAACTGTGAGGGAACTGTGCGGGGTATACCGACATGGTTGAAGCAGTAGCTACGTTGATGTGGCACTTTGGTGAGTACCGGTAACCCTTGAGTCAAGTCAAGGAGAGTACGGGGCCGCCGCGTGGTGTCGTGAAGCATCAACTGACCTTAGAACCTTACTTGACCATCCTGGCCTCTTTAGGGGTAGTGAGATGACCGACTTTGGTGCAGTCCGAAGTTGGTAGATACTCGATACTACACTCATTGAGGGTTGTTTTCTTGGAATATTTTGACCGCCAGTCCAGTGGCTAAATCAAAACAATGAACATAGAAAACAATCCAATGATATTGAGCTCCTTAGAACCCGGTTACTATTGATATGACATGTTTTGAGCCAACTAACTTCAAGAGGGTACTTACCTATGAACTCCATGCCAGCCTAAACTTAAGGCTATATGTGTGACTTGTGTGCCTTCAAACTTGAACTACTTGTACATACTTGTTATCTGACAACATGGGTTCCTTGCAGGTTTTTGCTTACAGTCCTTATCCAATAATTTGGACTCATTGCAGGGTTTACTTACATCACTTCATGCATAGCATACGCATCATAACATCATACCATAGCATTCCCTTAACTCATTTCAAGGATCTCAAAGGTTTGTGATGCAGGTCATGATGACCCAACTGTCTAGCAGGGGGCAAAGGGGATTTATTTTCCTCTAGCCAAGGTTGTTTGGAGATCAAAACATGATAACTTGAGTCAGGGGCTATGACCCACTCGATATGGTGAGCCTTGACTCTTGAAGAAGGACTCTCTACAACATGAAGTTCCTTCAATCAAGCTACCGGACTCAAATTCTAACAATTTTCTTGTTTACCCCGCGAGATCCTTGAAAACATTGCATACATACATATCATTGCATAACAGGTTACCCTTTACAGGTCTCTCATATTCTCGCTGTTTATTTCAGCAATGGCTTTCCAACCAGACAACCAGGATCTCCATACTCAAGAGACTCAGTTCAGGGAAATCTTCATAAGCCTATCCAAGGGGCAGGAAGAGTTGAGAACACTCCTCATGGAGAATTTGGTAAGGAGCAGTCCAGAAGACAGTAAGGATGAACGGCTGAAACATATACAAGCTGAGGTAGAGGCAATGAGGACCCAGATGCTGGGACAAATGGCTCTCATCCAAGGCTTAGCTCGGGAGAAAGAAGAGCTGAGAACCATTGTCAACCAGCTTTGTCAAGACAACAACATGAAGCAAACGGTCAAGGCTGGGGATCAAACCGGTAATCAACCTCTAAGAAGACAAGAGTTTGGTATGGTGAAGAATGGACCTCTCCAAGGTGCTACTACATCAAGGGTCCAACAAGCACCTCACCAAGAACAACAGGTTGATCAAAGCAAGCCAAACAAGCCCAAAAGGCAATTCACCAAGCTCAATGTATCACCGTCTCAAGCTTTATAACGCTTGTTGAGGTTGAATCTGGTAATGCTAAGGGACCCTCCTAAGAATCCCAACACTTCCTCTTCCAGGTATAACCCGAGTGTGAGATGTGCCTACCATTCTGACAGTCCTGGACATGACACCGACGACTGTTGGAGTTTGAAGAACAAGATCCAAGACTTGATTGATGCCAAGGAGATCAAGTTTGATCACTGATCCTACACCAAATCATTGAGAATGTCTTTTGTTTATTCGAATTTTCAATTTGTATTTTTGTTTGCTTATTCAAACAATTATTGTCATGGCAAACTCTTTTATTTCATTAATACATCGCATATGTCTGTTTTGAATCAATCCATTCGTAGTCACTATATTCAAATTGCTTTCATTTTTTCATGATGATCAACTCTCGATTAAAAAATTCTAAGCCTTTTGAGGGAGGATGACGAAAACGATACCACGATCTTTACAGTATGCTTTTGAACAGACCCCACTGATGAGGTACAAGCATTGTTTCAAATCCTAAACACTGGAGTTATAAGGAAGATAATCCCTCGTCAACCCCTTCGAGCCAAAGAAGTAGGAGTTTTTCTTTTCAAAAATTAAAACCCTTAATCATAACCTGGGGCAGGGTAGTTCTCTCAGTTAATCCAAGTGCACAATGAAGGGCATCATTCAGTGATCCAGGTGCACAATGAATGGCATCAAAGGAGTCCTTCCAAAACAAAAGACAGTGATGGTTCCCTATAATCGTCAAGGAAGGCAGTCGTTATATTTCAAAAACAAAAGCCCAACAGGTCAAAACCTATGAAGGAGACTTACAAAATTGGGGCATTCCGCTGACTGTAAATAAAAAAGAAACAGTTCAGGCAAAAAACAGGGATAACAAAATCAAAAAAAGGAAGAGGTCCTACAAACCCTCAAATAAAAAAGAAATGACTGCCTATCCAAAATAAACTGTCAACATCCGAACCATCACTGGAATATTAGAGCAAAGACTCAAACAAGGTCTAATGCACGATCAACTGAGTTTAGGTTTGAAGAACATCACGAAGAGCGGGTGGGTACAAATATACTTTGAGCCTTTATCCTTTGTTTCTTAAACCGTGAACCAGGCCACGTTACAACCCTCAAAAAGTCCTAGCTGAAGCATGGGTTGGTTCGAAAGCATACTGTTACCAAAGGTATCCTGACTCCTTAAGGCTTGCTGTAAAATACTGATTTGACATCACATTTTACAAAATTTGCTTGTTTTACTGAAAAATGCATTTTCAAAAAACTTCAAGACAGACATAAGCTTTGCATTCTTAGAATAACATTGTTTGCATATGACTATTTGTTCGAACAGCAAAGAAATTCGCACGAAGAATATCTAGTGGACAAAAGCACTTCCAACCAAGGGGCGCGACATGACCATGGTCTATCATCTGGGGCAGTCCAGTCAAGATTCAAGGAATCTCTCAAAATGCCAAATAGCCAGGGGGAAATCTCCGCCCGAGTCAACTGGGGCATTGGGCATGAATTCCGGCAACGAATCTTGCATGATCAAACGAAGATCTTCTGGTAGCATAGCAACATAATGCTACCGACAGTGACAACTCCCTGTACTCTGAGAGCATGGACATAGTCGAAAAAAATACTACGCATAATCAAAGACCCGCTAGGTCGACTGGCCTAAGCAAAAATAAGGGCTTCCCGGCGAACCAAAAGGGTTCGGGCAAAAATAAGGGATGAAAAGAAAAAATTTGTACACCCGGCAAGTCGAAAACCTGAAAAGGCGGCTTGGGCAAAAATGGGTATCCCGGTGGACTGAAAACCCGAAAGGGCGGTCCAGGCAAAAGTTAGGGATCAAAAGCGTACGACTATGTCCCGTCATCTCGTCACTTGCCTACCAGAAGAAGATTTGTCAATCGGCAGTCATCAAGCACCTCCACAGGCACCTTCCACCACAGAAGCTGGGGCAATAAGAATTGTCCGAACGGTACAAGCTGCTCTGTCCTCCAGGTACAAGGTAAATTCAGCTGAAGAACATAACCAGGATACCTTCACTCCCCGAGAGTAAGACAAGATTCAACAACACTCTCCCTAAGCAGAGTTGGTCTCCCGTCAGCCCCGAAAAGGCACAGTATCCCTAGCAAGTCAACAACACTCTCCCCAGGAAGAGTTAGGCTACTGACAGCCCTAAGAAAGTTGGGTATCCTCAGAAGATCTCAATATTCCCCAGCGGAGTATACAAATATCCCTCAGCAAGCATCCCCGACAGTCTTAATATTCCTCGACGGAAATATAAGATTGTTCCTCGGCGGAATACAGACACCCCAGTGGAGCCATCTCCCCAGTACAATTCAAAAGGTTCCCTAGGAGAGTTGAATAAATCTCCCCAGTAGATTCTGGAAGCTTATCCCCAGTAGATGCGGGAAGCTTATCCCTAGTAGATTCTGGAAGCTTATCCCCAGTAGATTCTGGAAGCTTATCCCCAGTAGATTCTGGAAGCTTATCCCCAGTAGATTCTGGAAGCTTATCACCTGCAGAGTAATTGCATCTCTCCCCGACCATATTCAAAGATTATCCCCCACCAGAGCCTATAACTGGGTTATCCTCAGCTAATTACAAACGGAAAGATCATCCTCGGCGAAATTCTTCCTATCCTCAGCGGAGTTCATCAAATGCCCTTTAACAGAACTTATCAATGGAATCCCCAGCGGAGTTATCATCAAAACCTCAGTGAAGTATCTCTTCCCACAGAGTAATTCCCTGCAGAGTAATCTCTTCACCAGGTTTATCCCTCAACGGAGTCATCTTCTCCTACTGGTTTATTCTTGAAACCATCATCCCCAGCAGAAACGAAGAACTCTACTCTTCAAACATTAGCCTAGGAGTCAACAAATTCCCGGCATTCGTCAAGGATTTATTTTCCTAGACGAAAATACATTCATAAACATTTCACATTTCATACATCCTGCTTACATACATGATAAAGTGCATACCACACAATCACATTTATTTTGAGAACATCATGACATCATGCATTTCATACATCATGACATTGCATACAACTAATGTTTTGCCATTTCAGGAAAAAGGTCAATCCAAAGATGATTACTATCAACTGTCGCAGTTCCAGATTCGATACCTGTATCTAGCTAGGGCATATCTGTGAGTGATTGATTGTAGATTCGATACCTATATCCAGCCATGGCATATGTGCATGAAGAGTTTAGAGATTCGATACTTGTATCCAGCCAGGGCATATCTGTAGACGACTAATTCCAGATTCGATACCTGTATCTAGCCAGGGCATATCTGTGAGTGATTGATTGTAGATTCGATACCTGTATCCAGCCAGGGCATATCTGTATGAAGAGTTTAGAGATTCGATACCTGTATCCAGCCAGGGCATATCTGTAGACGACTAATTCCAGATTCAATACCTGTATCTAGCCAGGGCATATCTGTGAGTGATTGATTGTAGATTCGATACCTGTATCCAGCCAGGGCATATCTTCATGAAGAGTTTAGAGATTCGATACCTGTATCCAGCCAGGGCATATCTGTAGACGACAAATTCCAGATTTGATACCTGTATCTAGCCAGGGCATATCTGTGAGTAATTTATTGTGGATTCGATACCTGTATCCAGCCAGGGCATATCTGCATGAAGAGTTTCCAGATTCGATACCTGTATCTAGCCAGGGCATATCTGTGAGTAATTGATAGTGGATTCGATACCTGTATCTAGCCAAGGCATATCTGCATGAAGAGGTTGAAGTTCCAGATTCGTTACCTGTATCTAGCCAGGGCATATCTGTGAGCGATTGATTGTAGATTCAATACCTGTATCTAGCCAGGGCATATCTGCATGAAGAGTTTGAAGATCAACCCCTGTAACAGGCCAGGAAATTATCTTTCTTTCTCAAATATACAAGTTCTCGCTAAGGAATCTCTTACGCGATCGACACCCCCGGATGGCATCTTTAAGCCCATCTCCACAACTATCCATTATATCTCCAAATGGCATCTGTAAGCCCATTCCCGACATCACATTGCTGATATTCTACTATGCGAGTGCAAATTTCTGGGCACTCTAGTGTTCAATCATCTTCCACCTTCGGAGCACGAAAGGCACGCAAGCCAATCTACATCCTCAGGTTTAAGAAGATTGAACAGGGGAAACTGTTGTACCCCAAAATTTGCCCTCACATATTCTTCAAGATTTATCAAGAATCATCTTCAAATGGTTCAAGGTTTCTCAAGGGATTGAACAGTTCAAATGCCTCCTAAGCCAACTGAAATTAGGGTTTTGTCTCTTGCAAGGAATTTGAGGTTTTCTAGGGTCCAACCAAGTCTCATAGGCCTATATACATTGTCAAGCATCTATATGCCAAGTCTCAAGAATCACAATGCCAGTTTGCATAGTCAAAAGCTCCATTTGCTTCACAATCAACTGCAGGGGCAAAATGGTCATTTTGCAGTCAAAAGTAAGAATTTTTGGTCAACATCTTATTTTGAGCTCACAATCATCATTTGATCAAGTCTTGATCATGATTCCTCAAGAATGGCTCAAAAATCATCAAGATGCAAAAGTTACTATTTTTGGACAGTAGAAAAGTCAACTGTAACTTGACCAGGGCATAACTTTTTCATGGTTCATCAGAAAAATCCCATCCAATGCTCATTTTGAAGGGGATGACATTTCCTACAATTCATATTCACATTCCAAGTCCAAGAAATGCTCTCATAAAAAGTTATCAATTTCTACATTATAGGTCAATTTCAAAAGTCAACAAAAAGGCATTTTAAGTCAAAGACCATAACTTGAGATTGATAAATCCAAATGACATGGGACCAAAGGCATTGGTTAGAGGGCTTCAAGACCTTTCCAAAATGTCCAAGAACATGTTCATATGATCATAATTGAGCAAGATATGCATTGGAGAAGTTGGGAAATTTTTGTGAATTTGCAAAAGTCAACTTTGCTCAAAACACATCATTTTTGGTAATGGGCCTCAAATTCCTTCTTGAAACATTATCCAAGGCTTATGCACGATCCATTGAGATTAAATTGAATTATTTTCTTATTTTTATTAATTAATTGGATTTTTAATTAATTTTTAATTCATTTAATTAATTTAATTGTAGGAAAATACCAAGATATGATTTCTAAATCTTTTTGTGAAGCAAAAGTGGTCAACATATGCTGGAGATTTCGTGTGCACATCAAGGGGACCAAAATCTCCCAATTTGCCAAGGTTTTTCAATCAAAAAAATGCAAAAATATTTGATTGAAAATCAAATATGCAAACCATAATTCCATGGATTCTTGGCCAAGATTGTAACCTAATTCAATTCTACTATATGTACATGACCTAAACCTAATGCCTCACACGTGCAAATTGCTGCAGAAACACCCTAAGCACATTGAAAAAAATCAAAGAAAACTCAAAACTGTTTTTAATCTTCCAGGCCAATTCAAGGCATTTTCTTGATTCTAACATATTGCAGGGACTCCCAGAAGCATGTAGCAAGCAAAAACAAGCATTAAAGCTACATGAATCACCCAGAACAGACTCACGTTTTGGTGATTTTTTCTATAATCGTAGCTCGTTATTCATGCATCATTAACGTGATTTTTTGTATGCTTTGCATTGCTAGAACTCAGGTGAAGCTTTTGGTGTGGTTCAATTGGATTAAAACGCCCTGAAACAGAAATCACCATGAACGTTTTCTAGGGTTTTCAAGCTCTGAATTTAGGGGTTTGCTATATAGGAAAAATTGGGACCCCTAACGCTTATGGTTGAATTCAGTAGACTCAGACGATTGCAAAACTACCCTCGCGAAATCTTTATGTTTGACATAGAGCTATTCGCTATTTTTTGCGTTTGCAGTTTGTGGGGGTTAAAAACCCCCGCTATCTAACATCACTTTTGCAGGTTCAGTGGAGAAGACGAGGACGTGTTTACTTCTGAGTGGATAGTTCAAAAAGCGCGCGTTTTTATTTGTGTTTCAGCATAGGCATTAATTTGTATATATTATGTTTGGTCTTTATTACACTAACAATTAAACAAGGCAGTTGGGTTGGTTAAGGCGTGCAGGCATAGTCCATTGGGACCTGGGTTCGATTCCCAGGTCCACTCAAAACTCCATATTATTTTTTCTAACATAATTGCATGCAGATTTCCTAGCGTGATTCACCATGTGCCTTCAAACAATCAGGCGCCAAGTGGCCACTAACACCTATCTGATGACCAAGCGTGAATGTTCATGGTGCTCCCTAGTCAACAGGCATGTGGTGGATCAGAAAGGTCAAACGTGGCTGAAACAATTGGGCTCCCAGAATTGCTAACAAAACCTCCTAATGGGCCCATCACCCCCCCGGTTTCCTTGTTCCTTTTTCTTTTTCTATTTTTATTTCTATTTAATTCTTTCATTAATTATTACTATTATTAATATATAATTAACAAATTAATTATTTTCCTAATAAAATTCAGAAAAATTAATATTTTTTATTTTTATTATTATTTAGTAATTTTACTATTAATTATTTTGTAAATAAATGTAAATTAATTAATTTAGTAAATTAGGTAAACTTTGACATTTTTTATAATAAATAAAATTAACTTAGAATTAGGGTTTTTCTTTTGATAACTTTTAATTCCTTTTATTTTATTTTCATTAAAAAACATAAAAAACATAAAAATACTTTTTTCTTGTAATTAATTAATTAATTAGTAAATTAGGTTTAACATTAATTAATTGCAAAAAGGGACCAAATTCCATTCTTTTCTCAAAAAAGGGTCAAAACCCTAAGGACGTCCCGATTCAATCTTTCACGCGCATATTTATTTTAATTCATTATATTTATGTATCTGCTCCGAGAATGTAATAGTTAATTAGGCTTTTATCGCTTTATTTATTTTCTCGCAATTTATTTTTCCAAAGGGTTTGTTTTTGGCGATGTATATACCCGCGCCTTGTAATAGCGTAGATTTACCTTCCACAATTTATTTCCCGCAAAGTATTAACTGTTAATTATGCATGACAAGACTTGTATGAAAATTAAAATCAATTTGTAGCTCACAATGATGCATGTTCAAAGATAAACATAACATGAACCTGACACACATGCACATGCCACTCCTAGGGTACGCCTCACTTGGTTGCCTCGAAGTGGTCATCAAGTATAGGGTGTTTTAGAGGTCGCCCTCCTGTCTAAAGATCCAGTTGCCTCGAAACGGTTGCCTCGGATAAAAAGGATCTAGGATATTAGGGTTACCGCTAAGGCGTCCTACTATTGCTTTAGTGACCATACATGTCCCTAATAATCGAATTGACCCGAATAATTCCAACGACGGTACTACCTGCTTCTCAATAGTGGGATAGTACTGTTTAAAGGACTCTTACACAGCTTAATTCCTTAGAGTAGGTAGATTTCTCCTGGGTACTTGCTCTTTCAAAAACAAAAACAACTTTTCGCACCTACACTTTCAAAAAGTTTTCAAACAAACACTTCATACACTCTTGAGGACTGATACAAGAGTTACCTAGAAGTTTTTCAAACTAGACTTTTTCAAAACCCACAAACACTTGAAAAGAAAACAATTTTTGAAAACATAGTGAGCAAGTACCTAAGAGCCCATGGATAACCATGGATAGAAAGGGTGCTAACACCTTCCCTTTCTATAAATCTACCTCCCGAACCGAGAAACATCTCGAAAAAGGAATTTTGCTGTGCTTTTGTCCTTTCCATGTTGGAGAACATAAAAGACGGTGGCGACTCTTGCTTACCGCGACATTTTGCGAACCAGCTTTAAAACAGTCAATTCTATTTCCACCGATCACACTAACCTATGCAAACTCACACCTCCACCAGCCTAATGGGCCAAGTCCAACATCTGGACTTGGACCCTTACTCCATACGCACCAAACTTTTGCTACGTAGTTCAAATATACACGCCCCTGCGTTTGGGCCTGAGTTCAGCATTTGATGTCAAGGCCCTACTACATATACCCCCTATTTTGCTACCCCAACACAATTTAAACCCCTAGCGTTTTTTTTTTAATTTCTCTTATTATTTATAATAATTATTTTTCTTATATATTTTAATATATATATATATATATATATATATATATATATATATATATATATATATATATATATATATATAAATTATAATATTATTTTATTATTATTAAAAAATAAAATATTTATTTTCTAACTCATCTAAATATTTGTTTATTGCATTAAAATTATTTTAGTTATGCATTAATAAGATGTTTTTATACATTAATACATTAAAAAAATACTTAACTAACACTAAACTCTTTTTTTATTAAATTAATTAAATCTAAATCAATTTTCAAAAAGGATTACGAGAATACTTTAATCGACTGTGCACTTCGTCTAACAACTCCGTTATTCATATACCGAGACTAAGTACAAGGGAAATTCAAACATCTTCATAATCCATAAAAAACACCAACAAACTACGAACTACGAATTGGGACTCTGATTCCTCCTAAGAGGATACATATGCATACGACTAAAATCGTGGCGAGTTCCCCTAATAAAATATTAAACCCTATTTCCTAAAGAATGTGTTTCTAAACCATGGTATCCTTGTGAACAAGGTAGATGAGGGGTGCCTAACACCTTCCCTTCATATAAAAATAGTCCAACAACTTAGAATCTCTGACCACATTAGGATTGTCCTTTATGTTCCCTTCCTTAGGATAAAAATTAAGGGTGACAACTCTCATTTTAAAACCGGGTACAACAACGACTATGTAATTTTTAAACACATACGAATTTTAAAGAACCGTTCGAAAGCATTTATACAATCCTATAAAAAACTATCAAAATACATAGGAACTATGAAATTGGACTTCGATTCTTCATAAGAGGATACGTAGGCACGTGATTAAAACCAAGGCGAGTCCCATAACTAAAAAATTAAACATTTTCTTGTGCAATTGATAATAACATGCTTTTAAAATAGAAAATTTATGATCTACCCTGAAACCTAAAATAGGATCCCCCTTGAGAACAAGGGAGATGAAGGGTGCCAAACACCTTCCCTTCGTCTAACCAACTCATCAACTTAGAATCTCTAAACAATTAGGGTTATCCATTATTTCCCGTCCTTAGGACAAAAAGTAGTGGTGGCGACTCGTATTTTTTGCCGGTTACTATAACTGCATATTTTTTAACAAAAAAAACATGACGCGTCCAAGAATTATAACTTGATTTTTCGATATGTGAGGTGAAATCATTGTCATAAAAAGAAATTTTCTAGTAGTGCTAACCATGGGCTCGAGGGAAAAATATGAGGAAGAAGAATATCCACATGCAATAGAGAGTGGTTATGATGATATGCTGCAATGGCTAAAACTCAGTCTAGTGATGATCAAACTAAGGTTTGGTATCTAGATTCAGGGTGTAGCAATTATATGATAGGTAATAAGAACTAGTTCATAATGCTAGATGAATTAGTAAAGAAGGTGATAAGGTTTGCAGATGGTAGACATATCACATTAGAAGGAAAGGGAAACATAGTTGTGGAAGAAGATGATGTATGGTTTACCTCAAAGAAAGGAGCCAAGTTACATATGTGAAGAATGTTATAAATCCAAACAAGCAAGAAAGTCATTCAAACATGACTTTCCTATGAAGTAAAAGTAAAAGCTGGAGCTTGTTCATAATGATATGTGTGGACCTTTTGAAGTAATGTCAAATGGAGGTAACTGCTATTTCCTAACTTTCATAGATGAGCTCACAAGATACATTTGGTTTATTTAATTGAAAGAAAGAGTGGTGTATTCACGCAGTTCACGAGATTTAAATTGCTAGTTGAAAAGAAAAGTGAATGCAATATTAAGAAATTTAGAATTGATGGTGGTGGTGAATACACCTCTATGGAATTTGAAATATTCTGTAATGATGAAGGCATAAAGCATGCGTTTATATCACCCTAAACACCACAACACATTTTAATAGTAGAAAAAGGAATAAAACTATACTGAATATGGTAAGGAGCATTTTGAAAGCTAAGAATATGCAGAAGAGATTTTAGGGTGAAGGAGTTTCAACAACTATGTATATCCTTAACAGGTGTCCAATAAAGAAGATGTTGCATAAAACACCTTATGAGGTCTCGACAGGGTTGAAGCCAAATGTTGGCCATTTCAAGATATTTGGATTTATGTTCTTTAGACATTTACTAGAACAATTGAGGATAAAACTATATGATAGAAGTCAAGCTATGGTTTTCATAGGTTATCACTAAACTGTGCTTATAAATTATATTCACTAATTAAGGATAAACTTGTGATCAATAGAGATGTTCAAGTAGATGGAAGCAAGAGTTGGAATTGGACTCAGAGGTCAATACAACATGATCAAGATATCGTCAGAACTGTACTTAAAGATGATTAAAGAAGTAAATAAATAGTTGCTCAAAATGAAATAAAATCTAAAAAAAATGTAAAAAGGTCCAACAGAACCAGATCTGAATCACTAAGACTAACTGATTATGAAAGATTTATAGACCAAGCAATTGATGCAAAAGGTGACTAAATAGAAGAGGCAATTATGGTTGAGACATAACCAATTAACTTGAATCAAGCCATGAATAATTCAAATTGATTAGCAACCATGCAAGAATAGTTTAGAGCAATTGAAAGAAACAATATATGGCAACTCATAAATAGATCAAACAATAGACCAATTGATGTGAAGTGGGTCTATAAGTTGAAACTTAGACTAAATGGTGAGATTTCTAAATATAAGGTAAAACTAATGGCAAAAGGCTTTATGCAAAAACCAGATATTGACTTACATGGAGTGTATGAACCTGTTGCAAGATTTGGAACCATCAGAATTATAGTGGGTACTTATCATACCCTAATTTTTACCCCTTATTCAAAATTAAAAAAACATGTATTGCTTTTTTTTAAAATCTTTTTGTGCAAGGTATGGTTTTTCAATCAAAGGATAGAGTGTGGTGGATAAATTAGGGTTTTGGTTCTCAAGCACAAGGTTTGGTCAATAAGGGGTCCACCAAAGCTTAGTATTCAAGTCATAACCTATAATCTTAGGTCATTTTTTTCTCAAGCTTCATTCAACATGTTTGACCAAGAGAAGTTCAAATATGATACATGTTTTCAAATTTGATTCAAGTAGGGTCCATGTGTTTATTTCCATGCCCTTTCTCATCAATTTCTCAAGAAAATTTCAAGGAAATTAAAAGGACATCTTACTTCATTTTGTATTCAAATGATCAACATTGAGCCCTTGGATGCAAGGAAAATCACTAAAAGTCAAGTTAGAACATAGTTGGTTGACCTAAAATTAAAATATGGCATGTAATTTGGTCCAAAGAGAATAACTTCTTCATATCTCAATATTTTTGAGATCTACTTTGAGCCAAATGTCCCTTTTTATGTCCTCTACAACTTCGCTTCAGAAGCCAAATGCCAATTCAGCCTCTAAGTCCATCAATTTTGGAAATTTCTCAAAATCATTTATTCACAAAACTAGAATGATGACATGTTTGACCTAATTCCAGACCTGCAAATCAATGCCACGACATTAATTTCACAAATATGCCATTTTAAGCTCAAGCATCCCTTGACCAGGTTTTTTTTGCATTGTATTCTCCTCCCTGAGAAGATCATTTGGCCTAAAGAAAATCACAGGCACTAGTGGACTCTATTTGGCCTAAGCTTGAACATGATGACCTAACTCTGCATTTTGGTACATGACCCGTAAGTTGAAATTACCTAAATTTCAATTGGGACCACCCAAATCATGTGCTAACTTTCTCCTTACCACAAAACGCGTCTACTACAATGCAAAATGACTTGTAATAATTGCTCAGTCTCACATTTCGTGCAAATTTGTCACACGGATTAGATCTAGAGTTTTCTAAACTTGGTTCACATGTTTGGGATCTCATTTGGAATTTCTTATGACCTCACTACCTTTCCTATAAATAGAGCATCATTTCCTTCATTTGCATGCTTTGAAAGCCACTAAAACATTGCTGATTTCACTCAAGAAAACTCTCAAAAACCAGAAACCCTAACTTCCATTTCTCCTCATTTCAACTTCAAATATCAGCCCAAAAAACTTCATCGACATCCTCTAAAGTTGTTTGAATGTTTATAGAAGTTTAAAGCACCTTGCAAGTACCAGTTCGAGTTCACCATTTTCAGACCATGAAGCTTAGTTTGGAAAGGTCGTTACGAGTTCCTTTTCCACTCAAACGAGTTACCACTCTCTTTATATTGTTCCAATGATTGAAAACCCTCAATCACCTTTGGTTTATTAATTGTGCTTATCATTTTATTTTTATTTTGAAGCTCTTAGGATTTCAATGTATTTGGGCAAATTCTCTCTGCTCAGAGCAAATCAACTTCTCTAATATAGAGAGATATAAACGGTGACATGAGAGGAAGCTTGCACGTTTGGTGTTTTAGCTAAAATCTTAGAGTTTATGAACCTGTAAATTGAGTGCAAGAGGTTGGAGACAAAGTTGGTTTGTGCGTTTTGGTTCCAAATTCAAATACCTTGGTCAATCACAGCGCGACACGCTACCTGACCATTGAAATATTTTATTTTATTTATTTTTTAATTCCTTTAATTTCCTTTTCTTTCAAAAATTATTTTAAACAACTCCTTTATGTTCTTTAACTCCATTTTTTTTCACAAAATCACAAAAATATTTTCTACTACGTATGTTCTTTTCAGAGTTAAAAAATGATTTTTATTATTTTTTGCCATTTTCTCTTTATTTTCTATTTAATTATCTTTCAATAATTAATTCTACATAATTTTCAAACTTTTTTTAGTCCAACTTTTGAGAACATGATCCTTGGAGTTTTTCTGACTTTCCAAATTTTTATGGCTTTTTATTTGATGTTTTGATGCATCATTTAAATTTTATTTTTATTTTCCTTTATAAACCATTTTAAAAACATTTTAAATACAATTTAAATATTAATTTAATTATTTTTGATGATCTGTGATTATGACTTATGGTTGACTTGGTCAGTTTTGGTTGATTGATGTTTCATCTTGTTCAATTTGCTTTGAATTGGTGCTTGATGAACTTTCATCATTTCAATTCAACCATTAAAGGATCATTTAATCATTTTTTGTACTTTGGATTGATTATAAGCTTGTCTCAAGGTATCATGAATAAGGTTGGTTGGAGTAATGATCCATTCCCTTTGCCCATATGCTAGATCAATTCTCCATCTCCATCTTCTTCTTCTTGATTTTGTTATGACTTTTGTTACATGTTTTAGGAGAATGATTCTTATATCATTTCTCTAACGTGTATGACACATACATTTCTATTTCCCGACCTCAAATAGTTGTAGCTTCTACATAAGTACAATTATGATTGCTTAACACAACGCTTAAATTTCGCAAATTGGTTGATTAACTTGTAACACTAACATTAACTCCATACTATTGTGCTAACTTTTACTTTATGCACTTTACATTAATGATATTTATTTTATGACCTTTATGTTTCAAGTCATTTACATTTTAAGCCATTTACATTCATGCTAACTTATTTTTGCTTTTATTATCTCGTGCTTTTTTTCCTTTAAAAGACCAAAAACATTAATAAAGATAAAAACCCTAAAAAAATTTTAATCTTGATCCATGGACTTGATGTTACTATCCTTTGCTTGGAGTTGAACTTTATCTTTGCTTTGGTTATTTTCATCTGATACTTTGTTGGTTCATCTGAGACTTAGGTTTGTTCTGAGAACTTTAGGCTTTGTGATTTTGTCTGGACCTTATGATATCCATCTACTTTGTGCTTACTATCTTGTGGATTAATCTAAAGGAACATAATTGCTAAGTTTGACTAATGTCAATTTCTTGCTTCACCATGGTTAGTTTAATTGCACATACAAAGACTTTCTCTTTGACTACCTTACAATGAGACCATTTATTTCTTGTCCTTTACTATATGCTTTAGGATAGTCTCTTCATCTTGTCTCATTCTTAAATTTTCAAACTATTCTATATTTTTAAAATCCTTCTTGTTTCAAACTTAAAACCACTTTCAAAACAAACCTTGACTTTGTCAAGGTATTTCAAAATGTTTTCTCAAGAAATGCTAAAACACTTAAGTATATCAAAAACTCTAAAAAACACAAACATCATCAAATCAATTTTGTGCTCTTGCACTCCCTTTTATTTTCAACTCTTTTTGGAAATATTAGACACAAATCATCTTCTTGTTGTGATGTAAATATCCTATTCCCATAGTATGATTGACAAATGTTGACATTTTTCCCTTGAATGTTGAGACATGCTTGTTGATTTTATCCAAGCTAAAGTTCTCCAACAAGATGATACAAATGTCCACTTTCTCATGCTTGTGGATGATAAGTTGAGTTTTCCACTTGAAAAAGACTAAATGTATTTTCATTAAAATCAATCAAACAAACACCTTTGTGTTCTATTTTACAAGATCTACGGGGTTCTGACATCTTCATTGCACATAGAGGGTATAAATGCGCGAGGCTCTCGAAGTCTTTGCGAACCAAAAATAATAAAAACACTTCTTTTCACATCTCCTCAATCATTTTGCAAACAACCATTTTGACTAACACATTTTTTCAAGAGGTTCCTTCAGAGTCACGTAGATGTGAGAGGTGCTAATACCTTTACCTTGATTTTTCTTTTTTTAGATTTTATCGATGTTCTCCCATTCCTTTAGAAACAATAAAGCTCGGTGGCGAATCTTTCTTATTATTTTTGCGATTTAAGTTAATCAATAACTTAATCTCAATTTTCCCGTCGTGAAAAACTTGTGACTCTGTTGGGGATTATTCATGAACCAAGCAAGTTACGCCTAACATTTTTATCTGTGTTTATGCTATTATCCATTGTTTTCTTATTTTTCTACATGTCTGGGGGTGCTTAGCGATCTCTGTGTGGTGAGATAAGTCAGCTACCCGGACTTGAGTACATTTATGATATAACGATTGTATAGTCATGCTTAACCTAGTTAGTGTTAGGCTTTAGTAGGTTGACTTGAGATTCCCCGCTCAGTGGAGGCCCCTTTGACTCTACTGATGTATTACGAGTAAATTGTAATGGCATTGTTGCTTTCAACTTGGGAGTATAAAAAGATGAGGAACTTTAGAACCCATTTTCCCCTCTTGGTCTTTTTAGGATGTAGTGTGGTGACCACTTCAGTGTAGGTCTAGATTGGTTGATACACAATACTACACTCAGATGAGGTTGTCTTGAGAATATTATTGGCCCGCAAGAAGTCACTAAACCAGTAATATCATAAGGATGGACTAATGACTTTGGGAACTTTTTAGAACCCACTTACTGTTAGAGTTATCCAAAATAGTAGAACATAACTTGTAGGGTGGTTCTTACCCTGTCCACATGGCTCCATGCTGGTGACTCTGAACCCTTGAATCTACCATGTTTATGATTGATGCATAACCATGCATTCATGCATCCACGACATCTGTTTTAACATTGTTTTCAAGGAACTTAGGAAATTCATTTTGCAAACATCGCAGTTAACCTGAGTATGGATTATGGAAGGAGAAACACTCACAAGTTATGTTTCAAGCATCCTGAGTTGAAAGAGTTGAGAAATCAAGGATCTTTAGTATATTATCTTGTGGATTTCAAATACCTGTATGGAAGACTTATGAAAGTGTTCAATAGTGATGTGGAAGATAGAGTTTTAGAGACCTTGGTCCAGTTCTATGATACTACATACAAATGCTTCACATTTCCTGACTATCAGCTTATGCCCACTTTGGAGGAGTATGCTTATCTTACGGGGTTGTCTGTTTTCGATCAGACATTGTTCAATGGTTTAGAGAAGACTCCCAAGTCCCATGTCATTGTAGAGTCTATACATTTGACGAAATCAGATATTGATGTGTATAGCAGTAGAAATATTGAGACTAAGCCATTGGATTGACTTGACTCGCACATATCAAATAAAAATCGCCACCGCACTTTATTGTTTCTAGAGGTATGGGAAAAGAGAGAAAACCCAAAAAGAGAGGGGGAGAGAATCTAGGTACGAGGGTTGTTTATGAAAAGGGAAGGTATTATCACCCTAAATATCTATAGTACTCCGTAGGAACCTCTTTAAAAATGTGTGTATTTTGGCTCTATATGTTATATACAAAAATAGATGGTGAAGATGAGAAAAGAAGTATTTTTTACAATATTATACCCGTCGCAGTTGCGAACCTTTAGTGCCTACGTACCACCTTCCGTGCAATAGGGGATGAGGGTACTCTTAGTTCACCTTAAAATTTTTAAAACACATGTCTGTTGGTTAATTTTAAGAGAAGAGACATCATCGTCATATCCGAGTGGAAAACATACTTACTACCCTGGATTATGAGAAAGGAGGACTTGCATCATCTCAAAGTGGAGGATATGGCTTGGGTTTTAAAATTAACAAAAAGCCTCTCTCAACACCCAAGTGGAAAATATCACACTTTTCTACATATCGTAGAAGTATAATAGCTCCCGTCACTATAAGAATAGACAAGAGTCTAATCTTTTGAAAAGAGTTTTAAAGTAAAAAGCCAAAGTGGAAAAAATTGTTTGAATGATGTTGATTGACTTTTAGTCTTCTCATAAAAAAATATCAAAGTATGATTAGATTGATTAAAGTTTGGTTAAGAAAATATTTTTAAAAAAATGCATGGACCTAAGTTCAAGTTTATTATGAAAGCGGTTCAAGTTAGAAAACAGGAAGAGTTTTGAAAAGGAGGGAGAATATTTTTGAAATTAAAGAAGATGGGAGGAGATGGAGGGACTATCCTAAAGCATAAAGGTAAAAGTTAAGGAAAAGAACCATCTAACCAACAAGTAGCCAACACTTGACATAAAGATTAAATGTAGAATTCCCATCCTTTATATTGAAACCAAGCAAGCAAAGAAACTAAATCTCTTAAGAGTACCAAGCTTCAGATGCATTAAGTCTGCTAAAAAATTGGGCAGAGTAACAGCTCTATACAGAGGAATTCTCAAACACAGACAAAGCAAATAATTAGAATAACTTGCACATAAAGAAAATAAACCCAATGTCTTGGAGTAAATCCCAAGAACTCCAGACAAAATAACAACAGAGTCACAAGGTCCCAAAGAGTCAATGCTTCTAACCCTAAGTCCAAGAGGTCCACAACTCCATAATTCCAAGGATAGCAACCAAATAGTCCATGTAACCTTAAGGTTTTTTATTGTTTAATTTGATTATTAAGTGTCTTCAAAAAGAAAAGGAAAGCTCAAGTGAGAAAAATAAAAATGACATAAAGATAAGTGCTCAAGTGAGCAAAGATAAAATAATATGAATTGTAAATGCTAAAATAAATGGTGCGTAAGTAAAGACATAAAATAAATGGCATAAAGTAAAAGCACAAATTAAAAGTCAATTGTTAGTGAATTAGAAGTTAGAGGTTAGTTGAATGACCATCTTGAAACTTGCATTTTATAAAACTCATTAAAAGATTGATAAAATAAAAGCTTCTCAACAACAAGTTTCATTTTCTTTTTGTTAAGTATGTAAGACATTTCAAGTTCTTGAGGCAAACACATATGATCAACGATGTTCAAGTGATTCACTTTGACTAAAATTTATTAAGATTCATTAGAGGATTTATAAGATCAAAGCGTCCTAACAATGAACCTCAAGGTTATTGGATCAAAGGTTTAAAATTAACATCCTTGGGATAGCAAACATAGGTTTGGTCCACGGATGATCATTTCTCGAATCAGGATAAATTTAGCACTATGTTAAGCAATCGTAAGTAGACTTATGTAGAAGTCACACCTATTTTAAGGTCGGTCAATAGAAATCTATGTACCACATATTAGAGAAATGATATGTAGATTATTCTCTAACAACATGTAACACAAGTAAGAAGGGGATAAGATGAAGAGGGAGTGGATGTATCAGATGAAATTAGGGTTTCAAATATCGTGAACATCATTCATCTATTTTTGGCGGATTTGGTTCTTCAACCTATCAATACCCAAAATCCAACGAGGTTGAGGAATTTGTCCCAAAATAATACTCAAGTCAGTAGAATATAAGTTCTAACAAACCATATTTAAATATTGGACTCAAGGTTCTCATCAATCATCAATACATATAACACAAGCACTCAAATCAATACAAAGTGTGTATGTGAAGTAGGAAGAAGTGTATGAGGGTTAAAAATGGCATGAGGTGTCAAACAAGAGTGAATTAAGAAGCACACACATCATGTTAGTATAACTTAAAGCCTTTAAGTGAAACATGTTTAAGCATCACACACAATACAAGTGAAATCAATGTACAAACTTCAAACAAAAGGGTCATAATAGGCATTCAAATCTTGACAGAAGAAAAGGATTTTAGAAGTAGGATAAAGATGGGAGAAATGGAACATAATATCAATAATTCAGTAGCATATTCCATGCCAAAATTTAGCCTAAAACTATGCACACAAGTTCTCATATACAAACATTTTGATCAAGGCAAAATCCTAAGCATACTACTAACTCAAAATTAGGTAAAAAATAGGAAAGCAAATTTTAAAATCATTCTAATTAAAACCTAACTTCCTAAAGACCTATAAAAGCCACAAACATCATTTTAAGTTCTTGGATTAACTTAAAAATATGAAAATGATTGGAAATTATCAAGACTAGTTGGCAAAGGGCTCAAACTAGAGAGGTTTGACAAAATTATTTCAAAGAAAATTTAAAGTCAGTGGTAAAAATCCAACAAAATCATTTTTGGAATCTTGAATCATTCAAGAACATCAAAAACATTTTTATATATTTTTAGATATGGAGAAAGTTAAAGGTTTAATTTTTTCTTTAAGCTTAAGCAAGAAAAGACCTCAAAAATAAAATTTTGAAAAATAAGAAAACTAAACTGTAAGTTCAATTAAAAATCTTGAAAAATTATATTAATATCTAAGGAATGTCAAACACATTTATCTGGAATTGTATATTTAAAGAAAGAATTAAACAAAAATTATTTACACAATATATTAAAAAAAAAAAGTGACATAACCAATCAATTGATTTAACTAGCATACCAAGATTTTTGTAAATTAGACAAAAGTTAATTGCATGAAGAAGACTCAGAGGGAAACTTATAATTTTTTTAATGGATTTTTTAGGTTAGTGAAAATAAGAAAATAAAATTCTAAAACTTAAAATATAATTAAAAAACCTAATTAATCTAATTGAATTATTTAATAATGCATAAATGATAAAAGTATGAAATAAAGTTCATAATTAGAAAATAGACTAAAAATAAAGTCTATAATATTTTTTTGATAATTTTTTAATCAAAGAAAATATTAAAACAAAATTTATGAAAAACAATTAAAATTGAATGAAATTCAAATAATAAACAGATCTACTACATCTGTTATTTCTGAAAAGCGTTGGAAAAGTTTTAATGCATGCACGAATTAAAACGCGCACCTCTTCATTCCTCCCAAAACACGAAGCCCTAACATGTTTTTTACAGTTTTAACATGCAATGTTCTTAACACGGTATCTTCCTCATTTCTCCATGAAAATTCAAAATTTAAACATCAAAGTTCAAGATTAAAATGCGTAGAACACAATAAGATCGATAATTTCATGAAATGATGCATGAATCATAGAGCAATTAGAGCGCGAAAGTTTCTGCATGAACATGGTTTCGATTTAAGCAATTCATCAAACAGTTTTCATATTCAAATATCTCACTTGATTCTTAACCAAATCAAATGTTCAAAACATCAAAATTCATCACAAAATAATAAGGAACACGATGGTGCTTATGATTGTTTATTTAAATGATGCAAGATCAAGACATAAACTGAGCACAAAAACAGTAGATCCATGGATTTTCACACAACATTACAGAGCACAGTTCAAGCACAAATTCACACATAAGTATACATCAGATGTAAGATTTGGCCAGCTACAAATTGATGAGCAAGATCTACAACAGAATGCATGCTGAAATCGTAAATTGAAGTTTAAAGGAATTTACCTCAAATGTGAAAAATAAATACACAATGCCTCTGAACAGGACCTTAGAAACCCCATGAACTTGACTTTCAAGCTTCAATGGTAATGAAGTGAGGAGAAATTATAAACTGAAGTAGAAGAATGAAGTGCTTCGACGAGAACTTTTAGAAATGAAGAGAGATATTCAGGAGTTTGCTTTGTGAGAAACATAATGAGTGTCCTACAATGAGGTTGATTACTCTCTTATATAGAGCATGGAGAGTGGGGGCATAATGGTATTTGAAGTATAGAGCCATCAAAAGGCTCTTTTGGCATTTCTAAATTTTTTGAGGAAGTGTGATGGAAGGATGTGTTTCATGCTGCTTTGGTGTGAGCTTGCACTCATTTTAGTGAGCTCAAGGTGACCTCCCCACGATCCTTTTCATAAGCCACGAACTAGTCTCAGTTTCTTTTGGTAAACTTCCCCATGATTCTTGTCATAAGCCACGATCTAGTCTCAGTTTCTTTTGACAAAACTCCCCATGATCCTATTCATAAGCCATGAACTGATCTCAGTTTATTTCGATAAACCTCCTCGCGATCCTGGTCATAAGCCACAAACTAGTCTCAGTTTATTTTGATAAACCTCCCCACGATCTTGGTCATAAGCCACAAACTGGTCTCAGTTTCTTTTGATAAACCTCCCCACGATCCTTGTAATGCCGGTTAATTTAATTAATTATTTAATTAAATTATTTTTTGACTATTTGTTGAAAAGTTGTGAAATGTTGAGAATTGTTGGTATAAGTTGTTAGATTATTATTATTATTTAATTAATTAGTTAATTAATAATAATAATGTTAGAATTAATGGAATAATTGTGTTGGACTTATGTTATTGGTTGGAAGTAGTAATAGGTGGGGTGTGTAAGTTGAGCCCATTAGGAGTAATAATATTATTATTATGTTTAGTTATAATAATAGAAATTGGTTTAATTAGAAAGATCAAGAAGTCTTAGAGCAGTACGTGAGAAGTTACAGAGAAGAGGAAAAGGAAAAGACACAAAGCTAGGTTCGATCGGAAATTGTAGAGCAACCTTCAATCCAAGGTAAGGGTGGGGTTCTGACTCTATAATTTGGTATATGATGAATAGCATGTGGGAATCGGGTCGTGTAAAATTGTTACAGTGCATGTATATTTATTGTGGTTACTTCTGAAATTACTGAGCCTGTCTTACTGTCAATGAATCTGTTGTGGGAAAATTATCCTATGTTAAGGTTGCTATAGGGATTATGTTGTTGTGATCATATGTTGTGTTGGACTGGTATTTGAAAAACTGTTAATCAAAGATAATTCTATGTTCGAATCAGTAAGTCTGTGAAAAAGGAAATAGTCCATGCCGAGGGGCACAAGTGTTGTGCCGGACAACACAAAGTGAAGGGACGTGCCGAGGGTCATACGAGCATGCTGAATGGTATGGTATGGCGAGGAGTGTGCCGAGATGCACAACTCCATGGAAAGCGGCATGGTTTCCTTTAGTGTTGCGCCGAGGGGCACACCTGGGTGACGAGGGGCACACTCTAAATGTCTGCAGTCTGTTTTCTTTTGCCAGCTCTGTTTTCATGTGCACTTGTTACCTCATCCTATTAATTGGTTAATAGCAGAGATTAAGTACACATTAGCAATAATGATATGATTAGCAATAACTGAACAGTAGCAGAAGGTAGTTTAGTAGAAAACATAGTGATAAGTGTTAGTAGCAGTAATGTATGGAACATAACATTAGTATATATTTAGCAGAAGGACCTCAATAGTAGTCGGATACTAATAATTGAAAATAACAGAAAAACTTTTATAAATTAAAATAGTAGTAGAGGTAAATTAGTGTCAGAATTAATAGCTTCATTGATCCAACTAAAAATGCTTGGTCAGTGGAATATTTTAGTGGAATTATATTAATAAGACTTGGTCGATAATAGTATATATATATATATATATATATATATATATATATATATATATATATATATATATATATATTATGACTTGTTGCTGCCTCTATTAATTGGCAAGACTATTAAGTTGGGAGTTTTGTTCTGTTGGTATCACATGCACGTGCATAAAAATGAGTCGCATTTCATGTTGCATCCTGAGTTGTCATATGAATGAATTAATTATGTTAAATGTTGATAAAAATCTGTGAAGAGGTGAATTGTATGATCTAATTCTAATATATTAATTATCTTACATCCGATTATATTGTTTGATATCTCACCCCTTTTGTTGAATGTTACCTCGATGTTGGTAACGTGTAGGTAATCCAGAGTGAAGGCGTTTACCTTAAGTAGTTCGAGTCAGTGTCGTCGCTCTGATACGTAACACTCACGGGGATGAACGCTTATTGTATTATTATTGATTTTACTTCTGTTGTTGAATTACCGTTTTCCAAGAAAAAGCACAAAATAAAAGTCAATTGTCAGTGAATTAGAAGTTAGAGGTTAGTTAAATAACCATCTTAAAACTTGTATCCAAAAACTCATTAGAAGATTGATAATATCAAAGCTTCTCAATAACAAGTTTCATTTTCTTTTTGTCAAGTATATCATTCATTTCATGTTCTCGAGACAAGCACATATGATTAACGATGTTCAAGTGATTCACTTTGACCAAAATTTATGAAGATTC
Organism: Vicia faba; assembly: GCA_948472305.1. Taxonomy (NCBI): domain Eukaryota; kingdom Viridiplantae; phylum Streptophyta; class Magnoliopsida; order Fabales; family Fabaceae; genus Vicia; species Vicia faba. The sequence continues at coordinate 113,826,673 of OX451739.1, read as the reverse complement.
ATTAGAGGATTGATAAGACCAAAGCCTCCTAACAATGAACGTCAAGGTTATTGGATCAAAGGTTTCAAATTAACATGCTTGGGCTTGCAAACATAGGATTAGGCCATGAGAGATCATTTTTTCGAATTGGGGAAAATTTAGCGCTATGTTAAGCAATCGTAAGTGGACCTATATAGAACTCACACCTATTTTAAGGCCGGTTAATAGAAATCTAAGTACCACATGTTATAGAAATGATATGTAGATTATTCTCCAACAACATGTAGCACAAGTAATAAGGGGATAAGATGAAGTGGGAGGGGATGTATCAGATGAAATTAGGGTTTCAAATATCGTCAACATCATTCATCCTATTTGGTGGATTTGGTTCTTCAACTTATACACAACTAAGATCCAATGAGGTTGAGGAATTTGTCCCAAAATAACACTAAAGTCAGTAGCATATAAGTTCCAACAAACAACATTGAAATATTGGACTCAAGGTTCTCATCAATCATCAATACATATCACACATGGACTCAAATCAAAACAAAGTGTGTATGTAAAGTAGGAAGAAATGTATGAGGGTTAAACATGGTATGAGGTATCAAACAAGAGTTAAGTAATAAGAATACACATCATGTTAGTATACCTTAAATCCTTTAAGTGAAACATGTTCAAGCATCACACACAATACAAGTGAAATCAATGTACAAACTTCAAACAAAAGGGTCATAAAAGGCATTCGAAGATTGATATGAGAAAATGATATTAGAAGTAGGAGAAAGATGGTAGAAATGGAACACAATCGCAACAAGTAAGTAGAATATGCCATGCCAAAAGTTAGCATAAAACCATGCACACAAGTTCTCAAACACAAAATTTTTGATCAAGGCAAAACCTTAAGCATACTCATAAATTAAAATTAGGTTAAAAATAGAAAATTAACTTGTAAAATCATGATAATTAAACCCTTAATTCCTCAAGACCTATAAAATTTAGAAACATCATTTTAAGTTCTTGTATTAACATGAAAAGGTGGTAATGATCGGAAATCATCAAGACTAGTTGGCAAAGGGCTCAAACTAGAGAGGTTTGACAAAATAATTTTAAAGAAAATGTAAAGTCAGTGGTAAAAATCCAACCAAATTATTTTTAGAACCTTGAGTCATCCAAGAAAATAAAACACATTTTTCTTGATTTTTAGAAGTGGAGGAAGTTAAAGGTTTAATTGTTTATTTAAGCTTAAGCATGAAAAGACCTCAAAAACAACAATTACATTCTAAAATATTGAAAAATAAACAAACTGATATGTAAATTGAATTGAAAACCATTAGGAACTATATTAATATCTAAGGAATGTCAAATATATTTTTCTGGAATTTTATCTTGAAAGAAATAATTAAACAAAAATTATTTAACAATATATAAGAAAAACAGAAAAAGTGATATAACCAATCAATTGATTTAATTAGCATACCACAAATTTTATAAAATAGGAAATAAATTAATTTCATGAGTAAGACTCAGAGGGAAACTCATAATATTTTTTATGTATTTTTTAGGTTAGTGAAACTAAGAAAATAAAATTCTAATACTTAAAAGATGATTAAAAAACCTAATTAAACTAATTAAATTATTTAATCATTCAAAAATGATAAAAATATGAAATAAAGTGAATAATTAGAAAAGAGACCAAAAATAAAGTCTATAATATTTTTTGATAATTTTTGAATCAAAGAAAATATTAAAACAAAATTTAGGAAAAACAATTAAAATTGAATGAAATTCAAATAATAAGCAGATCTACTACATATGTTATTTCTGAAAAGCACTGTAAAAGTTTTAATGCATGCACGAATCAAAATGCGCCACGTCTTCATCCCTACCAAAACACCAAGCCCTAACATGTTTTTACAGTTTTAACATGCAATGTTCTTGACACAATATCTTCCCCATTTCCCCATGAAAATTCAAAATGTAAATATCAAAGTTCAAGATTAAAATGCATAGAAAATAATAGGATCAATAATTTCATGAAATGATGCATGAATCATAAAGAAATCAGGGCGCGAAAGTTGCTCCATGAACATGGTTTCAATTTAAGCAATTCATCAAACCGTTTTCATATTCAAATATCTCACTAGATTCTTAACCAAATCGAATGTTCCAAACATCAAAATTCATCACAAAATAACAAGGAACACAATGATACTTATGGTTTTTTTTAAATGATGCAAGATCAAGACAAAAACTGAGCACGAAAATAGTGGATCCATGGATTTTCACACAACATTGCAGAGCACAGTTCAAGCATAAATTCACACATGATTATACATCATATGTAGGATCTGGCCAACTACAAACTCATGAGCAAGATCTACAATAGAATTGCATGATGAAATTGTAAATTAAAGTTCAAAGGAATTTACCTCAAATGTGAAAAATAAATTCACAATGCCTCTGAACAGGACCTTAGAAACCCGATGAACTTGACTTTCAAGCTTTAATGGTAATGAAATGAGGAGAAATTATGAACTGAAATAGAATAATGAAGAGCTTCGAAGATAACTTTTAGAAATGAAGAGATATTTTCAGGAGTTTTCTTTGTGAGAAATAGAATGTGTGTCCTGCAATGAGGTTGAAGACTCTCTTGTATAGAGCATGAAGAGTGAGGGCATAATGGTATTTGAAGCATAGAGACATCAAAGAGCTCTTTTGGAATTTATAAATTTTTTTAGGAAGTTTGATGGAAGGATGTGTTTCATGCTGCTTTGGTGTGAGCTTGCAGTCGTTTTAGTGAGCTCAAGGTGAGTGGAAATGAGTGAACAAAAGCATGGGAGGTGAGCAGGAAATGATTGCACATGGGTAAAAAAATTTATGGAAGGAAATATTGTTATATTAGGTAAGGAACAAGGAGGGTATGTATGCATGGATTTTGAACTTTGTTTGGCGTAATTAGGTAAAGAAACAAGAGTGATGATGCATGGTCTCGAGACCTACTAGGTACAAAACTCACAAAAACGACTGCATGCCAAGCCTATTGAACATATCACTTTCCAATCCAAGTTCTCTTAATTTGCTCATGCGATTTTTATTCTCAAGGGGCCTATGGAAAGCCGAGACAATGAGGATCAATGTTGTAGTTGATGGAAAATGGAATTGAAGTGTGCATGTTGGTGAAAAGCTGGTGTAAAGTTGATGAAATTTTGAAATTTTGAAATTTGAAATTTTGAATCCTGGAAGATATGCATCGGTAAAAAGAGAGATTTAAAGCTTAATGGGTTGGGGAATTTTGCAAGTCTGTGCTAAGAAAATAGTAGATTAGGTAGATGTCATTGTTCTTAAGTTTGATATTCCCGCACCTATGGAAATCACTTATTAAAGTAAGTGTCGTTTGGTAATTTATTTGCCAGGATCGGTGCCATATGAATCCAATAAAGATGTTCCTTGGAGGTACAATGCAACTGTTTGGAAAGATGGGAAGGAAGTTATGATTGAGACAGCTCATCCTGTTTAGAATATAGAAGAAGCTAGAAGAATGACTAGAAGTGGGAGTCTGTTTGCACCAACACCTCTTCAAAAGGTTGATTCTAGGACAACGAGCAAGAGTGTGCATAGAAAAGATCCAGTGGTGATTAGTCAAGAACCAATGGTTATTTGTCAGGACAATATTCCAAGGAAAGATGACGGTGCTGAATAATTGTTGAAGATTATCAGAAAAAGTGACTACAAAGTGGAGGATCAAATTCTTCAAACTCCTTCTAAGATATCTATGTTGTCTTTGTTATTGAATTCCGAAGCTCATCAGAACTTTTTGATTAAGGTGTTAGATCAAGCTTATGTTGATCATGATGTGGAAATAGACCAGTTTAATGGTGTTGTTAATAATATTACCGCATGTAATGTCTTAAAGTTTAGTGATGAAGAACTCCCACCAGAATGTTAGAAGCATAACTATGCACTGCATATATCTGCCAGATGCCAGAAAGATTCCTTATGTATTGGTTGATATGGGTTCTTCAATTAATGTGATACCGAAAGCTACTTTGTCAAAACTGTCTTATCAGGGTGCTCCCATGAGGCATAGTGGTGTTGTTGTCAAAGCATTCGATGGTTATAAGAGAACAGTTATTGGTGAAGTTGATTTTCTGATATGGATTGGTCCTCATGTTTTCCAAGTCACTTTCCAAGTGATGAATATACATCCTGCATACAATTGTCTTTTGGGATGACTGGATTTATAACACTGGAGTAGTGATGTCTACTCGTCATCAAAGGCTGAAGTTTGTGAAGAATGAGAAGTTGGTTATTGTGTATGGTGAACAAGCCTTGCTTGTTAGTAATCTCTCATCTTTCAGGTACATAAATGCTTATGGAGAATCTGTTGAAACTCGGTTCCAAGCTCTCGATATTGTTAATTTATTTCAGAGAAGTTATACATCCATTTATTTGTTGAAGGACGCTCAATAGGTTGTGTATAGTGGTCAAGTTGATGGTTGGTAACAAGTGGTCATGCTTCCTGAAAACAAGAGTAGAGCTGGTTTAGGGTTCTCATCCTATGAGCCTAGAAGATCATTCAAACCTAAAGCTGCTATCAGAATAATCCAGGAAGCTTTCAATAATGTTGGTTTCATTCGTCCTGGAGATTCAAGTTTTGATGCCATTGTTGAAAATTCAGATTGGCCTAACTTTGTGATGCATGAAGAGACTAGCGCTCATAATTGGGAAGTCATTGATATTTCTAGTGTTTTTCATGTGTCGAAGTAATGTGTTTTGTCTTTTTCAAATTAATCCTTTCACTCTGCCCAAGGTGAAAGTGACTTTCTCAGAGCTTTGTTTCAAATTCTAATATCATTAATAAAAGATTGTTTTGTTATTCAATTGTGTTTTTACTTTTTGCAATTTTTAGGAAAATGGTAACTAAAAAACTAATGAAAACAATTTCAATTTCTGCATATCACTTTCACATATATCTGTTTTCTAAAATAAAGCATAAATCATATGTGCAGATTAACAAATCTTAAACCCGTTGAAAACTATGACACTGCCACCTCTCCCAACTTTAAATTCCCTAGATTTAAAGCAGAAGAAGAGAGTGAGGAAGACAGTGATATTCTAGCAGAAATTTATTGGCTGCTTGAGCATGGGGAGATGGCTATTCAGCCGTTCGGAGAACCTGTCAAATTGATAAACTTGGGTTCTGAAGAGAACATAAGGGAGGTCAAGATTAGGGCACTACTTTGTGAAGATATCAAGAGAAGGTTTACAGAGATTTTTAAAGAGTATGTCAACGTGTTTTCTTGGTCTTATTAAGATATGACAGGATTGGATATTGATATTATTGAGCACCATTTGCCGCTTAAGCCAAAATGTCTGTCAGTAAGGCAAAAGTTGAGGAGAACTCATCCTTATATGACTTTCAAGATCAGAGAGGATTTACAGAAGCATATTGATGTTGGTTTCCTTGTCACATCCATTTATCCTTAATGGGTGGCCAATATTATGCCATTTCTAAAGAAAGACGAAAAAGTAAGAATGTGTGTTGATTACAGAGGTCTGAAAAAGCCAGTCCAAAAGATGATTTTCCTTTGCCACATATTGATATGCTGGTTGACAATATAATAAAATTCAATTTCTTCTTCTTTATGGATGGTTTCTCTGGTGATAATCAGATTAAGATGGAACCCGAGGATATGGAAAAAACAATGTTTATCCCCCCTGGGAACATTATATTATAGAGTAATGTCCTTCAACTTGAAGAACACTAGTGCTATGTACCAGAGGGCTTTGACTACCTTATTTCATGATATGATGCACATGGAAATTGAGGTTTATGTTGATGATATGATTTCAAAGTCTTATACTTATGAGGATCATGTTCAATACTTGTTGAAATTGCTCCAGCGTTTGAGAAAGTATACACTCCGATTGAATCCGAACAAATACACTTTCCGCGTCCATTCTAAGAAGCTTTTGGGTATCATTTCAACCAAAGAGGTATTGAAGTGGATCCAGATAAAGTCAGAGATATTTTTGATATGCCTAAGCCTCAAAGTGTGAAGCAAGTTTGAGGAATCCTCATACATTTGAATTATATGTCAAGGTTCATTTCTCACATGACTGCCACTTGTGAGCCAATCTTCAAGTTGCTTCATAAAGATCAAGGTATTGAGTGGAGTGAAGATTGTTAGAAAACTTTTGATAATATCAAATATTACTTGCTTGAGTCTCCAATTTTGGTACCTCAAGTGGAAGGGAAGCCTCTGATTATGTACTTGATAGTATTGGAAGGAACGATGGGTTGTGTCCTCGATCAACAGGATGAGAGAGGCAGAAAAGAACATGTTATCTACTACCCGAGTAAAAAGTTTACAGATTGTGAATCACAATATTCTTTTCTCGAGAAAACTTGTTGTACTTTAGCATGGTCTGCTAACTGTCTCTGGCAATATATACTGAATCATAATACTTGGTTGACATCCAAAATAGATCATACCAAGTATATCTTTGAGAAGTCTGTGTTGACAGGAAGGATTTCCCGTTGGCAAATGTTGCTGTCAGAATAGGATATTTAGTATCGAACTAAGAAAGCTATTAAAGAAAGTATATTGGCAGACCATTTGACTCATCAAACATTTGAATATTATCATCCTATCCCATTTTAATTTCATAATAAAGATGTGATGGCCATCAAAGCTAAAGATTATGATGAACCCATGCCTGATAAAGGACTAGAACCTGGATCTCGTTGGGGTTTGATTATTGATGGAGCCTATAATTCTTGTGGTCTTAGAGTTAGTGCAATTATATTCATTCTTCGAGGTACATATATTCCTTTTACTACAAGGTTATGCTTTAATTGTACAAACAATATGGCAGAATATGAAGCTTGTATTCTTGTCCTTGAAGAAGCAATTGATCTCAGGATTAAGAATCTTGATGTATTTAGAAATTCAGCTTTGGTTATGAACCAAATTAAAGAAGAATGGGAACTGGTCATCCAGGTTTGATCCTATACAAAGACTATGCTAGGAAATTGATGTCTTGAGAGGAGAATAAGATGGCAGATGCTATGGCTAATTTGTCCTCCATGTATCGAGTGAGTTTTGGCAATGAAGTACTTCATATTATGATTAGACATTTGGATAGGTATACTCATGTGTTTATAGTGGAATAAGAAACGAATGGTAGACCATGGTATTATGATATCAATTGGTTCCTCTAGAGATAAGTATACCCACCTAGGGAATCTAGTAAAGATAAGAATACATTGAGATAATTGGCATTCAATTTCATTCTCAATGAGGATGTTTTATACAAGCGGAATTTCGAAATGGTCTTGCTTAGATGTGTAGATAGACACGAGTCAGACATGTTGATGCAGAAAGTTCATGAAGGGTCCTTGGTAATAATAAGTGCCAAATTGTAGTTGTATTTATATATATTTTTGTGGAACTTATTGAATTATTTCATTTGAATATAATAAATAAACCTCAACGTGTATGTAAATATGTACATATTTCTTTATATCGTGTAAATATTGTGTATAGTCGCATTTTGTTGAAAATATTGTATCGATGAATCATTTTTTATCTCATTTTTGTAGGTATTCAAGAAATGATATTTAGTCATTGGAATATAGAGCATTAAATAATATTTCTAACTCTTCTGGCCCGTGCGTAAATTAGAGTTACGGTTTTCAAGTTATGTCGAAAACAAGAACTAGTTTTTTCTCGAGTTACAATCTTCTGAGCATGCTAAGCACGCTCTACGACTTTGAAACACTATAAATTCATTTGTATATCTTATTTTAGGTTGTTATGGGGCTATTTACTCTAACCTCTATCAGAACCATTATCTCTTCTCTTTGTATTCTCTCTTGTTGGATTTTGTATGTAAGTTTATTATGATTTTATGTATATGTATTGATCATGTCAATGTATAATATCTATTTTACAAAATTTTGTCGATGTTATCCTAGTTATCTTGTTTTATGTTTGGATTTGAGTGAGAATTTATTAACACCTTTGAGCCTTTTTGTTAGAATTTATCTTGGTGTCTAACTCTTGGAACTTGTACATAACTAATAAGTTTACTGTGGATTTTAGATTGGTTTCTGGGTTTTTTCTTGAACCCTCAACCATAGCTTGCTGTTTAAATTTTTACCCCTGCCTTAGAGAGTTTGGGAGCATTCACATTACATGTTGGGTTGTATTCAAGTTGGGGAGAAAAGATTGTTTTCTAAGAGGTTGAGAAAAAGAAAAAGATAAAAAAATAAATAAAAATGTGAAAAAGAAAAAAAAATAAAGAAAAAGAAAAGCCTTCAAAAAGGAAAAAAAAGATAGCAAATAATTGTGTTAATAAGTTGTACGATGGTGTAACAATTGGGAAAATAAAAAAAGATGAATGAAGTTGTGAATGCTTGAAAATTTGAGAAGTGACCATTCTCATTTTTTTAGGAAAACTATTTGTTTCAATTACCTTTGAAATTAAACCTTCTTTATTACCCATTCCATATTACAACCGTTGAACGCCCTTGTATTTCTTGCTTTTATGTTTTCACTACAAGTTTTTAAGATGAGTGCATAATTTTATCTTTTGTTAGAAAGATTTTTGGGTGAGAAGTCTCTCGTGTTTTTGTGTTTTTCATCAATTGATGGAGTTTTTTCTATTTGTTATTCATGATTGAGCATGTGTTATTTTGTAATGTTTGGCATGACTTTTGTACTTAGAATTTGTTTCATGTTCATTTTATCGTTGCAGTTTAGTGGTAAGCATTAGTCTTCATGTGCTTTTGTTATAGAACCATGTATTTGTTTTCGTTTATTAAAACTTGTTGATTCATGATCTCTTGGTGGTTGCTTTTGTTTCTTTAGGTTTGTGTAACCATTGTTTGAGGACAAACAAAGTTTTAAGTTGTGGAGAGTTGATAAGTGGAAAATTATAGTTATATTTGTGTATAGTTTTGTGAGACTTAATTACTTATTTCATTTGAATATAGTAAATAAACCTCAACATGTATGTAAGTATGTACATATTTTGTTATTGTGTAAATATTGTGTATAAACGCATTTGCGTGTAAATATTATATTGATGATAATTTTTTATCTCATTTTTATAGGTATTCAAGAAATGATATTTAATCATTTTAATATGGAGCATTTAATAATCTTTCTAACGCTTCTTACCGTGCATAAATCATAGTTACATTTATCAAGTTATGGAAAAACAAGAGCTGATTTTTTCTTGAAGCCTCAGGAAGAATGCTAAGCGTCCTTTGAGCGTGCTAAGCACAGTCTACAACTTTGAAACACCATAAATTCATCTGTACATCATTTTTTAGGATATGGTTTTGGGGCTTTTTCCTCCTAACTTCATCGAAACCATTCTTTGAATTTTAAAGGCTAGAAAACAACAATGGAAGTTGTATCTTGAATATTTGGTGGTGGATTTGTAACAATCGTGTTGACACCACGAGAGTTCTTGGTTCATTTTCTATCTTCTCTTTGTATTCTTTCTTGTTGGGTTATGTATATAAGTTTATTATGATTTTATGTATATTTATTTATCATTTCAATATATAATATCTATTTTACAAAGCATTATCGGTGTTATTCTTGTTAGATTATTTTATGTTTGGATTTGAGTTTCTATAGACATATACTCTTCAAATCCAATACTAGGATGAACATATATTAAGTGCTAAGCTCTAGAAATAGATTTAGATATAATATTCATATGTGGGTATCAACTCTTAATGCTCCGTGCTGGTTAGTTGCGTGAGACATCACCGATGAGACAATACGATAGAACTCTCGTAGGTGTTTCAGAAATGAACACTAATGTGAGGGATACATGATGATATTAACGAGTATTTAAGGCCGTGAACAGCTAATTGGTTTATTTAAGTCTTTTATGGGTAGATGAAATCCAAAACTTGACATGTTCTCTCTTCTCTAAGAATGCATTTATTTTTTTCTTCATAATTTTACATTTTGCAGTCTACACTTTTAGATCCATTCAAAACCAAGTTCAAAAACCTAGAAACTATTGAACGACATTCTTTCCCTCATACTTATCCCTCAGGAGGCGATAAAAAAAAACTTACTTTTTCTTGTTGCTCTACCTTAATTAACAAAATGACGTTGTTTCTCGGGATTGGTGTTTAGATATTGATATGTATTGCAATAGTTTCTATGATTTTGAGATTTGTAAATAATGTCTATAATGTATATATATATATATATATATATATATACATATATATATATACATATATATATATATATATATATATATATATATATATATATATATATATATATATATATATATATATATATATATATATATATATATATATATATATATATATATATATATATATATATATATATATATATATATATATATATATATATATATATATATATATATATATATATATATATATATATACTTGTTTATATTTTTAAATTTGTACATTTAGATATATTGTATACTTATTTGTTGTACATAAGGTTTGTTCATGTTTGGTAAGGTGTGACTGCTGGTGTAGGGGAAGCGAAACTAGGAGTAACCACTAACCAATATAAATAAAGGCGTCGAGCTAACAACGTAAAACAAACACTTGTGGGGAGGCAACTAACTTTGTAATGTTTTACAACTTTTTATTTTAGTATAGGCAATAGATGGTGAAAGTTGGCTAAGAAAGATGAGTTTTGAAGCATTTTTGAAAGACAAGACAACAAGCAGTACGCTTAGCGCACACATAGGGAGCTTAGTGCGCTCTGGTGCTCCTGTCAAATTTTCCCAGCTCACTTATCAACTTTCACTCAGTCCATTTAGAGTAGTATATAATAGTATTTAATTTTAAATATTGTCATTTTTGTTGTTTGTCCAAAAATCTTATCTAATAGTTTGAAGAAGCACGGAGTAATTATTTCAAGTTTGAATATTTCAACATGGAAATGTGTGGTAATGATAGTGTTTGAAATTTGGTACATTGTCAAGGTACACATTTATCGCTTTCTAGAATATAACATGAATATCAAACTTGTATTTTTTACAAATACCATGCCATTCATTCTTTTGAACTACTTGTTAATGATTGAATCACTTTAGGTGTTACCCCAAAATGTGAGGAAGCTTTCATTTGTTCACTATATGTAGGAGACCAACATTATTTTTTTAACTAGGTTTTATTATGTTTAGTCTTGTATTTGTGTTGAATTAAATGATAGGATGAAAAGGATCAAGGTATTTTATTGACTTTGAGTAAAACCACCTAACCAAAAGATGCTTACCGTGTGAGTGAGCAAGAATTTATTAACCCCTTTGAGTATTTTTGTTAGAATTTATCTCAATGTTTAATCCTTGGAACTTTTACATAACTAATTAGTTCGCTGTTTATTTTAGAATGAATTCTGAATTTTTTTCTTGAACCCTCAACAATAGCTTGTTGTTTGAATTTTTAATCTTGCCTTAGAAAGTTTGGGAGCATTCACATTACATGTTGGGTTGTATTCAAGTTAGGGAGAAAAGGTTGATTTCTAAGAGGTTTAGAAAAATAAAAAGATTGTAAAAAAGAAATAAAAATGTGGAAAAAAAAAAGAAAAAGAAAAGTATTCAAGAAGAAATAAAGTAGATAGAAAATAATTATGCTAATAAGTTGTATGATGGTGTAACAATCGAGATAAGAGAAAAAGCTGAATGAAGTTGTGAATTCTTGATAATTTGAGAAGTGACCATTATCATTTGTTTAGGAAAACTATTTGTTTCAATCATCTTTAGAAATTAAACCTTCTTTGTTATCCAGGCTACATTACAACCCTTGAATGCTCTTGTGATTCTTGCTTTTATGTTTTCGCTATGTGTTTTTAGGATGGATGCATAATTCAATATTTTTTTAGCAAAATTGTTGGGTGAGAGTCAAGTCCCTCATGTTTGTGTGCTTTTTAACCCATTGATTAAGTTTTTTCTATTTGTGATTCATGACTGAGCATGTGTTGTTTTGAAATGTTTGGCATGACTTTTGTACTTAGAATTTGTTTCATGTTCATGTTATCGTTGTAGCTTAGTGGTAAGCATTAGTTTGCATGTGCTTTTGTTATAAAATCATGCATTTGTTTTCGTTTACTAAAAATTGTTGATTCATGATCTCTTGGTGGTTGCTTTTGTTTCTTTAGGTTTGTGCGACCATTCGCTTGAGGACAAACACAGTTTTATGTTGGTGAGATGTTATAAGTGGCAAATTGTATTTATATTTGTGTATAGTTTTGTGACACAAAATAACTTATTTCGTTTGAATATAGTAAATAAACCTCAATATGTATGTAAATATGTACATATTTTATTATCGTGTAAATATTGTGTATAGACGCATTTGCGTGTAAATATTGTATCAATTGATAATTTTTTTCTCATTTTTGTAGGTATTTAATAAATAATATTAGGTCACTATAATATAGAGCATTTAATAAGCTTCCCGACGCTTTTGACCGTGCATAAATCAGATTTATGTTTCTCAAGTTATGGCGAAAATAAGAGCGGATTTTTTCTCGAAGCATTAGGAAGCACACTAAGCACCCTCTGAGCATGCTAAGCGCGGTCCGCGACTTTGAAACACTATAAATTCATTTGTACATCATTTTTTAGGATATGGTTTTGGGGCTTTTTTCTCCCAACTCTATCAGAACCATTCTTGAAGTTTAGAGGCTAGAAAGCAACATTGGAGGCTGTATCTTGAAGATTTGGGGGGTGGATTTCTAACAATAGTGTTGACACCGCGAGAGTTGTTCGTTCGTTTCTATCTTCTCTTTGTATTCTTTCTTGTTGGGTTTTGTATATAATTTTATTATTATTTTACGTATATGTATTGATCATGTAAATATATAATATCTATTTTACAAAGCATTATCGATGTTATCCTTGTTAGCTTGTTTGATGTTTGGATTTTTGTTGCTATATACATATACTCTTCGAATCTGGAACTAGGATGAACATATATTAGGTGCTAAGATCTAGAAATATATTTAGATATAATATTCACATGTGGGTATCGATGCTTAATATTCTGGGATGGTTAGTTGCATGACATATCACCGATTAGACAATACGGTAGAACTCTCGTAGGTGCTACAAACAGGATTTAAGTCTAACTGATAAGTAGATTTAAGTCTTTGACGGGTAGATGAAATCCAAAAATTGAGATGCTCTATCTTCTCTAAGAATTCTTTTTATATCTGTAGTATAGGCAGTATAGGGTGAACGTCGGCTATGCAAGTTGAGTTCTGAAGCATTTTTCAAAGATAAGACAACAGGTAGCACACATAGTGCATGCAGTGGGAGGTTAGTGCGCTCTGCTGCTCATGTAAAATTTCCCCAGTTCACTTATCCCCTTCCACCCAGGCCGCTTATAGTAATATGTAGTAGTATTTAATTTTAAATATTGTCATTTTATTGTTTGTCCAAAAAGCTTGTTAAATAGTTTGAAGAAGTATGGAGTAATTATTTCTAGTTTGAATGTTTCAACATGCAAATGTGTGGTAATGATAGTGTTTGAAAGTTGGTACATTTTTAAGGTACACATTTATCACTTTATAGAACATAGCATGGATATGAAACTTCTAATTTATACGAACACACTTTCATTCATTCTTTTGAACTCCTTGTTTATGATTTAATCACTTTACATCTTACCCTCAAATGCGAGGAGGCTTTCCATTGTTCACTATATAAAGGAGACCAACATTCATGTTTTAACAAGTTTTTATTATGTTTAATTTTGTATTTGTGTTGAATTATATGAAAGCATGAAAAGGATCAAGGCATTTTCTTGATTTTGAGTAACACCACCAAACCAAAAGTAACTTACCTTTTGAGTGAGCGAGAATTTGTTAACCCCTTTGAGCCTTATTGTTAGAATTCATCTTGGTATTTAACTCTTGAAAATTGTACATAACTAATTAGTTCACTGTTATGATATGGTGGCAGAACCGACTATTATACTATACTGGTTTTGCATTTGTGTTTGCAAATGTTGCGGTAAGCAAGAGTCGCCACCGACTTTTCTTTTATCCAAATTAAGGAAAGGGTGAAAAGAATAGAAAAAGACCATTTCGAGAGTTTTCTGAGTAAGGGGGTAGATTATGGAAAGGGAAGGTGTTATCACCATTTCCATCCGTGGTTTTCCACGGGCTCTTAGAGGTTTGCTCATTTTAAAAATGCCTTTGTGCTTTGTGTTTGAAAGTGTTTTGAAAACTCCTTAGTAAGGCGAACTTTGTAATGTTCCTCGGGATAGTGGAGAAAGTATGCAAAGTGTTTTGAAATGTCTTTTGAAAAGTAGTTTTTGTGTAAGTGCAAAATGTTTGAGCAAACTTCTAACAGCTATATACTTTTATACTCGAAAAGGGTCATTCTTTTCCTCTTTTCCTTTAGACAATGCTATCCTACTATTAGTGAGTAGGTAGCTTTGTCGTCGGATGTTTGAGGGACAATCGAAGGGATGTTTTACAGTCATGAAGGCAACTTGTGGAGACGTTTTAGCAATTTTCTTTTAGGGAATAGATCATTTACCAAAAGGAAACTGTAGGGTCATCGAGGGACTATGATCTTTTTGATTTATGAGTCTTTGCTAAAACATTCCTGCCTCATGACTGTTTTATTTTTTAAAGGCAACCAAAGTGGGATACCCTAGAGGTGCTCGTGTGTAATCGTGTTTGATTCAGTTATTTTTGTCTTTTTGTTGAGTTTGCTAACGTTTGATTATTAGTCTTTTCATACACGCCTAGTTACTAACAATTAAAATGTACAGAAAATAAAGTGCGGAAATCATAAATCTAGACTATTACATGGCTTTCGGGGAGGGGATATTTACAATGTACAAATCTAGGGGAAAAGCAAAATAAAGAAAGCGATAAAGAGCCCTACTTAATCTATTACATGCCACTATACAGTTACATTATTATAAAAATGCGAAAGTAAATAAACGCGCGTAAAATAAAACAAAGCGTCTAAGAACCTAAGAAAATTTCTAAGTAAAGAAAAGTCTTTTTTTGTGTTGTTTTTAATTTAAGAAAATAACTAAATTAATTATTCTAAAGTCTATTTAGAAAATTAACTTAAGAAAAATAAACTAAACTCTTTTTGTGGTTTTTTATATTTATGAAAAGAAAAATTAAATCTAAATTAAGAAAATAGTTAAAATTTAATTAATTAATTAATTAATTAATTAATTAATTAAAGAAATTAATTGTTTAATTAAAAAAATATAAGCCTAATAGTTTTTGTGAGTTTTTTACTATTATGTTAATTAAATAAAGGAAAACAAAATAAATAGAAAAATACAAACAAAATAAAAATGGCCAAATGGGCTGGAATGCTAAAGAAAATAAGGGGTGTGAGTCTTTCAATTCAAGGGGGAATGATGTGAGTAGCCTTCGATTAGACTTTCCTGGCCTCCTTCGATTGTGCTGGGAAGTAGTATGAGGATCCTTCTTTTGTACTTTTTTTTGCCTCCTTCGATTGAGGTCTGGAAGTCAGCATGAGGGTCATTCGTTTATCCCTTTCGGCTCCTTCGTTTGGACTGTAAAGGGCCATGGACCTGGAAAACAACATGAAGGTGCCTCTTTCGTTTGGGGTGGGCAGGAAATGAGGGGCGAAGCCTAAAGCTTCATTTCATACTGATCCTTTTATTTCCGTTTGAGTCTTTACAAGGGTTAGTTCTAACATGTATATTTAGATAAGAAAAAAAAATGCAATCGAACAGGATAGAAATAAACAGCGAATAGATGTTATATACATGCCATGCTGAAACGAAAGGTGAAAGGTCAAGGGGACTTACCTTGCTGGAAAATTGAACTTGTGTGAGGACTAGAGTTGTTTGGATACTCCTGGATTCGAAAGGAGAGAAGCAAGTGTGGTGTGATCTTGTTGAGTTTTAAGAGTTTTTTGATGTGCTTCTCCCTTTCGCCTAATCCTTCTGTGTAAGTGTCCAGTCCCTTTTATCTTGCAATCATGCTGCTTATATAGTGTAGAAGGGAAGGGACAAGAAGACAATAGTTTAAACTGCCATAAATAAACGTTTTCAAGGCCATGAATGAAGTTTTGTAACTGTGGCCAAAACATGGGATCTTGTCCTCTTTTAAAATTTGAATGTATGTGGACATTTTGACTCCTTCGAATGCCTTCAGTTTTCATCCTTCGATTGGACCTCAAGTTGCCTTTTCTCGAATGGACTTCGTGTTTCCTTTTTTCGAATGGACCTCATGTTGCCTTTTTTCGAATGGACCTTATGTTGTCTCTTTTCGAATGGACCTCATGTTGTCTCTTTTCGAATGGACCTTGTGTTGTCTCTTTTTGACTGGGCCCCTTGTATAGCCTTCGAATGGGCCTTCTGCATGCTCTTTCAAATGGCCAACAATATGTGTCCTTGGAATGGACTTTTGGAATGCCATAATATAGAAATTGGGCTGTCAAAAGTTAGCATGAGGGAAGTTCCTGCCTTGTACAGGAAGTCATGTAGCAAGTGTTTGCCTTATAGGCGTGAAGAAAATTTCTACCTTGTGCAGGAAGACATGCAGGCCATTTGTCCTAATGGGCCTGTGTGAAAGGAACCAAAGGTGCTTAAAACGAAGGAGGCCTAGAGATTCCCCAAATGAAAGAAGCCAGAGGTGCTTCAAACGAAGGAAGCCAAAAGGAGCTCCCCTTCTTTCTGAATCGAAGGTAGCCATTTCAAAGGAAAACAAAGCTCAATCGAATACTTACGGACCAAAGCTTGACCGAAGGGTGTTAAATGCACAATCGAAGACTAGTGAGTCAAGCTTGTATCAAAGGTTTTTAAGGGCTCAGTCGAAACTTGATGTTGTGCCAATCGAAGGGCACTGTTTATCTGCCAATCAAAGGACATTGTTGAACTACCAATCGAAAGGAACTTTGCTAAAATTAAGAAATTTCCTCTTTCTTTAACCAAGTGTTTGTAACCACCATGTGAGGGAAAAATCTTGGGAAAATATGGGAGGGAAAATTTTGAGGTACAACAGCTGCCCCTGTTCAATCTTCTTAAACCTGAAGATTTAGATTGGCTTGTTTTCCTTTCGTGATCTGAAGGTGGAAGATGATTGAACACTAGAGTCCCCAAAAATTTGCATTCGTCTGAAGTAATACTGTTGGTGAATAATATTGGGAATGGGCTTACAGATTCCATTTGGAAAAGATGATAGAAGATTGTTGGAGATGGACATAAAGATGCCATCCAAGGAATATGATAGAGAGTCGTCGGAGATGGGCTTAAAGATGTCGTCTAAAGTAGATGATGACTTCATAAGAAGTCTCTTTGTGGGGATTCCTGTTCCTGCTGTCTGAGGAGGAGTCCACTGGGGAATGTTTTGGGGGAATAGAGTCTAGGAGCTTCGGTTGTCCATTACTCTACTGGGGAGTTATCTCTTGATTGGAGCGACGAAAGCGAGCTTTTATCTGATCGGGATCCAGGCTTCACAGTGAGTCGCTGAGGATAATAAGGCTGATTATTATCCGGTCATATTCTAGGCTTCACATCGACTTATTGGGGAATATGAAATTAACTGCTATCTGGTCGGTTCCAGGCTTCGCAGTAATTTTAGACATTGAACTGTTATCTGGTCGTATCCAAGCTTCGGTAATTTGAAGAAATTAAGCTGCTATCTGGTCGAGTCCATGCTTCAACTTGAATCAGAGATATACCGTTATCTGGTCGGGTCCAGGCTTCGGTGTCATAAGTTATACTATCATCTGGTCGGGTCCAGGCTTCATAGTAATAAACTGCTATCTGGTCGAATCCAGGCTTCACAGCATCTTGAATTGTAGATTGACTGTTATCTGGTCGGATTCTGGGCTTCATAAATGATGTTAACTGGTATCTGGTTGGGTTTCAGGCTTCATAGTGTTGTAAACTGCTATCTGGTCGAATTCCAGGCTTCATAGTGTCTTATACTGTTATATAGTTGGATCCAAACTTCACAGCGACTTGAATTGTAGATTGACTGTTATCCGGTCGGAATCCGGGATTCAACGATGATGTTAACTGCTATCTGGTCGGGTTCCAGGCTTCACAGTGTTGTAAACTGCTATCTGGTCGGGTTTCAGGATTTACAGTGATTGATGAGCTTGTTACTTCAGATAGTTGCCCTGTCTTATTTCAGGAACTATTCTGGAACTTGTTGCAAATTGATAATGATATTTGTTTGTTGATCTTTCCTGAAAAGGTAAGGAGTTAGATGTATGAAATGTCATGATGCATGAAATGCATTGGGTAATGATGTTCTCAAAATAAATTAGATTGTGTTGTATGGAATATGTATGCGCCTTCCGTGATGTATGAACATGGAATGCTGTTGCGAATTTTCCTAGTCTGGGGAAATAAATCCTTGACTGCTACTGGAGAGTACTGAGAAGCTGAATCTCAGACTTCTTTTTGGTAGATGAGGAAAATGATTCTTCCATTTCCGCTAGGGATGATGAATGGAGATGATTTGCCGGGGATTTCCTCCTTCCGTTTGAGAGTACTCTTTCGGGGGTCTTTGACTTCTGCTCGAGAATGACTCCGTGGGGAAGGAGATGCTTTGTTGGGAGATTTTACCCATGTAGAGAAATAAACTCTGTTGGGGGATAAACTTCCACATCTAGAGAAATAAACTCTATGGGGGATAAGGCTTTATAAACTATTCGAGATTATAAAAACTTAGCTGGATTTCAGCTCTCTGAGGGAACTTTGTTGGAGGAGGTAATTCTTTCTTTGGGGAAGAAGAGATCAAAACTTTGGTTGTTTTCACTCTGTGGGGATATAGATATCACTAGGACGTATGTTGGGGATGTAGCAGTGACTTTGCAGTAAGACGTCTCTGCCTTTGTACCTGCTGGAGAACATAATTGCGGGGACTACAAATGGCCTTTTAGACTTGGTCCCGTTTCTTAAAGTCATTAGCAACTGTCTTTCTGTTTTTTATGCAAGTATTTGTAAACAATAACCATATTCAAATGCATATGTCAAAAATAATCATTGGACATTTTTTGAAAAACAAAACATAAAAACTAAAAGTTTTGTACTTTTAAAGAAATAATTTGTATTGATTTTGAAGTTTTTCCTATAATAGGCATTTCTTTGTATAAATATACTGACATTCTAGTAGGAGAATGCCTTCGTAAAAATGAAAACTATACAAAATAATGTACAAAGAGAAAACAACTATGTGTAATAATCCCATTGAGTTTTAATTATGATATTTCCCTTATGTCCTTGAGTGTCTCATCACTTTGCTACTTGTCCGAAGTTGACTGGATCGATTGGTACCGTTTGATCTTGATAGTTAATACAAAAGTCTGATGGCAAGGTGATCCAACGAGACGTAGTTATACGCTTTAGATCCCTAACTTTTTCATGGACCGCCCTTTCGGGTTTTTAGTCCACCGGGATACCCTTTTTTGCCCAAGCCGCCTTTTTAGGTTTTCGACTTGCCGGGTGTACAAATTTTTTTTTATATTTATCCATAATTTTTGCCCAAACCCTTTTGGTTTTCCAGGATACCCTTATTTTTGCCTAGGCCAGTAAACTTAGCAGGTCTTTATTCATGCGTAGTATTTTTTAACTATGTCCGCATTCACAAGATGAGGAAGGTCGTCACCGTCCATAGTGGTCAAGATCATGGCTCCACCAGAAAATATGTTCTTGATTACAAATGCCCCTTCGTATGTGGGAGTTCATTTCCCCTTGGGATCACGTTGCGGCAGAATGATGCGTTTGATTACTAGATCACCAACTTGATATACTTGACGTCTAACCTTCTTGTTAAAAGCCTTGATCATACGCTTCTAGTACATCTGACCATGACAAACAACCGCTAACCTTTTCTCGTGAATCAAGTTCAATTGGTCAAGTCGAGTCTTGATCCAATTATCCTCGTTCAAACCTGCATCCTTCATGATTCTCAAAGAAGGGATCTGGACCTCAATAGGTAGGACAACCTCCATACCATACACCAGAGAGAAAGGTGTCGCCCCTGTTGACGTACGTGCTGAGGTGCGGTAACCATGAAGAGAAAATGATAACATCTCATGCCAGTCTTGATATGTCACTTCCATCTTCTGTATGATTTTCTTAATTTTCTTGTTAGCAGCCTCCACAACGCCATTCATCTTCGGCTGGTAGGGAGAAGAGTTATGATGTTAGATCTTGAATTGCTTACAGAGTTCGGTGATCATAGTATTGTTGAGATTTTGAACCATTATCTATGATGGTTCTTTCTGGAACACCATACCTACATATAAGGTTATGCTTGATGAACCGCGCCACAACACTCTTGGTAACAGTAGCAAAAGAGGCAGCCTCAACCCACTTCGTGAAGTAATCAATGGCGACTAGGATAAAGTGGTGCCCATTTGAAGCGGTAGGTCTGATTTCTCCGATCATGTCGATGCCCCACATTGCAAAAGGCAAAGGAGAAGTCAAGATGTTCAAGCGAATCAGAAGTACATGTACTTTATCAGTATAAATCCAGAATTTGTGGCAAGTCTGGGAATGCTGATAACAGTCTGCTTCCATTGTGGACCAGTAATATCCTACTCGTAGGATCTTTTTAGCCATGGTGTATCCACTAGAATTGGTGCCAAAGGTACCTTAGTGTAAATTTGTCATAATCCTCTCTGCTTCGCTCTTGTCTACACACCAAAGTAAAGTAGAGTCGTGGTTGCGCTTGTAGAGGATTCCATTACTGAGGAAGAACTTTGTAGAGAACCTTCTCAGAAACTTCTTATCATTGACAGATGCCCCCTCAGGGTATTCTTGAGCTTCAAGATACCTTTTCACTTCATGGAACCAAGGTTTGTCCATTATTTCTTCAGTATCAATCTCATAGCAATAGGCTGGTTCATCCAATCTCTCAATATTGATCTGGGGAGCTTCATTGTCCCATCTGAACTTGAACATGGATGACATAGTAGCTAGCGCGTCCGCTAACTAATTCTCCTCTCGTGGAAAATGTTCAAAGGTGACTTCTTCAAAGTGTGGGAGAAATGTAAGTACATGCTATTTGTAGGGGATGAGATTAGGGTGCTTCATGTCCCACTCTCCTTTGATTTGACTTATTACCAAGGCCGAATCTTCGAAAACACTTAAGAATTTGATCCTCAGGTCAATAGCAGCTTTGAGACCCATGATGAATGCTTCATACTCAGCCATATTGTTGGTACAATTTAAACATAGTCTGACGGTGAAAGGAGTATGACAGCCCTCGGGAGATATGATTACAACACTTATGCCATTTCCAAGTGCGTTGGAAGCTTCATCAAAAACCATAGTCCATTGGGATCCTTTCTCAGGTCCTTCATCCGGCCCAGGTTCTTCACAATTAGTTACTAACATGATGCTCTCATCCAGGAACTCAAAATTCATGGATTGGTAGTTGTCCACGGCCTGGTGGGCCAAATGATCAGCTAATACACTTCCCTTGATTGCTTTCTAGGTTGTATATTAAATATCGTATTCGGTCAGGATCATTTGCCATCTCGCTATTCTCCCAGAGAGAGCGGGCTTCTCGAAGATGTACTTGATAGGATCCATCTTAGATATCAACAAGGTAGTGTGAGTCAACATATACTGTTTTAGTCGGCGAGCAGCCCATGCCAAAGCGCAACAAGTTTTCTCGAACACTGAATATCTTGTTTCACAGTCGGTAAACTTTTTGCTAAGGTAGTATATTGCACGCTCTTTTCGACCAGACTCGTCATGTTGCCCCAACACACACCCCATTGAATTATATAACACTATTAAGTACATTATCAATGGTCTTCCTTTGGTCGGAGGCACCAGAATTAGGGGCTCTTGAAGGTATTCCTTGATTCTGTCAATGGTAGTCTGGCATTCGTCATTCCACTTTACCACTTGATCTTTCTTCAAGAGTTTGAAGATCGGCTCACAAGTAAAAGTTAGATGGGAAATGAACCTGGCAATGTAGTTTAGGCGTCCCAAGAAACCTATAACTTCCTTCTTAATGCGAGGATCCGACATTTCTTGTATAGATTTTACCTTTTCGGGGTCCACTTGAATACCCTTGTCACTATCAATGAAACCTAGGAGTTTACCAGACCTTACCCCAAAGGTGCAATTTTTTGGATTTAGCTTCAACTTATACGTCTTCAACCTATCAAACAGCTTTTGTAGGTGATCAAGATACTCTTCTTCAGTTTGGGACCTGGCTATCATGTCGTCAACATAGACCTCGATCTCATGGTGAATCATATCAAGGAACAAAGCTACCATAGCTCGCTGATAGGTTGCCCCAACATTCTTCAATGCAAATGGCATCACTTTGTAATATAAAGTGCCCCACTGTGTGACAAAGGTTGTCTTCTCCATGTCTTCGGGTTCCATCTTGATTTGATTCAGAGAACCCGTCCACGAAGGAGAAGATTTTATGCTATGCGGTGTTGTCAACCAGAACATCAATGTGGGGAAGCGGGAAGTCATCCTTGTGGATTTCCCTTTTCAATTATCTATAGTCCACACACATACATATCTTTCCGTCCTTCTTAGGCACCGGAACTACGTTAGTAACCCATTATGGATAGGAGGTGGCATCTAAGAACCCAACGTTGAATTGCTTCATAACTTCTGCCTTGATCTTCTTTGACATTTTAGAATGCATACGACGGACCTTCTGCTTTACTGGAGGGCATTCCTCTTTTGTCGGCAGGCGATGAACCATAATATCGGTGTCCAGTCCTGGCATGTCTTCATATTACTAAGAAAAGATCTCAACATAATCAGACAACATCTGAATCAATCGTTATTTGATAGTGAGCTCCAAATTTGTACCTATCTTGACTTCTTTTTTGTCCTCTTCTATACCCAGATTTACTGTCTGAACAGGTTCATCATGAGGCTGTCTAGCCCTGTCTTCCTTTTGTAACAATCTAGCAAGTTCTCCTGGTACCTCACAATCTTCCTCACCTTCGTCCTCGGCTTGGTTGATCGGATTTTCAAAGTCATAATCGGCGATAGCAGAACTATTATCAATGGGATCCAGAGTAGATATGGATCTGCAGTTTGATGCGTGAGTGTGTGTAAGAGCATAGCTGCATTTATAAAATAAAGCAGAAAAGAAAGACATAGAGCGCAAAATATGTATGCAAAAAATGTCCAATGCTTTATTAATGACATATGATATTGAAACATGATAACCCTCACAAATAAAACATTGTGTCTCGGGTAAGGCACATGGCCATAGAGTTTATAATGTTTATTTATTACATAACCAGAAAAACAAAAAGACAATTACTCCTGAATAAAAGTAATTGGCACAAAGTCTTTAGCTATCCAGTTATTGGGTCCATCGTTGGTAGTAGGGAAGATCAAGCTGTCTATGTCATAGTCACCATCATTATCTTCTAAAGCGTTAACCCCATGATTGTTGATGCGTAGGGGGGGTCCTCCAGCACGAGCACGACGAACATCCCTTTGAGCCCCTGAAGTGAAACCCAAGCCAAACTTATTAGATTTGTATGGAATGTCAGGGAGCTGGCCCCAAATGGTACACCCACCTTCTTTAATGACTGCCTTAGCATCCTTGAGTGAAGCCATCTTCAATGGAGGTATGGTGATCTTTGGCATACTGGTAACAGTCTCGGTTGCAGCCATGGTCTGAGGCACCTCTTCAAAATTCTGAGAAGGAGTCTCGATGAACTCGCCGTCCATTTCCACATATCTGAAAGAGTTCAGGTGGCTTACCATGTACTCCTCCTCACCATGCATTGTGACAATCTTTCCCTTCACTGGGTACTTCAACATCTGATGTAGAGTAGAAGTAACAACTCTATCCCCATGGGCGACCCAACAGACAAGAATTAGATGGTCTGATATCTATCACGTAGAAGGTGGATTCAAAGGTTTGGGAACCAACTTTGATAGTAATGTCCACCTCTCCTTGCACCATTCTTTTTGAACCATCGAAAGCCCTCACCATAATGTTGCTGGGCTTCAGAGTCAAACCTTCACAGTCTAATCTGTCAAGAGCCTTCTTGGGCAGAACATTCAACGATGAACCAGTATCCACTAGAACATGGGCCAAAGTAGTGCCCCTGCACTCGATGGAGACATGCAGCGCATCATTGTGTTTTCTTCCCCTGGGCATCAAATCAGCATCAGAAAAACCCAATCTATTATCAGCAGTCAAACTAGCCACACAATCTTCAAATTGGTCAGCGGAGGTTTCTTGTGGCACATGAGCAGTTTTGAGGAATTTCACAAAAGCCTATGCATGGGCTTCAGAGCACAACGGTAGGGCCAACATTGAGATCTTGGAAGGAGTCTTCCCCAGTTGTTCAACCACATTATAATCGATCTTTTTAATGATCTTTAAGATTTCTCCCATTTCCTTCTTGGAGGCCTCTAGAATGGATTTTGAATGCGCCTTTGTCTGGATAAGCTCAACCAATACGTCTTTGCCACGAGTCTCGGCCGACTCGGTGGCAGGGGTGACAACAGGCGTAATCACAGGAGTTGTAGTGGTACTATTAACAGAAACAACAGTATGAATGATCACAAGAATAGTGACGGGCTTTAGGAGGATAAATCTCGAGTGAGAACACTCTCCCGCTTCTTGTTATTTTACTGGTCCCAACGATATTGTCGACATCGGGATCAATATTTCTAGAAACTTCGTCTTTAACAGCCAACAGGTCTTTCTTGACGCCATGGTAATAGACGCCAACCCCATAATTCTAGGGAACAACTTTGTCTGAGGAATATGGTATTGGCCCTGGCATAATGATGATCAGGGGAGCCAACTTTGGAGCAGATGTAATCCTAACGAGTCTTTTGGTGGAGACTCTGGGAAGATTGGCAAAAATGGTTATAATCGTAACATATTTATAGGAAACATATGAGACGGGAGTCTTCTCAAATAGAATCTCTTTATCCTCCATCAGGCACTAAACACCTGCTTTCAACAAATAGCAACCAGTCGGTAGAGATAAACATAAGTGGTAATCTTCATCACAGCCAAAAAATAAACCGGCTTGCAATAGATTCCACTTAATAGTCATGAGAGGAGTAACAAGTTCCTTAACAGAAGTAAAAAATGTATCATCGTCAACAACATTAACACCACGATCGTGCTTGGGCATGGGAGCAGTTATAACATTGGGAATCTTAGGAGCATCAAATTCAATCTCCTTTGCCTCGATCAGATCATGCACCTTATTCTTTAAATCCCAACAATCATTTGTATCATGGCCTGTAATTTCTGAATGGTAGGCACATCGAGCATTTGGGTTATAGAGAGCAGATGCGGTGTTGGGATTCTTGAGAGCTTCCCTCAAAGTTACCAGATTGGATTTCAATAGGTGTGGTAAGACTTGAGACAAATTCATATTGATCCGGGTAAACTGTCTTGTAAGCCTTTCTGCTCTAGGCTGGTTGTTCCATTGTTGAGTAGCTGCAGGCTTGGATATCATTACAGCCCTGCCGTTGGAAGGTGTTTGGTTCTGCCCTGATTTCTTTGACTGTAAACAGAACTGACCTCTTTCTTTCCCACAAAAGGTCTATTTCTTGCGCTTGAAGAGGCCTCCTTTTGAATCTTGCCACTTCTAATACTAGCTTCCACTCTTTCTCCGGTTAAGATCAGCTCAGTAAAACCAACTGAGGAGCTTCCAATCAGATGGTTGAAAAATGAACCAGATAGAGTACCCAAAAACATGTCCACCAACTACCTATCAGACAGAGGGGGTTGGACTCTTCCTGCTAGGTCTCTCCACTTCTGAGCATAGTGTTTAAAACCCTCACTCGAACCCATAAACATACTTTGGAGTTGTGTACGGGTGGGAGCAAGGTCTGCATTATACTGATACTTCTTGTAGAAGGCAACAACCGGATCTTCCCAGTTACAAATATTGGTCCCCTCCAGCTGATAGAACCATTCTAGTTGAGTCCCAAATAGACTGTCTTGGAAGAAGTGGACCTATAAATCCCTGTCAGCGGTGTGGGGATGAATCTTCCTCACATAAGATCGAAGATGCAACTTGGGACACGAGACCCCATCATACTTAGCAAATACTGGAACCTTAAACTTCTGCGAGATGACGACCCCAGAAACCAAGCCTAGCTCTTCGAAATCTAGCCCAGGTACCTTCTAGATTTCCATTGCTTTCAGACGATCCTCCAGATTTTTGTATTTATCATCAGCAGGAGGATACTGCTCACCATTATAATCAGATTCATCATCAGATTCCTCTGGCCTGAGGTCTTCCTCTCTTGTCTATCCTTCCTGATTGTCTCCTTATTTTGATGAAGTTACTAGTTCTGAAGCTCTCTACACTGGTCCTCTGATCCTTCTTCCCAGATTCACTACCCCAGTTGGCTTCTTTGGCTTCTTCTTTTTGTCCTTTAGTATGATAGCTTTCAGATCTTCTTGCCCTTTAGCTAGAGCCACGATCATTTGCTGGAATTAGGCATTTTGTGCCTGGAGATCCTTGATGTTTTATTCAAAATCTATTTCGTTACTTGCTAAAATAAACAGTGAAGAAGATGGGAAACCTGCTTTGAAACCTGTTTATGCAGTGATATGTATGATATATGTATGCAATGTTTTCAAGGATTTCGGGAAATTTAAACTTGTGAACCAAAAATGAAACAAACATTTTATTAGTAGCATTACAAATACAATTGCCTTTTAGGCTTACAATTGACAAATTCTAAAAATTAAGAAATCCGGTTTCCCATGGGCGCTTCCACTTCGTGCCGAGATAGACATTAAGACCTCTTTCTTCGTGAAGTTGCTTCGTGATCTCCAACACTTTCCTCTCATGGGCATATAAATTATCTCTATAGGTATCCCGCTCTTTCTTCAACTGAACCCAGGATCTCTGCAGCTCTTCAAGATCAGTAGGCATATCAGGATGAAGAACTGTGTAAGGAACATCCCCTTCAGTAATGGGTTCCACAATCACTGGTAAGATGGCTATATATGGCATCACAAGGTTCTGATCACGAGCTCGTACCCATCGGAGGTAATGTTCCATAGGGATGGAAGTCTCTGGCCCCAAAGTCTTGGTATCAAATCTTTTTACCATTCCCCAAGCTCGTATGAACCTCTGGCGATACCCTTGAACATCATCCTCATAGTTAAACATAATGCCCCTGATAAGAATATCATGAGGACCATTCCTTCGAGCGTAACCAAATTTTCATAGATCCAGAGAAGGATTATAAGTTATGCCTCCCCTAATGCCAAGTAGTGGGACATTAAGGAATTCCCCGCAATGGTCAATAACAGAAATATCTCCCATAGATCAGGAATACCAGAGAATATCAGTGTGAGAAAGTGACATTATCCTTTATGACCAGCCCAAACCTTCTTCATTCTTAAGTATTGATTTAGGGAGGTGAGAAATAAACCACTTCAAAAGAAAAGGCACACATCATATAAGAATCCCTCTTTTCTTTGTGGTATGAGTGTGGAAGGTATGCAATATGTCTCCGGGTGAAGTGGGCACAGCGTTACGAGAGAGGAAGACCTTGATAACATTAACATATATGAGTAAGTCTGGATTATGGAAAAATACTAACCCATAGATTAGAAGGTCCAAGACCTCCTCAAAAGCCTGGAAATCCAAATCATTCCAAAACAATGTCGGACTATTTCAGGTGCAAAGCTGCTGCAATGATCTCTGGCTTTAGAGCTTCTTCCAAACCAGTGAAAGGCAACTGATCCAAAATAGGTATACCCAATATCTGAGAGAACTCTTCCATGGTGGGCACCAACTGATAGTCTGGAAAGGTGAAGCAATGGTGCTTAGGGTCAAAGAATTGAAATAGCACACTCATCATCTTCTCATTAAAACCTTAGGTGACCAGATTGAGAAGTCGACCATAGTTCTTGGTGAACAAAGAAGTCTCGGGAACCCTTGATACTAGCTCTTTGAGTTAGAGAGGTATTCTCATGAAGCTGACCCGAATAGTGTTTCTACGAGCGGAAGCCATGATCAACAAAACAGAACAAAGATAAATTCCCCTAATCCTTGAAATGGTTAGTGTAATGAAGAATGAATGTTTATGATGCATAATGTCACGTTTTAAGCAAATTAATTACACATAAGCAAAGCACACAAGACCTTAGGTTTAGGCTTACATGGGGTTTATAAGTAAATACCCTCTTAAAGTTTAGTTGGTTCAACCTGTCTTAGAAATAGTAACCGGGTTCTAAGGAATCTCAATATCACTGATCTTTCTTTATCGGTATTATTTCAGCTTAGCAATCTTTTCTTGCAGACGAAACATACCAAAAGTCCGATCTCAATGAGTGTAGTATCGAGTATCAACCGACTCCCAGCGTTACACCGAGGCTGACTATCTCACTACTTTCTAATGGCCAAATTTGTTCAGCTAAGATTCTAAGGTCCGTTAGTGCTTCACGACACCACGCGGCGACCCCGTATTCTCCTTGATTCAACACAAGGGATACCGGTACCAACCAAAGTGTCACACCAATACAACTATCGCTTCAACCATATCGGTCTATGCCGTACCGTCTCCAAGATCTATTGCTGTTTACCTAAAAAGATGCCCCCAGATCCGGGTGTAGGATTTATAGTAACAACCAACAACAACCCTCCAAGGATAAAGCATACAAAGAAAACAAAAGCAATTTAAAGTGATGAACTAAACTCTAAGGTAACCCCACTTTTATTATTTCCCCCCAGCAGAGTCGCCAGTCCTGTGATACGGTGGCAGAACCGTCTATTATACTATATTGGTTTTGCGTTTGTGTTTGCAAATGTTGCGGTAAGCAAGAGTCGCCGCCGACTTTTCTTTTATCCAAATTAAGGAAAAGGTGAAAAGAACAGAAAAATACCTTTTCGAGAGTTTTCTGAGTAAGGGGGGTAGATTATGGAAAGGGAAGGTGTTAGAACCCTTTCCATCTGTGGTTTTCCACGGGCTCTTAGAGGTTTTCTCATTTTAAAAATACCTTTGTGCTTTGTGTTTGAAAATGTTTTGAAAACTCCTTAGTACGACGAACTTTGTAATGTTCCTCGAGATAGTGGAGAAACTATACAAAGTGTTTTGGAATTTCTTTTGAAAAGTAGTTTTTGTGTAAGTGCAAAATGTTTGAACAAACTTCTAACAGCTATCTACTTTTATACTCGAAAAAGGTCGTTCTTTTCCTCTTTTCCTTTAGACAATGCTATCCTACTATTAATTAGTAGGTAGCTTTGTCATCAGATGTTTGAGGAACAATCGAAGGGACATTTTACAGTCATGAAGGTAACTTGTGGAGACGTTTTAGCAATTTTCTTTTAGGGACTAGATCATTTACCGAAAGGCAAATGTAGGGTCATTGAGGGACTATGATATTTTATGATTTATGGGTCTTTGCTAAAACATTCCTGTCTCATGACTGTTTTATTTTTTAAAGGCAACCAAAGTGGGATACCCTAGAGGTGCTCGTGTGTAATTGTGTTTGATTCAGTTATTTTTGTCTTTTTGTTAAGTTTGCTAACATTTGATTATTAGTCTTTCCATACACGCCTAGTTACTAACAGTTAAAATGTACAAAAAATAAAGTTCGGAAAGCATAAATCTAGACTATTACATGGCTTTCGAGAAGGGGGTATTTACAATATACAAAACTGGGGTAAAAGCAAAATAAAGAAAGCGACAAAGAGCCCTACTTAATCTATTACATGCCACTATACAATTACATTATTATAAAAATGCTAAAGTAAACTAAACGCACGTAAGATAAAACAATGCGTCTAAGAACCTAAGAAAATTTCTAAGTAAAGAAAAGTTTTTTTTTGTGTTGTTTTTAATTTAAGAAAATAAATAAATAAATTATTCTAAAGTTTATTTAGAAAATTAACTTAAGAAAAATAAACTAAACTCTTTTTATGGTTTTTTATATTTATGAAAAGAAAAATTAAATATAAATTAAGTCCTAAATTCTAGTTCATTTAAAATTAAGAAAATAGTTAAAATTTTTAATTAATTAATTAATTAAAGAAATTAATTGTTTAATTAAAAAAATCTAAGCCTAATAGTTTTGTAAGGTTTTTTTTACTATTATGTTAATTAAATAAAGGAAAACAAAATAAATAGAAAAGTACAAACAAAACAAAAATGCCCAAATGGGCTGGAATGCTAATGAAAATAAGGAGTGTGAGTCTTTCGATTCAAGGGGGATTGATGTGAGTAGCCTTCGATTGGACTTTCCTGGCCTCCTTCGATTGTGCTGGGAAGTAGTATGATGATCCTTCATTTGGACTCTTTTCTTCCTCCTTCGATTGAGGCCTGGAAGTCAGCACGAGGGTCCTTCGTTAATCCCTTCTGGCTTATTCGTTAAGACTGTAAAGGGACGTGGACTTGGAAAACAACATGAAGGTGCCTCTTTCATTTGGTCGGGAGTAGTGATTACAGAAATTTTGACTAAATGCGCAGTAAGTCAAAACCTGTTTGAAACCCTTTTGCAAAAAATAGTTGTCTAGATTAATTTGTTCGCGACAAAATAAGTTTGATGTTTGTTAGTGTTTTTTATCGTGTTAATTGCGAAGATCTTGATTAATGCATGATTAGAAAATATTTTAATGCAAATAATATATAAAAATAATATATGCAGTTTTGATATAAAATAATTTATTTGTTAGTATATAAATAATAATGCTTACATACAATAAATAATAATATAATAAATAATATGAATAATATATTATAAAAGATATAAATAATTATAATAATATAAAAATAATATTAATAATAATATGAAAGTTAATAATAATAATAATCATTAACTAATAGAAAAGAAAATAAATAAAATCAGAATTATAAGAAAATAAAGAAAATAATGGTTAAACAGAGGGGTATAATTTTATGTTAACAAGTAAAACAGGGGGGCATTAAAAGGAAATCTGGGCTAGGCCCATTAACAACTTAGAACAGGGGGGTGCGATTTTGTTTGTTGGCTTAGTAATTAGGCAGAAGGGGGGTACGAAAAACAATTGGGCCTAAGCCCATAATGCTTAAGAGAGGGCCGAATACATCTAGTGTGGTGAGGGTGCAAGGTTGCTAACACAAATTTGGCCTAGTGGCCGTCTGATCATGATCTGATGGATAAAAAACGAGGGAGTATGATAACCAAGATTGGTGCACGTGTATGGGATTAACCAGATTAAATAATTGTTTCTATTCATTTTCCTCATTGTTGTTTTACAGTATCCTCTTTCACTTCGCATGAACAAACCCCTACCCTTCATCTCCTTCTTCACTCAACCCATCCCTGTAAACCCTAGTGTATTTCCCAGCGGCGGTGTGTGATACGGTGGGAGAGAACTGACTGTTTTTTGGAATGCTGGTTTGCGTTTTGCGTTTGTTTTTGCAAAATGTCGCGGTAAGCAAGAGTCGCCACCGACTTTTATTTTATCCAACAAGGAAAGGAAAAAAGCACAAAAAAATTCCTTTTTCGAGATATTTCTTGGGTTCGGGGGGTAGATTATAGAAAGGGAAGGTGTTAGCACCATTTCTATCCGTGGTTATCCACGGGCTCTTTGGTACTTGCTCATATTGTTTTCAAAATTGTTTTCTTTGTGTTTGTGGGTTTGAAAAAGTTTTTATTTGAAACTTCGATTTAACTCTTGCTTATGTCCTCAAGAGTATATGAAGTGTTTTTTGAAAACTTTGTTCGAAAGTGTAAGTGTGAAAAGTTTTGTTTTTATTTAAAAGAGCAAGTACTTAAGAACCATCTACTTACTCGAAAAAATAATCGTTCTATGCTATCTTCCTTTAGACAATGCTATCCCACTATGAATGAGTAGGTAGCACCGTCGTTGGAGTTTAAGGGTCAATTCGAATTTAGGGACGTGCGGTCACTAAAGCAATGTTAGGATGTCTTAGCGGTAACCCTAATGTCTTAGATCATTTGTTTGAGGCAACAATATCCGAGGCAACCGTTTGGAGGCGACTATGATCTTTGGACAAGAGGGCGACCTCTAAGATAACCTATACTCAATGATCGCGTTACAAAGGCAACCAAGTGGGGTGTATCCTAAGAGTGCGCATGTGTGAGTGTGTTGTTTTCGGTGAATTTTATCTTTATACATGTTAATGGTGATCTAGAATGATTTTAGGCTAAACATTTAATCTTGTCATGCATACCTATTATCAAACATCTAACAATTATATTTTACGGAAAATAAATTGCGGAAATTAAATTACAAGGCGTCAGGTATTTACATCGCTAAAAACAACCCTTTGAAATTTAAATGCGGAAAATAAATAAAGCGATAAAAAAAATTAAAGTCCTATTAAGCTATTACATTCTGGGAACAAATACAAATATGATAAAATGGATCGCGTGCGGGAAATTAATTCGGGCGCAAGTCTAGGGTTTTGACCCTTTAATTATTAAAGAAAATATTTTTTTGGTTATTTTTGAATTAAGAAAGAAATTAAACTAAGTTAATTATTAAATTAATAAATAAATTAACTAATAAAAATATTTTTGGGTTTTTGGTATTTAAAGAAATAAAAATAAATTTAATAAATGTTAATAAAAACCTAATTGTCTAAGTTAATTTTAATTATTGCAAAAAATATATTAATGTTATTCCTAATTAAAACTAAATTAATTAATTGATTTGTTAATAAAAAGAAAATACTAAAATTTAAATTAATAAAGAAAATATTTTTGGTTTTAATTTTATTAAGAAAAACAAAGAAAATTGATTGGTTAGAAAATAATGAAAATAATGAAATAAAACAAGAATAAAATAAATATAGAGAAGAGAGTGTTTGGGCCAGATTTTTGGAGGTCTTGATAGCAATTCTATGGCCCAATTGAGTTGGCCCCTTGTTGACTTTCCTGATTCAGTGTGCGTTGGTTGACTAGATCCCATAATAGACCATCATCCCTGGATTGCCAGATTTGGCCTTGGGCCATCTGGCGCTTGATATTTGATGGTGTATGGTGTGCCCCTAACCTGCATCTGCACTTGATCACATGAATAGAAAAAATAACAAGGCGTATGGGGGACCTGGGATTCGAACCCAGGTCCTGTTGGTCATTGGATGTACACGCCCACCACTCATCCACTTTGTTCTATTTGTTAATAATATACATAGTAATAATAATAAAGGGAAATTAATCAGATGCCAGAAAATATAAAAAAAAATGCGCAAAGTTTGAATGGTCCACTCAGAGGGAGACACGTTTGTCGTCCCTGACCTTCAAACCCTGTAAATTTACCTGCGGATTTAGATCCGCAGCTAAATTCGCAAGACGTTCCCAAAATCAATTCTAGGCCATGAAAATTAAATCCAAGCGCATGGTTGAGTTCGTCCTTCCCTTCCGGTCATGTCCATGGCCATCAATGGAGCTAATTTTGCCTGTAAAAGAAACGCTCAAAAAACAAACCACAAAACCCTATATTCGGCAATGGGGTTACAGATCAGATAAATGCAATTGGATGATATAGAAATCTTGGAAATTTGATGAGGATCATGAATATGCAAATGGTTTGTGCAAAAGATGCAGAAATAAGGATATACGAATTCAAGAAAGAAGCGATTTTTCGTGACTCTTACAGTGCTTTTGGGCGTGTATGAGAGCTTGCTAGGGGTTGGTTCTGACTCAGTGAACCTCCAGCAATTGACTGGTGTCAAGCTTTGCTTCTGAAATTGCCTCTAAGTGTGATTTCAGTTTTGCACTTTTCACCCCTTTTTCCAAGTTTTGTTTTCAATGTTCTTGCAGCCTCTAGGTCCCAATTTCGTGTGCTTTGACTTGTATATGTATCATGGAATGTATTTGGTCAAGAATTATGCTTTGAATCTTTGCACATCAATGCCATGGGATTCGATTTGATCCACCATTGAAAACTTGCCTAATTTGTCAAAAACTCAATCTTTTTGCACATGGAATGCTTGATACGAGTTTGATGCTGATCTTGATGATGATTGAGCCCTGAAAATATAAAAAGATCTCATGTAATCAAGTTTTGGGATTTTATTTGATTTAAATTGATTTAAAATGAAATAATTCAATAAAAAATCAAATAAAATAATAAAATAGATAAATGGACACAAGGCTGAATCTAGGACACGTGTGCAATGTGGCAAGTTCAAATCAAGTGGAAAAGAATGGGCCCATTTGACAAAATTTGAAATTTTGGGGATAGTTGACTTTTGGCAATTTTGCAAAAATGCCCAACATCAACAATGCATAACTTCTTCAATTTTGAACTTTTTTAAGTGTTAGTGGACTTTTTAGAAAACTTGAGATGTCCTCTAACCAACCATTTTGGTATCATCTCATTTTGATATTCCATTCTCAAGTTATAAGCTTTGGAAAAAAAGGTGTTTTTGTTGACTTTCAAAAAAGACCTATAATGTCCAAATTTATAACTTCTTGTGAGTGCATTTCTTGATCTTGGGGTATGAATATGGATTGTAGGAAATTGAATCTTATTCAAAATGAGCTTTGGATGGGTCATTTCTCATAAAGTATGAGAAAGTTATGCTTGGTCAGTGTTGAGTTGACTTTTCCTGCAAAACCCTAATTTAGCAACTTTTGAGTCTTGATGAATTTTGAGAAATGCTTGATGAATAATGATCAACCCTTGATCAAATGGTGAAATATCCTTCAAAATGAGAATGTTGACAAAAAATATTGAGGTTTGACCATTTGTAGGTCACAGTTGACTTTTGCCCTAGCACAGTCAATTTTTGGACCTTTTGAGCAATTGACTGAGCAAACTTCCTCTGCAAGGCTTGGAATTTGACATGGATGACCTTGAGAACATATTAGGACATTAGGGATCATTTGAGGTTATTTGTACTCAAGGATCTTGATGCAACACAAAACCCTAATTTGGGGTTGACTGCCTTAGGAGATGATTTGTCTGACCCACTCTTGAGCAAACTTGAGCAACTTGGAGATTTTTCTTGCAATATTTTGAGAAATATGAGAGGGCAAATTTTGGGGTACAACAGCTGCCCCTGTTCAATCTTTTTAACCCTGAGGATATAGATTGGCTTTCGTGCCTTTCATGATCCGAAGGTCGAAGATGATTGAACATTAGAGTGCCCAAAAATTTGCACTCGCATGAAGTGGTATCAGCTGTTGATAGGAGGTCTTTGACTGGAATAAGAATCAGGGAGATCTTAGCGTCGATCTGACTGAACCAGAGAAGGTCTTGGATTAACTTTGACTAGATAAGAATCATAAAAATCTTAGAATCGATTTAACTGAACCAGACGAAAGTCTTGGAATATCTTCAACTGGAATAAGAATCAGGGAGATCTTAGCATCGATCTGACTGAACCAGAGAAGGTCTTGGATTAACTTTGACTGGGTAAGAATCAGAAAAATATTAGAATCGATTTAACTTAACCAGACGAAAGTCTTGTGATATCTTTCAACTGGAATAAGAATCAGGGAGATCTTAGCGTCGATCTGACTGAACCAGAGAAGGTCTTGGATTAACTTTGACTGGGTAAGAATCAGAAAAATCTTAGAATCAATTTAACTGAACCAGACGAAAGTCTTGGAATATCTTCAATTGGAATAAGAATCAGGGAGATCTTAGCGTCGATCTGACTGAACCAGAGAAGGTCTTGGATTAACTTTGACTGGATAAGAATCAGAAAAATCTTAGAATCGATTTAACTGAACCAGACGAAAGCCTTGGAATATCTTCAACTGGAATAAGAATTAGGGAGATCTTAGCGTCAATCTAACTGAACCAGAGAAGGTCTTGGATTAACTTTGACTGGATAAGAATCATAAAAATCTTAGAATCGATTTAGCTGAACCAGACGAAAGTCTTGTGATATCTTTCTGAGGAATACGCTGAAACAACCCTCAATAGATGTAGTTTTTGAGGGGACTACCAGGTCATATAAGTAGTCAACGGTGTTTATTGATTTGTCTTTCCCTGAAAAGGTAAAGAGTTAGTCATATGCAATGTCATGATGTATGAAATGCATGATATATATCAAGCAATGATGCTCTCAAAATAAATGAGATTGTGTGGTATGAGGCGTATATGCCTGTATTATGATGTATGGAAATGTAATGTTTCTAGCTGGGGAAAATAAATCCCGGATAGCTGCTGAAGAATAGAGTTGGATTCTTCGTTTCCGCTGGGGATGGCGAACGAAGAGAATAAACCTGCAGGAGAGGATGACTCTGTTGGGGGAATAAACTGATGAGGATATTACTCTGTGGGGAAGAGATGTTTTGCTGAAGATTCCACTGATAAATTCCATCGGGATGAATTATCGTTGCTGGTGATATTAAATCCTATTGGGGATTGAATTCCTGTTTATGAAAGGAAAGAAATCAGCTGGGGATGATCTTCGGTCGCGACTTCTCTGGGAATAACCTTTTAGACTCTTATGGGGATAATCCTTTGAGTTCTGCTGGGAATGATCCTTTGAACTCGGCTGGGGAGATTTATTTTTGTACTCCGCTGGGGATACACTTCCAGAGTCTATTGGGGATGACTCTTCAACTCCACTGGGGAAGCTTTTTCAGACTGTGCTGGGAAAATTTTAACTCCACCGGGGATATCTTGTATTCTACCAGGGAGCATTCTTATATTCCGTTGGGGAACATTAAGACTGTCGGGAATATCAAGCCTTTTTAGTGTTGATGGTAGATAAACTCTGCTTGGGGAGAATATTACCGATTCATTCACAGTTGCAAGTCTCAGCTAGGGGAGCTATCATTACTGTCTTACTCTGCGGGGAGTGAATGTTTCTTAGCCAGGTTCTTCAGCTGAATTTACCGTCGTACCTGGTGGATAGGGCAACTGTACAGTCTGGACACTTCTTATTGCCCCTGTTTCTGATATTACCAGTAATCATATTTTTGTTTCGCATGCAAATATTCAGGAGCAGCAATTAATGTCAAATGCATATATCAAAAATGAACATTGGACGTTCTTTGCAAATCAAAACAGATAAAGAAAAAAAAAACAGTTTGAAATTTCTTTGAAAATGAATTGTATTGATTTTGAAGTTGGCCTGTAAATAGGCGCTTTTGTACAAGAGGCTGACGTCCTAGTAAGAGAACGCCGCTGAACAATAGAATTTACACAATTTATGAAAAACTAAACAAAACAGCTATGTGAATAATCCCACTGGGTTTTAACTCTGCTATTGCCTTTATGTCCTCGAGTATCTCATCACTTTGCTGCTTGGTTGAAGGCAGATCATATTGATTAGTGTCGTCCGAGCTTGACAGTTGATATTGAAGTCTGGTTACAAGGTGATCCAATGAGACATAGTGTTACGCTTTAATCCCTAATTTTTTCCTGGACTGCCCTTTCGGGTTTTCAGTCCACCGGGATACCCCTTTTTCCCCAAGTCGCCTTTTCAGGTTTTCGACTTGCCAGGTGTACAGACTTTTTCATTTTCATCCCTTATTTTAGCCCGAACCCTTTTGGTTCGTCGGGAAGCCCTTATTTTTGCCTAGGCCAGTCGACCTAGCGGGTCGTTAATTATGCGTAGTATCTTTTCACTATGTCTGCATTAACGGGGTGAGGAAGGTCGTCACCGTCCATGGTGGTTAGAATCATAGCTCCTCATGAGAAAATATTCTTAACCACAAATGGCCCTTCATAAGTAGGGGTCCATTTGCCCCTGGGATCACCTTGAGGTAGTATGATGCGCTTGATAACCAGGTCCCCAACTTGATACTCTTGTCGTCTGACTTTTGTTAAATGCCTTGATCATCCGTTTTTGGTACGTCTGACCATGAAAAATAGCAGTAAGTCTCTTTTCGTGGATTAAGTTCAGCTGGTCAAGCCGGGTCGGAATCCAGTCATCTTCGCTCAAACCTGCATCTTTCATAATCCGAAGAGAGGGTATCTGAACTTCAATGGGCAAGACTGCCTCCATACCATATACCAAGGAATAGGGTGTTTCCCCTATTGACGTCCGTGTTGAGGTACGGTACCCATGAAGAGCAGATGGTAACATCTCGTGCCAGTCTTTTTATGTCACAGTCATCTTCTGTACAATATTCTTAATGTTCCTATTAGCCGCTTCTACAGCCCCATTCATCTTTGGCCGGTAGGGAGAAGAGTTGTGATGCTGTATCTTGAATTATTTGCAGAGCTCAGTGATCATCTTATTGTTGAGATTCGTACCATTGTCCATAATGATCCTCTCTGGTACACCGTATCGACAGATCAGGTTATGCCGAATGAACCGTGCCACGACGTTCTTGGTTACTGTAGCGAAGGAAGCTGCTTCAACCCACTTCGTAAAGTAATCGATTGCTACAAAGATGAAACGGTGCCCATTGGATGTCGTAGGTCTAATCTCTCCGATCATATCAATGCCCCACATTGCAAAAGGCCAAGGTGCCGTCAAGACGTTGAGAGAAACTGGAGGTATATGCACCTTATCAGCATAGACTTAGCACTTGTGACATGTTCGAGAATGCTGATAACAGTCGGCTTCCATTGTGGACCAGAAATATCCTGCCCGAAGGATTTTCTTTGCCATGGTGTGTCCACTGGAATGAGTTTCGAAAGTACCTTCATGTAATTCTATCATGATCCTTTCTGCTTCGTTCTTATCCACACATCGCAGTAGGGTCGAATCACGGTTACGCTTGTAAAGTATGCCATTGCTGATGAAGAACTTTGCTGCGAACCTCCTCAGAAATTTCTTGTCATTAACAGATTCACCTTCGGGGTACTCCTAAGCTTCAAGGTACCTCTTCACCTCATGAAACCAGGGTTTACCTGCTACCTCTTCAGTCTCAATGTCACAGCAATGTGCAGGTTCGTCCAATCTTTCAATGATAATCCGGGGAGCCTCGTTGTCCCAATTGACTTTGAACATAGAAGACATCATAGCCAGCGCGTCCGCTAACTGATTCTCCTCTCTCGGGAAGTGTTCAAAGGTTATCTCCTCGAAGTGTGGAAGCAATGTCAACACATACTCCTTGTAAGGAATACGATTTGGGTGTTTCGTATCCCACTCACCTTTGATCTGACTGATCACGAGAGCGGAATCTCCGAAGACACTCAGAAACTTAATCCATAGGTCAATTGCTACTCGAAGACCCATGATGCACGCTTCATACTCCGCCATATTGTCGGTGCAGTTGAAACATAGTCGGGCGGTAAACGGAGTATGAGAGCCTTTAGGAGATATGATCACGGCGCCAATGCCATTACCCAAAGAGTTTGAAGCTCCATCAAAGTACATAGACCAACGAGATCCTTCCTCGGGTCCTTCATTCGGTCCTGGTGTCTCACAATCAGTCACTATCATGATACTCTCATCCAGAAATTCAAAGTTCATAGACTGGTAATCGTCCACTGCCTGATGTGCCAAATGATCTGCCAACACACTTCCTTTAATTGCCTTTTGGGTCGTATATTGGATGTTGTGATCGGTGGATTTGGAACTGACTGTTTAAAGCTGGATCGCGAAATGTCGCGGAAGCAAGAGTCGCCACCGTCTTTTATTTTCTCCAAATGGAAAGGACAAAAGCATAGAAAAATTCCTTATTGAGATTAGTTCTCGGTTCGGGAAGTAGATTTATAGAAAGGGAAGGTGTTAGCACCCTTTCTATCCATGGTTATCCATGGGCTCTTAGATACTTGCTCATTTGTGTTTTCAAAATTGTTTGCTTTTCAAAGTGTGAGTGGGTTTGAAAAAGTTTCATTTAAAATTTCAGTTCGACTCTTGTATCGGTCCTCAAGAGTGTTTGAAAAATTGTTTTTTGAAAGCTTTTTGAAAAGTGTCGGTGTGAAAAGAGGTTTTTGATTTGTTTTGAATTAGAGCAAGTATCTACAAGTTCTCTACCTACCCTAAGGAATTCGTCTGTGTAAATGTCCTTAAAGTTGTGCCATCCCACCATTGAGAGGTAGGTAGCACCACCGTTGGAGGTGTTCGGGTCAAATCGAGGGTTCGGGACATTGTGATCACCATAGCAATAGGAAGACACCTTAGAAGCTACCCTCATGCCATGTTCATGGACATGAGGACTTACTAAAACATCCTCTACTCGACGACCACTTTTCGAGGGGCAAGGCAACAGTGAGACGTACCCTAGGGGTGGTGTGTGAATTGTGTGTCGTTTTCAATTATGTTTATCTTGTCATGCATTGGTGATCTACGCTTTGTTTTTATTTTTGGCATTCATTCTTTCATGTGGTTATTAACAGTTTAAAAAGGTGCGGAATTAAAAGTCCTACGCTATTACAAAGGCGCGGGTCTACATCGCCAAATTAATCCAAGACCCGATTTGAATAAAATAAAATGCGGAAAGATAAATGTCCTAATTAATCTATTACAAGGCTTCGGGACAAGTACATGAAATTTACACAAAAGGGAAATAAAAGTAAATGTGCGAAAAGAAATAAAATCGAGAAAGCGAGGGCGTTGGACCCTTTTAATGAAATTAAATTGGAATTACTGATTAAAGAAAAAAAGAAATTAGTTTTTAGTTTTTTGGTATTTAATAATAATAGAGAAAATGGATATAAATTAAAAATTAAACAAAACCCTAATTCTAGTTGTTTTTATTTTATATACAAAATGTTTGATCTTGACCTAATTTTAACCTAATTATAAATTTATTTACAAGAAAAATAGTTAATAATTAAATATGGTGAAAAAAGGAAAAAAAGAATAAAAGTATAAAAACCCTAATTTCTACCTTTTTTAGTTTATTCAAAAAAATATTAAAATTAGAACTAAATTAATTATTACATTTATTTACAAAATAAAACATTAGTGAATTAAATAATAAAATATATTTTGATTTTTTGACTTTCTGATTTTTTTGGTATTTTTATATTATTAAAATTATTTTATGAATTAAAAGAAAATAATTAAAACAAATAAAATAAAAAGAAAGAAAAAGAAAAAGGGAAAGAGATACAAACAAGAGGGGTGTTGACCCAAAGTTGGAGGTGAATTCCCAGCAATTTGGCCCATTTGAGGAAGGCCCTTTTGACTTTTCTGGGATGCGTGTGGAACGTTTGACTGATGTCCATGGTGGACTCCAGATCCTGACCTTCAAACTCATCTCCTGAGACATGTGGCACGCTTTGGCGCTAGGGAATTTGGTGGACTTCTGGGCGTGTGGGATACCTAATCACGTTATAAGAAAAAATAGAAGGAAATATGGGGGACCTGGGAATCGAACCCAGGTCCCATTGCATGCGTGACACATCATTCACCAACCAGCCAAATGCGTTTGTTTGACATATAATGGAAAGAGATTATTATGAAAGAGAAATAAGCGTTAGTGGTGATAAATGAAAACACGCGCGGAATATTTGAATTACCCAGTCCTAGGCTTACACCTCAGCGTCTTCTCCACCACGCCTTTGCTTTTGCCTGAAAAATACATCAAATAGCGGGGGTTTTGAACCCCCACTAACCACAGTATAGGAAAATAGCGATTAGCTCTGGAATAATGATAAATTGGGTGCGAGGTATGAGAATGATTCGTCTGGACCTCCTGGTTTCAATGGTATAGTTTTCATGGTCTAATTTTACCTTATGCGTAAAACCCCAATTTAGGAGCTTTGAAACCCTAAGCGTCTCCCATGGTAACTTTGCATACAGACCACGTTAGCTTAATTAAAATACATCAAAAGCTTCAGCATGATTATGTTAATATAAATCAATCATTAAAACTCAATAAATATGCATGAAAAATCAAATACGAATGTGAATATTTTTGGGAACAGGGCGACTGTGTTCTACCAGTTCTTGGTGTATGGAGATGTGATTTTGATTGGGTTATGATCAGAGAGGTCCCAGCAAACTTTTGAGATACTTTCCACGCCTTGAAATGCCTTGCAACTAAGAAAACAGGTTTGAAGTTTTTAAGGAAAAAGTGAGTTTTTGTTCTTAGGTTCTAGCGCAGCATTCAGGTCCTTTGCATTAGGGTTAGCTTTGTGTTTATATGAGGAATGAATTAGGGTGAAATCCAAGCCAAGAAACCTTTGCATTCATGAATCCAATATTTGATTTTCAATGTAATCTTTTCAATCTTTTTCATGCCCTTTTGATACCAATCATGGCCAAATCTTTCCATATTGAGTGTGCACGAAATCTTGGAGTTATGATAGACCTATTAGCTGCATAAAAAGATTTAAAATGCATGCTTGAGTATTTTTGTCATATTTTATTTAATTAAATGAATTAATGGTGATAAAAATTCAAATAAATAATAAAAAATGATGAAATAACTCCCCTTTGGGTCAATGGGTCGTGCATAACTTTTGGATAATGATTCTTGGAAGAAATTGTGGCCCATTAGCAATTTTGAGGCATTTGAAGCAAAGTTGACTTTTCAAAATTCCCAAAAATTTCCCAACTTCCACAAGGCATATCTTGCTCAATTTTTAAGCGTTGATCATGTTCTTGGACATTTTGGAAAGGTATTGAAGTCCTCTAACCAATGCCTTTGGTCCCATGTCATTTTGATTTACCAATATCAAGTTATGGTCTTTGACTTAAAGTCCCTTTTTGTTGACTTTTGAAAATGACCTATAATGTTGAGATTGATAACTTTTTGTGAGAGCTTTTCTTGGACTTGAAGTGTGAAAAGGAGTTGTAGGAAATGTCATTCTCTTCAAAATGAGCTTTGGATGGAATTTTTCTAATAAACCATGTGGAAGTTATGCTCTGGTCAATTTGCAGTTGACTTTTTCAACTGTCCAAATATGGAAACTTTTGCATCTTGAGACTTTTTGAGCCATGCCTTGAAAATCATGATCATGAATTGATCAAATGATGTTTGTGGCTTCAAAATAAGATGTTGACCAAAAATTTGAACTTTTGACTGTCAAATGACCATTTTGCCCCTACAGTTGACTGCTGAGCAATTAGGGTTTTTGACTGTGCAATTTTGTGCTGTAAGTCTTGAAACTTGGCATATGGATGCTTGACCATGTTTGTAGGCATGTGGGACTTGATTGGACCCTTGAAAACTTCAATTTCTTTGCCAGAACCAAAACCCTAATTTTTAACTGTTAGGAGGCCCTTGAACTGTGCAACCCTTGAGGAGATTATGAAGCATGCTCTTTGCAAATATTGAAGAATATGGGAGGGAAAATTTTGGGGTACAACAGTTGCCCCTGTTCAATCTTCTTAGACCTGAGGATGTAGATTGGCTGACTTGCCTTTCGTAATCCGAAGGTGGAAGATGATTGAACACTAGAGTGCCTAGAAATTTGCACTCACATGGTAGTGTGATGATGGGAATGGGCTTACAGATTCCATTTGAAGATTGATGGATAGGAAGATGGGCTTATAGATGCCATGTTGAGAGATGATGGATAGGTGGATGGGCTTATAGATGCCATCTGGGTGTCGATCGCGTAAGAGATTCCTTAGCGAGAACTTGCGTACCTGAAAAAGAAAATGAGTACCTGGCCTGTTACAGGAGCTGGTCTTCAAACTCTTTGTATAGATGTGCCATGACTGGTTACAGGAATTGAATCTGGAGCTTCAAATGGTGATGAATGAACCCGGGATGGTTACTACCTCAACGGGACAGTGAGAGAACCTTGGGCGATTACTATCTCAACAGGAACGTTGAGAGAACCTTGGGTGATTACTACCTCAACTGGAACGCTGAGAGAATCTTGGAGCGATTACTACCTTAACA
The DNA here is from genome assembly GCA_948472305.1 of Vicia faba. Classification (NCBI taxonomy): domain Eukaryota; kingdom Viridiplantae; phylum Streptophyta; class Magnoliopsida; order Fabales; family Fabaceae; genus Vicia; species Vicia faba. The sequence continues at coordinate 113,783,021 of OX451739.1, read as the reverse complement.
GGAATGCTGAGAGAATCTTGGATGTCTTCTACTGGGATAAGAATCAGGGAGATCTTAGGGTCGATCTGACTGAACCGGAGAAGGCCTTTGACTGGATAAGAATCATGAAAATCTTAGGGTCGATTTAACTGAACCGGGCAAGGTCTTGGAATATCTTCAACTGGATAAGAATCAGGGAGATCTTAGGGTCGATCTGACTGAACCAGAGAAGGCCTTTGACTGGATAAGAATCAGGAAAATCTTAGGTTCGATTTAACTGAACCAGACAAGGTCTTGGAATATCTTCAACTGGATGAGAATCAGGGAGATCTTAGTGTCGATCTGACTGAACCAGAGAAGGCCTTTGACTGGATAAGAATCAGGAAAATCTTAGGGTCGATTTAACTAAACCGGGCAAGGTCTTGGAATCTTCAACTGGATAAGAATCAAGGAGATCTTAGGGTCGATCTGACTGAACCAGAGAAGGCCTTTAACTGGATAAGAATCAGGAAAATCTTAGAATCGATTTAGCTGAACCAGACTAAAGTCTTGAAATATAGCTGAGAACTTAACTGGATCTTTCCTGAAAGATAAAGGTCAGTCATATGCAATGCATGATATGGATCAAGCAATGATGTTCTCAACATAAATGAGATTTGTAAGATATGATGCATATATGTATGTGATGTTTTTGAACGTATGTTTTTTCGTCTAGGAAAGTAAATCCTTGACGGGTGCCGGGAAGTCACATCCTGGGCTGATGTTGGAGAACAGTGCTTTGTTGTTTCCGCTGGGGATGATAGTTGCAAGAATACCGGTAGGAGAAGATAACTCCGTTGGGGGATAAACTTGGCGAATGGATTGCGCTGTGGGGAGAAAGTTATTCTAGCGATCTTGCTGGGGAACAATACTCTATGGGGAGAGAGGTACTTTGCTGAGATGCTGATGGTAACTCCTCTGGGGATACCGTTGTTATGTTGGAAGTGTTAATAGACTTCGCTGGGGATAGGAAGACTTCGCCGAGGAAGATCTTTCTGTGGCTTTTGTCTGAGGATAACCCAATTATATCCTGATAGGGAAATAACCTTTGAATAAAGCCGGGGGACGCGTTCGTGCTCTGCGGGGGAGAAACTTCCAGTATCTACTGGGGATAAGCTTACTGCTGGGGAGATGATTCAAACTTTCCTGGGGAAATCAGGATTGGACTCTCCTGGGGAAATTTTGGACTATATTGGGGAAGTGACTCCATTGAATGTTTGATATACCGCCGGGGAACAATCTTTAGGTCAAGACTGCCGGGGATGCTTGTTTAAGAATATCTGTATATATTGTACTGAGGAATGTTGAGATCTGCTGGAGGATACCCCACTTCCTTAGGGCTGATAATTTTGCTTTTGCTTGGGGTGAGTGCATTGACTTGCTGGCTCACTCTCTGGGGAATTAAGGCATATTGGTTATGTTCTCCAGCTGAACCTACCTTGGTACCTTGGTGGATAGAACAATTAGATCGCTTAGACCACTCATTATTGCCCCTGTTTCTAATGTTACCTGTAATTGATCCTTTGTTTCGTATGCAAATATTTATGAGTTAGCAATTATCGTCAAATGCATATGTCACAAATTGAACCTTGGACGTTCTTCGCAAAACAAAACAGAAAAGGAAAAACTATTGGCAATTTTAGCTGAAAAGTGATTTTATATTGATTTTTGAATTGCCTGGAAATAGGCGTTTATGTACAAGAGGCTGACGTCCTAGTAGGAGAACGCCGCCGAACAAAAGAGTTTATACAATTTGTACAAAGGGAAAATAAAACAGCTGTGTGAAAGAATAATCCCACTGGGTTCCAACTCTGCTATCGCCTTTATATCTTCGAGCGTCTCATCACTCGATGACTTAGTTGAAGATGAAGCTGATTGATCAATGCCGTCTGAACTTGATGTTGATACCAGATTCTGGATGCAAAGTGATCCAATGAGACATAGTATTACGCTTTATCCCTAACTTTTGCCTGGACCGCCCTTTCGGGTTTTCAGTCCACCGGGATACCCATTTTTTCCCAAGCCGCCTTTTCAGTTTTTTGACTTGCCGGGTGTACAGATTTTTTTTATTTCATCCCTTCATTTTGCCCGAACCCTTTTGGTTCGCCGGGAAGCCCTAACCTTTGCCTAGGTATGTCAACCTAGCGGGTCTTTTTTCATGCGTAGTATCTTTTAACTATGTCTGCATTGGCGGGGTGAGGAAGGTCGTCACCATCCATGTTGGTTAGAATCATGGCTCCTCCTGAGAACACATGTTTAACCACAAATGGCCCTTCATACGTAGGGGTCCATTTGCCCCTTGGATCACTCTGAGGAAGAATGATGCGCTTGATTACCAGATCCCCAACTTGATACTCTTGTGGTCTGACCTTTTTGTTAAATGCCCTGATCATCCGTTTTTGGTACGTCTGACCATGACAGATAGCAGCAAGTCTTTTTTCATCAATAAGGTTTAGCTGATCAAGTCGTGTCTGGATCCAATCATCTTCGCTTAGATCTGCATCCTTCATTATCCGGAGAGAGGGTATTTGCACTTCGATCGGTAAGACTGCCTCCATACCGTAGACCAAGGAGAAAGGAGTTGCCCCGGTTGACGTCCTGGCTGAGGTACGGTACCCATGTAGAGCGAACGGTAACATCTCGTGCCAATCTTTATAAGTCATTGTCATCTTCTGCACGATTTTCTTGATATTCTTATTCGCTGCTTCTACAGCCCCATTCATCTTCGGCCGATAAGGAGAAGAGTTGTGGTGCTGTATCTTAAACTGCTCGCAGAGCTCAGTGATCATCTTGTTATTGAGATTGGTACCGTTGTCAGTAATAATTCTTTCAGGGACGCCGTACCGACAGATCAGATTGTGCCGAATGAACCGTGCCACAACGTTCTTGGTTACTGTAGCGTAGGAAGCTGCTTCAACCCACTTCGTGAAGTAATCAATCGCTACCAGGATGAAGCGATGCCCATTGGATGCCGTAGGTTTGATTTCACCGATCATATCTATGCCCCACATTGCAAACGGCCAAGGTGCTGTCAAGACATTCAGAGGAACTGGAGGAACATGCACCTTGTCTGCATATATCTGGCATTTATGGCATGTCCGAGAGTGTTGGTAACATTCGGCTTCCATTGTGGACCAGAAATACCCTGCCCGAAGGATTTTCTTCGCCATAGTATGTCCACTGGAATGTGTTCCGAAGGTCCCTTCATGTAGCTCTTCCATGATCCTTTCTGCTTCAGTCTTATCCACACAACGCAGTAAGGTCGAATCATGGTTTCGCTTGTACAGGATGCCATTGCTAAGGAAGAATTTCGCTGCGAACCTTCTCAGAAACTTCTTATCATTGACAGATGCACCTTCAGGGTATTCCTGAGCTTCCAAGTATCTTTTCACCTCATGGTACCAAGGCTTCTCAGTCACCAATTCAGTCTCGAGATCACAACAGTATGCCGGTTCGTCCAGTTTCCAGATGATGATCCGGGGATCCTCATTGTCCCATTTGACCTTAAACATAGAAGACATCGTAGCTAACGCGTCCGCTAACTGATTCTCCTCTCTTGGGAAATGTTCAAATGTTATCTCTGTGAAGTGGGGGATCAAGGTCAACACACATTCTCTGTAAGGAATAAGATTCGGATGTTTCGTATCCCACTCTCCTTTGATCTGATTGATCACGAGAGCGGAATCTCCGAAGACACTCAAATACTTGATCCTTAGGTCGATCGCAGCTTGTAGACCCATGATGCATGCCTCATACTCCGCCATGTTGTTGGTGCAGTTGAAAAATAGCCGGGCAGTGAGTGGAGTATGAGTGCCTTGGGGGGATATTATCACGGTGCCGATACCGTTACCCAAAGCATTGGAGGCTCCGTCAAAGTGCATAGACCATCGGGATCCTTCCTCAGGTCCTTCATCCAGTCCAGGTACTTCACAATCAATCACTATCATGATACTCTCGTCTGGAAACTCGAAGTTCATTGACTGATAGTCGTCTACTGCCTGATGTGCCAAGTGGTCTGCCAATACACTTCCTTTGATAGCTTTCTGAGTTGTGTACTGGATGTCGTATTCTGTCAAGATCATTTGCCATCTTACTATTCTCCCAGACAGAGCAGGCTTTTCAAATATGTACTTTATAGGATCCATCTTTGAGATCAACAAGGTAGTGTGAGTCAGCATATACTGTCTCAGCCGGCGAGCAGCCCATACCAAAGCGCAACAAGTTTTCTCGAGCAGTGAGTATCGAGTCTCACAGTCGGTAAACTTTTTGCTAAGGTAATAAATGGCATGCTCTTTTCGGCCAGACTCGTCATGCTGCCCCAGCACACACCCAATTGAGTTGTCAAGCACTGTTAGGTATAGTATCAGAGGTCTCCCTTCAACCGGTGGCATAAGAATGGGTGGTTCTTGGAGATACTCCTTGATTCTGTCAAAAACGGCCTGACATTCATCATTCCAACGAACCACCTGATCTTTCTTCAGCAGCTTGAAGATTGGTTCACAGGTAGCGGTTAGGTGCGAGATGAATCGAGCAATGTAATTCAGGCGTCCTAGAAAACCTCTGACTTCTTTCTCTGTCTTAGGAACTGGCATCTCTTGAATGGCCTTAATCTTGGCAGGGTCCACTTGAATACCTTTGTCACTTACAACGAAGCCTAGCAACTTTCCAGATCTTACCCCGAAGGTGCACTTGTTCGGGTTCAACCTCAGCTTGTACAACTTCAGACGGTCAAACAGCTTCTGCAGATGGTCAAGGTGTTCCTCCTCAGTTTGAGACCTTGCGATCATGTCGTCAACATACACTTCTATCTCATGATGGATCATGTCATGAAATAAAGCAACCATGGCACGTTGGTAGGTTGCCCCAGCGTTCTTCAACCCGAATGGCATGACCTTGTAGCAGAAGGTGCCCCACTGAGTAACAAAAGTAGTTTTTTCCATGTCTTCAGGTGCCATTTTGATCTGATTATAGCCTGAAAAACCATCCATGAAAGAGAACACCTTATGCTGAGCAGTATTGTCAACCAGGACATCAATGTGAGGTAGAGGGAAATCATCCTTGGGGCTGGCCCTGTTCAGATCCCTGTAATCGACACACATTCTGACCTTTCCATCTTTCTTTGGTACCGGCACCACATTAGCAACCCACTGAGGGTAAGAAGTCACTGCAAGAAAACCGGCGTCAAACTGTTTCATAACCTCAGCCTTGATCTTTTCAGACATTTCTGGACGCATACGGCGGACCCTTTGCTTAACCGGAGGGCAGTCTTCCTTTGTAGGTAAATGATGGACCACAATGTCAGTATCTAACCCAGGCATGTCTTCGTAGGACCAGGCAAAGATCTCCACATAATCATGTAGCATCTGAGTCAACCGTTGCTTCACGCTGAGCTCCAGGTTGGCACCAATCTTAACTTCCTTCCTGTCTGCCTAAGTACCCAGATTTATCGTTTCCATCGGCTCTTCATGTGGTTGAGTTGCCCTCTCTTCCTGTAGTAACAGTCTTGCAAGCTCTCCAGACACTTCGCAATCATCTTCACCTTCATCTTCGGCTAAGTTGATCGGATTTTCGAAGTCATAACTGGCAGTAGCAGAGTCGTTACCAGTGAGATCCAGAGTGGATTGGAACCTGTATGAGTGAGTGTGTGTAAATACAGCTGTTTGGAAATATATAAAGAAAGGAAAGAAAGAAAAGGAGCATAAGATTTGAAATGTGAGAAAACGTCCAAGGTCTTTATTCATGATATATGAAATGACAATTAATATACCCTCACAAATGAAGCCACGGTGCCCCGGGTAAGACACCGGTCCATAGAGTTTTAATTCATTGTTTATTACAAATAACAAAATCAAAGGAATTCATTACTCTGTAACAAAAGTAACAGGCAGGTTGTCTTTTGCAATCCAATTTCTAGGTCCACTGTCGGCCGTCGGATAAATCCAGCTGTCGAACTCAGCTTCATCCACTTCATCATCCTCTCTAATAGCATTTACTCCATGGTTAGGCATGGGAGCAGTCACCACATTGGACTTCTCAGGTTCCTCAAACTGTACCTCCTTGGCGTCAATAAGATCTTGCACTTTATTCCTTAAGGCCCAACAGTCATCAGTAGAATGCCCCGGGCTATCGGAGTGATAAGCACAGCGGGCATTTGGATTATACTTGGGAGAGGCAGTGTTCACAACCTTCGGGGCCTCTCTAACAGTCACCAAATTGGTGGATAGCAACTGCGGCAAGATTTGCGATAGGGTCATACTCAGCCGGGTAAACTCTCTTCTGGGTCTTTCAGCCCTGGGTGGATTGGTTTGCCGGGGAGCAACAGCAGGCTTTGCAATCATCACGGCGTTGAATGATTGGCGGCGTTCAGGTTTATCATGTCTTCTAGGCCCATATACAGCACTAGCCTCCTTCTTAAAGGGCTTCTTCTCAGAACTTGACGATGCACCCTTCTGAATTTTACCGGACTTCATTCCAGCCTCTATTCTCTCCCCAGTCAGAATAAGATCAGTGAACCCTGCAGATGAGTTACCGATAAGATGATTGAAAAATGGCCCAGATAGGGTCCCCAAGAACATATCCACCAGCTCACAGTCAGTTAACGGAGGCTGCACCCTGGCAGCCAGATCCCTCCACTTCTGCGCATACTCCTTAAAACCTTCGCTTGATCCTAGCGACATACCCTGGAGTTGGGTACGTGTAGGAGCAAGGTCGGCATTATATTGTTACTGCTTGTAAAAAGCAGTAGCCAACTCCTCCCAGTTACGAACTTTGGTCCCATCCAGCTGATAGAACCATTCGAGATGAGTCCCTGAAAGACTCTCCTGGAAGAAGTGGATCCACAAGTTCTTGTCCACTGTGTACGGTTGAATCTTCCGCACATAAGATCTGAGGTGTAGCTTGGGACAAGACGCCCCGTCATACTTGGTGAAAGATGGTGCCTTAAACTTGTGAGGGATGATCACACCAGTAGATAAGCCCAAGTCTCCTAAATCCATCCCAGACACTTGTTGGATCTCCATTGCATTCAGTCTGTCTTCCAACTACTTATACCGGTCTTCAGCAGGAGGATATTGTTCCTCATTAAAGTCAGTCTCGTTGTCAGAGACTACTGGACTTGAAGCCTTTCCCCCCTGGGGACTGCCTTTGCCTACAGAAGAACCAGCTTCTTCATTCTGCAGAGTGTTGCCAAACCTTCGGCCCGAGTTGAAAAGGACAGTTCTCTTCTTCTTCTTCCCCTTCTTCAGGAGTAAAGCCTTCAGCTCTTCTTGGCCTTGAGCCAAACCCATGATCAGCTCCTGAAATTGCGTGTTCTGCGCCTGAAGGGCCTTGATAGACATCTCGGTTGATGATGAGTCAAGGTTCATGATGCTGAAATAAACAGCGAAGAACAATAAGCAACCTGAAAAGAAGAATACCTGCTATACACATGATGAATGGAATGCGTATGAGTTATGTTTTCAAAGACAATCGGGAATCAACTTTGTAAACAAAAAGGAACACACTTCATTAGATTCAGCTTTGAAACTTAAATTGTTTAACAGATTGCCCTTAGGCGTTACATAAAAGGGAAATACTGAAAAGGGAAATAAAACTGTAAAAGAACATCCAGAGCTCCTTATTGATCCCATGGTCTCCTCTTCTCAGTACGGATGTAGTCATTCAGAGCTCTCTCATTTTCCAACTGCTTTGTTAGCTTCTGGATCTTCAACTCCTGCTCGTTGAACTTTTCCCGGTAAGAATCCCGTTCTTCTCGCAGTTGCGACCAAGACCTCTTTAATGTCTCATAATCAGTAGGTATCTGAGGAGGGAGGACAGTTGGGGGAACCCCATCTTTGTCAGGGTACTCAAGAGTGATGGGTCTGACAGCTTCATACGGCATACCTAACTTCTGAGCACGGATGCGAACCCATTTGTAGTAGGCTTCCATAGGTAGAGAAGTCTTTGGCCCCAACTCTCGTGGATCAGCTTTATGAACTTTATCCCAAGCCTTGATGAACCTACGACGCAGCTCGTCACTATCCACCTGAAACTCAAAACTGATGTGAGGCACCAACATCTCATGAAGCCCTGCTCTTCTGGCTCTTCCAAACTGACGGAGAGCTAGACATGGATTGTAAGAGATTCCTCCTTGAGTACCAATCAAAGGAACATTAGGGTATTCCCCGCAACGATCAATAACAGCTACCTCATCCAAACCTCTGAAAGTCCAAATGATGTCCTTGTCAGTGAGAGACATTAACCTATGAGCCCAACCTCTTCCTTCTTGATTCTTCAGTACAAACTTAGGGAGGTGCGAAATAAACCACCTCACCAACAAAGGGATACAACACCACAGATTTCCTCGTCTTCGGGCCGTACGAGCATAAAGTTGTTGCAGGATGTCACCCAAGAGAGTGGGCACAGGATTCTGAGACATGAAGATCCTTATGGCAGTGACATTGATGAAGTTGTCAGGATTAGGAAACAAGACTAACCCATAGATTAAGAGATCCAAGATGTCTTCATATTCCCTAAAGTCCAAGTCATTCTAGAAACTATTAGCTTTACCAATCAGAAACTTGGCCAAGAAACCCTTAATTCCGCTTCTAGTCACCCAGTTGTCTATTACTTCTTGATGTGTCAAGGGAAGAGCTGCAGCAACCTCCTCAATCCTGAGGGTATTCTCCCAACCAGTAAAAGGAGTCTGATCCAATATAGGGATGCCAAGCAAATCAGAGAACTCTTCCAGGGTAGGGACCAGCTGGAAGTCTTGAAAGGTGAAACACTGGTACAGAGGGTCATAGAACTGGGTCAGGACACTCATCAACTGTTGATCCCGCTTTGCAGTGACTAAACTGAGAAGAGAACCATGCCTCTGGATGAAGGAAGTGGTATTTGTAATTCTGCTAACCAACTCTTCAAGCAACTCAGGTGGGTGAACAAAGTTGAACCGGATAGTATTCCTTCGCATAGGCATCATGATGTCCTACAACACAGAGCAAAGGTGAAACCCTCTTGTCTTTGAAATGGTCAGTCCCTATGCAGGATGCATGCAATGCTCATGATGTTATGATGTTATGATAAAGCACACCACAAATATTCACAAAGGCAAACATGATAAGGCACATAAGTCACACAAGACGAGCCCTTAAAGTTTAGGCCAGCATGAGGTCTAGGTATTACCCTCTTTCAGTTTGTTGGTTCATACCTGTCCTATCAAAGTAACCGGGTTCTTAGAGGATCCCAATATCATTGACTACCCTCAATCGGTCATAACTCCAGCATCGCAATCTTTTCTTACGGCCAGAACCATCACGAGAGTTTAGCCTCAATGGGGGTAGCATACTGCTACTGTTCTAATGGCCAAGTTGTGTCATTTAAGGTTCTAAGGTCTGTTGGTGCTTAATGACTCCTCAGAAGACCCATATTCTCCTCGTTGCAACACAAGGGATATCGGTAAAGACCAAGGTGCCACACCAACGTAGCCACTGCTTCACCCATGTCGGTCTACGCCGGACAGGTCCCTCACAGCTTATGCTACCTAAACAGGATATCCCAAGATCCGGGTTAGGATCTATGTAACTCCCATGCAACCCACAATTTAAAGCAAACAAGTCAATACAATTGAAAACACAAGTCTGAGCTATCCTAAGGTACACCTCACTTTATAAAGTTTTCCCCAGCAGAGTCGCCAGTTTTGTGATCGGTGGATCTGGAACTGACTATTTAAAGCTGGATCGCGAAATGTCGCAGAAGCAAGAGTCGCCACCGTCTTTTATTTTCTCCAAATGGAAAGGACAAAAGCACAGAAAAATTCCTTATTGAGATTAGTTCTCGGTTCGGGAGGTAGATTTATAGAAAGGGAAGGTGTTAGCACCCTTTCTATCCATGGTTATCCATGGGCTCTTAGATACTTGCTCATTTGTGTTTTCAAAATTGTTTGCTTTTCCAAGTGTGAGTGGGTTTGAAAAAGTTTCGTTTAAAATTTCAGTTCGACTCTTGTATCGGTCCTCAAGAGTGTTTGAAAAATTGTTTTTTGAAAGCTTTTTGAAAAGTGTCGGTGTGAAAAGAAGTTTTTGATTTGTTTTGAATTAGAGCAAGTATCTACGAGTTCTCTACCTACCCTAAGGAATTCGTCTGTGTAAATGTCCTTAAAGTAGTGCCATCCCACCATTGAGAGGTAGGTAGCACCACCGTTGGAGGTGTTCGGGTCAATTCGAGGGTTCGGGACATTGTGATCACCAGAGCAATAGGAAGACACCTTAGAAGCTACCCTCATGCCATGTTCATGGACATGAGGACTTACTAAAACATCCTCTACTCGACGACCACTTTTCGAGTGGCAAGGCAACAGTGAGACGTACCCTAGGGGTGGTGTGTGAATTGTGTGTCGTTTTCAATTATGTTTATCTTGTCATGCATTGGTGATCTACGCTTTGTTTTTATTTTTGGCATTCATTCTTTCATGTGGTTATTAACAGTTTAAAAAGGTGCGGAATTAAAAGTCCTACGCTATTACAAAGGCGCGGGTCTATATCGCCAAATTAATCCAAGACCCGATTTGAATAAAATAAAATGCGGAAAGATAAATGTCCTAATTAATCTATTACAAGGCTTCGGGACAAGTACATGAAATTTACACAAAAGGGAAATAAAAGTAAATGTGCGAAAAGAAATAAAATCGAGAATGCGAGGGCGTTGGACCCTTTTAAGGAAATTAAATTGGAATTAATGATTAAAGAAAAAAAGAAATTATTTTTTAGTTTTTTGGTATTTAATAATAATAGAGAAAAATGGATTAAAATTAAAAATTAAACAAAACCCTAATTCTAGTTGTTTTCATTTTATATACAAAATGTTTGATCTTGACCTAATTTTAACCTAATTATAAATTTATTTACAAAAAAGAATAATTAATAATTAAATATGGTGAAAAAAGGAAAAAAAGAATAAAAGTATAAAAACCCTAATTTCTACCTTTTTTAGTTTATTCAAAAAAATATTAAAATTAAACCTAAAATTAGAACTAAATTAATTATTACATTTATTTACAAAATAAAACATTAGTGAATTAAATAATAAAATATATTTTGATTTTTTGACTTTCTGATTTTTTTGGTATTTTTATATTATTAAAATTATTTTATGAATTAAAAGAAAATAATTAAAACAAATAAAATAAAAAGAAAGAAAAAGAAAAAGGGAAAGAGATACAAACAAGAGGGGTGTTGACCCAAAGTTGGAGGTGAATTCCCAGCAATTTGGCCCATTTGAGGAAGGCCCTTTTGACTTTTCTGGGATGCGTGTGGAACGTTTGACTGATGTCCATGGTGGACTCCAGATCCTGACCTTCAAACTCATCTCCTGAGACATGTGGCACGCTTTGGCGCTAGGGAATTTGGTGGACTTCTGGGCGTGCGGGATACCTAATCACGTTATAAGAAAAAATAGAAGGAAATATGGGGGACCTGGGAATCGAACCCAGGTCCCATTGCATGCGTGACACATCATTCACCAACCAGCCAAATGCGTTTGTTTGACATATAATGGAAAGAGATTATTATGAAAGAGAAATAAGCGTTAGTGGTGATAAATGAAAACACACGCGGAATATTTGAATTACCCAGTCTTAGGCTTACACCTCAGCGTCTTCTCCACCACGCCTTTGCTTTTGCCTGAAAAATACATCAAATAGCGGGGGTTTTGAACCCCCACTAACCACAGTATAGGAAAATAGCGATTAGCTCTGGGATAATGATAAATTGGGCGTGAGGTATGAGAATGATTCGTCTGGACCTCCTGGTTTCAATGGTATAGTTTTCATGGTCTAATTTTACCTTATGCGTAAAACCCCAATTTAGGAGCTTTGAAACCCTAAGCGTCTCCCATGGTAACTTTGCATACAGACCACGTTAGCTTAATTAAAATACATCAAAAGCTTCAGCATGATTATGTTAATATAAATCAATCATTAAAACTCAATAAATATGCATGAAAAATCAAATATGAATGTGAAGATTTTTGGGAACAGGGCGACTGTGTTCTACCAGTTCTTGGTGTATGGAGATGTGATTTTGATTGGGTTATGATCAGAGAGGTCCCAGCAAACTTTTGAGATACTTTCCACGCCTTGAAATGCCTTGCAACTAAGAAAACAGGTTTGAAGTTTTTAAGGAAAAAGTGAGTTTTTGTTCTTAGGTTCTAGCGCAGCATTCAGGTCCTTTGCATTAGGGTTAGCTTTGTGTTTATATGAGGAATGAATTAGGGTGAAATCCAAGCCAAGAAACCTTTGCATTCATGAATCCAATATTTGATTTTCAATGTAATCTTTTCAATCTTTTTCATGCCCTTTTGATACCAATCATGGCCAAATCTTTCCATATTGAGTGTGCACGAAATCTTGGAGTTATGATAGACCTATTAGCTGCATAAAAAGATTTAAAATGCATGCTTGAGTATTTTTGTCATATTTTATTTAATTAAATGAATTAATGGTGATAAAAATTCAAATAAATAATAAAAAATGATGAAATAACGCCCCTTTGGGTCAATGGGTCGTGCATAACTTTTGGATAATGATTCTTGGAAGAAATTGTGGCCCATTAGCAATTTTGAGGCATTTGAAGCAAAGTTGACTTTTCAAAATTCCCAAAAATTTCCCAACTTCCACAAGGCATATCTTGCTCAATTTTTAAGCTTTGATCATGTTCTTGGACATTTTGGAAAGGCCTTGAAGTCCTCTAACCAATGCCTTTGGTCCCATGTCATTTTGATTTACCAATATCAAGTTATGGTCTTTGACTTAAAGTCCCTTTTTGTTGACTTTTGAAAATGACCTATAATGTTGAGATTGATAACTTTTTGTGAGAGAATTTCTTGGACTTGAAGTGTGAAGAGGAGTTGTAGGAAATGTCATTCTATTCAAAATGAGCTTTGGATGGAATTTTTCTGATAAACCATGTGGAAGTTATGCCCTAGTCAATTTGCAGTTGACTTTTTCAATTGTCCAAATATGGAAACTTTTGCATCTTGAGAATTTTTGAGCCATGCCTTGAAAATCATGATCAAGAATTGATCAAATGATGTTTGTGGCTTCAAAATAAGATGTTGACCAAAAATTTGAACTTTTGACTGTCAAATGACCATTTTGCCCCTACAGTTGACTGCTGACCAATTAGGGTTTTTGACTGTGCAATTTTGTGCTGTAAGTCTTGAAACTTGGCATATGGATGCTTGACCATGTTTGTAGGCATGTGGGACTTGATTGGACCCTTGAAAACTTCAATTTCTTTGCCAGAACCAAAACCCTAATTTTTGACTGTTAGGAGGCCCTTGAACTGTGCAACCCTTGAGGAGATTATGAAGCATGCTCTTTGCAAATCTTGAAGAATATGGGAGGGAAAATTTTGGGGTACAACAGATGTCATACTCAGTCAGGATCATCTGCCATCTCGCTATTATTCCGGACAAGGCAGGCTTTTCGAAGATATACTTGATTGGATCCATCTTTGATATCAATAGAGTAGTGTGAGTCAGCATATACTCTCTCAGCTGGCGAGCAGCCCATGCCAAAGCGCAACAAGTTTTCTCAAGCAACGAGTATCGGGTCTCGCAGTCGGTAAACTTTTTGCTAAGGTAATAAATAGCATGCTCTTTTCGACCAGACTTGTCATGCTGACCCAGCACACACCCCATTTAGTTGTCGAGTACTGTCAAGTATAGGATTAAGGGTCTCCCTTCAACTGGAGGCATCAGAATGGGTGGCTCTTGGAGAAACTCTTTGATCCTTTCAAAAACAGCCTGGCATTCATCATTCCATCGTACCACTTGATCTTTCTTCAGTAACTTGAAGATTGGCTCACAAGTAGCAGTCAGGTGCGAGATGAATCGGGCAATGTAGTTTAGTCGTCCCAGAAAGCCTCTGACTTCTTTCTCTGTTTGGGGAGCTGGCATCTCTTGTATGGCCTTCACCTTTGCAGGATCCACTTGAATACCCTTATCGCTTACAACGAAACCCAGCAGCTTACCAGATCTCACCCTGAATGTGCACTTGTTCGGGTTTAACATCAGCTTGTACAACTTCAACCTGTCAAACAGCTTCTGAAGGTGGTCAAGATGTTCTTCTTCTGTCTGAGATCTTGCAATCATATCGTTGACGTATACCTCAATCTCATGATGGATCATGTCATGAAACAAAGCAACCATGGCACGCTGATACGTTACCCAGCGTTCTTCAATCCAAAAGGCATGACCTTATAGCGAAAGGTACCCCATTGAGTAACAAAGGTTGTCTTCTCCATTTCTTCGGGATCCATTTTAATCTGATTATAACCGGAGAAACCATCCATAAAGGAGAAGACCTTATGTTGAGCGGTGTTGTCAACCATGACGTCGATATGAGGTAAAGGGAAATCATCTTTGGGGCTTTCCCTGTTCAGATCCCTATAGTCAACACACATTCGAACCTTACCATCCTTCTTCGGTACTGGAACCACATTGGCCACCCACTGTGGGTAAGAAGTAATTGCTAGAAAACCGGCGTCAAACTGTTTCATAACCTCAGCCTTGATTTTCTCAGACATATCTGGGCGCATTCGGCGGACCTTCTGTTTCACTGGAGGACAGTCTTCCTTGGTAGGCAATCGATGAACCACAATATCGGTATCCAAACCAGGCATATCTTCATAAGACCAGGCAAAGATCTCAACGTAGTCACGCAGCATTTGAATCAACCGTTGCTTCACACTAGCTTCTAGATTTACACCGATCTTGACCTCTTTCTTGTCTATCTCTGTACCCAGATTTACTGATTCCACCGGCTCTTCGTGTGGCTGTATAGCCCTCTCTTCCTGGAGTAACAGTCTATCAAGTTCACTAGGCACTTCGCAATCATCTTCACCTTCGTCTTCGGCTAATTTGATCGGACTTTCGAAGTCATAATTGGCAGTAGCAGAGTCGTTACCAGTGAGATCCAGAGTGGATGTAGACCTGTATATGTGAGTGTGCGAAAATAGCTGTTTTCCAATATGTAATAAAAGAGAAACAAGGAGCGCAAAATTTGAAATGCAAGAAATGTCCAATGCTTTTATTAATGATATATGTAAATGACACACATAAAGCCCTCTCAAATGAGGCCACGGTGCCCCGGGTAAGACACTGGGCCGTAAAGTTTAAAACATTGTCTGTTACAAATTCAAAACAAAAAGTCTCATTACTAGGTAACAAAAGAAATTGGGATGAAGTCCTTTGCTGTCCAATTTCCTAGTCCACCATCAGTAGTAGGATAGATCCAGCTCTCAAATTCAGACTCTTCCACATCGTCTTCAATGGCATTCACTCCGGAATTGCTGATGAACAGGGGAGGTCTTCCGATCCGTGCACTCCGACAGCCCTTTGAGCTTCTGCAGTGAAACCCAAACCAAACTTATTAGTCTTCTGTGCAAAATCAGGGAGTTGGCCCCAATTTGCACACCCACCTTTCTCGACAATAGCCCAGGCATCTTTGAAGGAAGCCATCTTCATAGGAGGATCTTCAACAACAGTCTCAGTTGATGCCAGTGTCTGGGGAACCTCTTCAAAATATTGAAACAGGGTCTCAATGAACTCCCCATCCATCTCTACATATCGGAAAGAGTTGAGGTGGCTCACCATGTACTCCTCTTCTCCTTGTACTATCACAATTTTCCCTTTGACCGGGTACTTCAAATTTTGGTGGAGCGTTGAGGTTACTGCCCCAGCTTTGTGGATCCACGGACGACCCAGCAAACATGAATAAGATGGCCGAATGTCCATCACATAGAATGTAGATGCAAAAACCTGAGAACCAACCTTGATCAGAATATCCACTTCACCGTGTACCATTCTTTTGGACCCATCAAAGGCCCTGACAACGATGTTACTTGGCTTCAACTCTAAACCTTCACAGTCCAACCGGTCTAGAGCTTTCTTAGGTAAGACGTTCAATGAGGAACCAGTATCTACCAAGACATGAGCGAGAGTGGTGCCCCTACATTCAATGGAGACATGCAGGGCATCATTGTGATTCCTCCCCTTAGCAGGCAAGTCGGCGTCAGAGAAACCCAACCCATTATCAGTAGTCAGACTAGCCACGCAATCTTTAAACTGATCAGCTGATGTTTCTTGAGGCACGTGTGCAGTCTTCAGGAATGCAATTAGAGCCTTGGCATGGGCCTCTGAGCATAGCAACAGTGACAACATAGATATTTTGGATGGGGTTTGCCCCAGCTGCTCGACTACATTGTAGTCGCTCTTTTTGGTAATCTTCAAAATTTCCTCCATCTCTTGTCTAGAGGCTTCAATAGTAATTATCTTCGGTGCCTCCATCCGGGCAGGCTCATCAGTGGTCCCTTTGCCCCGAGTGTCGGACGACTCGGCAACAGAGGTAAGAATGGGAACTTGAACAGGAATAGAAGCAGGTACACTGGCATGTGTAATAACAGCAGGTTTCCGGGCAGTTGGTGGAGAGATATCAGGGGAGAAAAGTCTTACACTGCGGGTGACTTTGGCAGGTCCGACAATATTGCTGACGTTAGTACCAGCGTCTAACTCTTGTTTAACTCCATGAAAATAAACATCAGCCCCGTAGTGCCAAGGGACAACTTTATCAGATGTATAGGGGATAGGCCCAGGAACAGTGATGATCAATGGTTCGATTCTTGGAACAGATGTAATTCTAACAGGCTTCCTCAAGGGAGCCTTGGAAGAATTGTCTAAAATGGTGATAATGGCAACTTCTTCACTAGGGATCAAAGGAACAAGAGTCTTCTCAAACAGGATTTCTTTATTATCCATCAGGTGTTGGACACCCGACTTCAAAAGATGGCAACCGGTAGGTAGGACAGAATACATACGACAACCTTCGCCACAGCCCGGAAATAAACCGGCTAGCAAAAGGTTCTTCTTCACAGTCATCAAGGGAGTAGCAATATCTTTCATAGAAACCACAAACGAGTCTTCCTCTACAGCATTCACTCCATGCTTGGGCATAAGAGCAGTCACAACATTAGGTCTTTCGGGCGCCTCGAACTCAATCTCCTTAACATCAATTAAGTCCTGTATTTTGTTCTTCAAGGCCCAACAATCATCTGTATCATGTCTCGGGCTATCAGAGTGAAAAGCACAGCGGGCATTAGGGTTGTACTTTGGTGATGCAGTGTTGGGATTCTTCGGGGCCTCCCTTGGAATCACTAGATTGGTTTTCAGTAACTGTGGCAGAATCTGAGATAAAGTCATGTTGAGCTGAGTGAAGTGCCTTCGTGGTCTCTCACCCTTTGGCTGATTGTAATGATGAGGAGCCCCAACAGGTCTTGAAATAACAACCGTATTAACAACTTGGCGGCGTTCAGGTCTATTCTGGCTTTTCAAACTGTAAACAGCACTGGACTCCTTCTTAAAAGGCTTTTTCTCGGTGCCTGATGAAGCACCCTTTTGTATCTTACCAGACTTAATACCAGCCTCAATCCTTTCACCGGTCATAATTAGCTCTATAAACCCAGACGAAGAGCTTCCAATCAGATGGTTGAAAAACGGACCAGACAAGGTCCCCAGAAACATATCCACTAGCTCCCTATCAGCCAAGGGTGGTTGCACTCTTCTAGAGAGATCCCTCCACTTCTGAGCATAATCTTTGAAACCTTCACTCGTTCCCATAGACATACCCTAGAGTTGGGTGCGCGTGGGAGCGAGGTCGGCATTGTATTGGTACTGCCTATAGAAAGCAGCAGCCAAATCTTCCCAATTACGGATGCTAGTTCCTTCCAACTGGTAAAACCATTCAAGCTGAGTCCCTGAAAGACTGTCTTGAAATAAGTGGATCCAGAGATTCTTGTCAGTGGTGTACGGCTGAATCTTCCTTACATACGACCAGAGGTGCAGTTTTGGACAAGAAACTCCGTCGTACTTAGCAAAGGCTGGTGCTTTGAACTTGTGGGGAATCACCACCCCAGATGACAGACCTAAATCACCAAAGTCCAGACCAAGCACTTTTTGAACTTCCATCGCGCTCAACCGGTCTTCCAGTTGCTTGTATCTATCCTCAGACAGAGGATACTGGTCTTCGTCGAAGTCCGTCTCGTTGTCTGAAACCACAGGGCTAGGAGCCCTCCTTTCTTCTTGACTATCTTTCCCTCCAGATGAGGTGGTCAAATCAACTTCATCTCGTAGCCTGTTCCCAAACCTGTGACATGTGTTAAACAGGACTGTCCTCTTCTTCTTATTCTTATTCTTCTCTTTTAGAATAAGGATCTTCAGATCTTGCTGACCCTTAGCTAGATTCATGAACAACTCTTGGAATTGGGCATTTTGAGCCTGTAGAGCCTTGATTGCTTGTTCAGTTGATGGTTCAGAAGACATGATGCTGAAATAAACAGCGAAGAAGCTGAGAAAACCTCTAAGGGTACCTATTATGAGGTGCATGGAATGAAATGTGTATGACATGATTTCAAAGACATCGAGAGATTCAAATTCATAAACAAGAAATGAAACACACTTTTATTAGATAAACTTTGAAATTAATTGTTCAACAAATTACCCTTAAGGCGTTACAAGAAAGGAAATACTGAAAAGTAAATAAAAACTGGAAGTAATCAAAGGACATCCATGCTCCCATGGTCGTTTGACTTTAGTGCTAACATAGTTGTGATCGGTGGAAATAGAACTGACTGTTTTTTAAGCTGGTTCGCGAAATGTCGCGGTAAGCAAAAGTCGCCACCGTCTTTTATTTTCTCCAATATGGATAGGACAAAAGCACAGCAAAATTCCTTATGAGATTGTCTCTCGGTTCGGGAGGTAGATTTATAGAAAAGGAAGGTGTTAGCACCCTTTCTATCCATGGTTATCCATGGGCTCTTAGATACTTGCTCACTATGTTTTCAAAATAATTGCTTTTCAATTGTGCGTGGGTTTGAAAAAGTTTCATTGAAAGATTTCGGAATAACTCTTGTATCAGTCCTCAAGAGTGTTTGAAAAATTGTTTTGAAAGCTTTTTGAAAGTGTCAGTGTGAAAAGAGTTTTGATTTGTTTTTGAATAGAGCAAGTATCTAATGAGTCATCTACCTACCCTAAGGAATTAGGCTGTGTAAATGTCCTTAAGGTAGTGCCATCCCACCATTGAGAGGTAGGTAGCGCCACCGTTGGAGGTGTTCGGGTCAATTCGAGTTTTAGGGACAGTGTGGTCACCGAAGCAATAGTTAGGACACCTTAGAAGCTACCCTTATGTCCTTGATCCTTTTTTAATTCCGAGGCAACCGTTTCGAGGCAACTATTCCGAGGCAACTGTTTCGAGGCAACTGTTTCGAGGCAACTTGTTTTGAGGCAACTGGATCATGGACATAAGGACTTACTAAGACGTCCTATACTTGACGACCACGTTTCGAAGGCAACAGACGAGGCGTACTCTAAGAGTTGTGTGTGTATTTGTGTGTTGTTTTCAGTTTAATATTTATCTTTGATCATGGCATCGTGCGCTACGCTTGTTTTTAATTAACCATACATTCTTTCATGCAATTAGAATTTAAGAGTGCGGAAAATTAAAAGCGGAAAGATAAAACTACGCTATTACAAGGCGCGGGTCTATACATCGCCAAAATACAAAGACCCGTTTGGCAAAAATGCAGAAAGTAAAAAGACCTAATTACTATTACAATCCTTGAGCAGTTACATAATATTCAAAAGAAAATAATGCGCGAAAAGAATAAAAATTGAACGTCCGAGGGTTTTGACCCTTTTGAAATTAAATTGAATTAAAAGCTAACTAATTATTTAATTAAAGAAAAGAAATTGTTTTTTATGTTTTTTTGTATTTATGAAATAAAGAAAATTAAAAATCAAGAGAAACCCTAATTCTAAGTTATTTTAATTATTAATGAAAAATATTAAAGTTGACCTAATTTACTAATTAATTAATGTACATGTGTATTTACAAAAATAAATAGTAATTAACAATAATAATAAATAATGATAAAAATGATTTAATTAAGAAAAAGATGAAAATGTCAAAAACCATAATTCTACCTATTTTATTTATTAAGAAAAGATTAAAGTTTAAAACCTAAATTAACTAAATTAATTATTAACCTTTATTTACAAAAATATTTAAATGGTGAAATTAATAATAATTAAATATATTACATTTTTTTTTATTTCTGATTTTTTATGGAAAATTATTTTAGGTGAATTAAATAAAATAATTAAAGCAATAAAAATAATTAAAAAGAAAAAGAAAATGAAAATATACAAACAAAGGGGGGTGTATGGCCCATTATGGAGGTAAGATTGGAGTAATTCAGGCCCACTGAAGCATAAGCTCGTTTGACTTTTCTGATCATGTGTATGATTGTTGACTGGAGTGCACCATAGAATCCACGTTCTGGCCATTGGATGGGATCTCCTGGCCACTTGGCAGGCACAGGCATGAGCGTGTATGGTAGGCCATGGAATGAGTGCTACACAGGAAAGCATTGAAACAAAAATTATTAAGCATATGGGGGGATCTGGGAATCGAACCCAGGTCCCAACGCTGGAGGGACACGTTGCCAACCAACTGAGCTATTGCGTTTCTTTGTATATAATATAACCACGATTTATAATATGTGAAAAAAAAGCAATTATACTGAAACAAAGAAAAGCGCGCCAATATTTGAAAATGACCTATAATGTTGAAATTGATAACTTTTTATGAGAGCATTTCTTGGACTTGAAGTGTGAAGATGGGTTGTAGGAAATTTCATCCCCTTCAAAATGAGCTTTGGATGGAATTTTTCTGATAAACCATGAAGAAGTTATGCCTTGGTCAATTTGCAGTTGACTTTTTCAACTGTCCAAAAATATAAACTTTTGCATCTTGAGACTTTTTGAGCCATGCCTGTGAAATCATGATCAAGAATTGATCAAATGATGATTGTGGCTTCAAAATAAGATGTTGACCAAATTTTTTGACTTTTGACTATCAAATGACCATTTTGCCCCTGCAGTTGACTGTGAAGCAATTAGGGTTTTTGACTGTGCAATTTGATGCTGTGAGTCTTGAAACTTGACATATGGATGCTTGACAATGTATGTAGGCATATGGGACTTGATTGGAACCTTGGAAACCTCAATTTCTTTGCAAGAACCAAAACCCTAATTTTGACTGTGTTAGGAGGCAATTGGACTGTGCAACCCTTGAGGGATTTTGAACCATTTGGAGATTGTCCTAGGCAAATCTTGAAGAATATGGGAGGGAAAATGTTGGGGTACAACAGTTGCCCCTGTTAAATCTTCTTAGACCTGAGGATGTAGATTGGTTGGCGTGCCTTTCGTGATCCGAAGGTGGAAGATGATTGAACACTAGAGTGCCCAGAAATTTGCACTCACATAGTAGAATGTCAGCAGTGTGATGGTGGGAATGGGCTTACAAATGCCGTTTGGAGACTGATGGATAGGAGGATGGGCTTATAGATTCCATCTGGAAGTGTGACAGTACTTTGTCGGGAATGGGCTTATAGATGCCATTTGGAGACTGTTGGTATGTGGATGGGCTTACAGATGCCATCTAGGTGTTGATCGCGTAAGAGATTCCTTAGCGAGAACTTGCGTACCTGAGAAAGAAAATAATTACCTGGCCTGTTACAGGAGTTGATCTTCAAACTCTTTATGTAGATGTGCCCTGGCTGGATACATGAATCGAATCTTTAAACTCTTCAGACGTGCCCTGGCAAGATACAAGAATCGAGTCCAGAGAATAGTCGTCAACAGATACACCCTGGCAGGATACAGGAATCGGATCTTCGAACTCTTCAGACGTGCCCTGGCAGGATACAGGAATCGAGTCTGGAATATAGTCATCAACAGATACACCCTGGCAAGATACAGGAATCGGATCTTCGAACTCTTCAGACGTGCCCTGGCAGGATACAGGAATCGAGTCTGGAATTATAGTCGTCAACAGATACACCCTGGCAAGATACAGGAATCGGATCTTCGAACTCTTCAGACGTGCCCTGGCAGGATACAGGAATCGATTCTGGAATTAGTTGTCACTAGATACACCCTGGCAAGATACAGGAATCGGATCTTCAAACTCTTCAGACGTGCCCTGGCAGGATACAGGAATCGAGTCTGGAATTAGTCGTCAACAGATACACCCTGGCAAGATACAGAAATCGGATCTTCGAACTCTTCAGATGTGCCCTGGCGGGATACAGGAATCGAGTCTAGAATTAGTCGTCAATAGATACACCCTGGCAAGATACAGGAATCTGATCTGGAATCACGACTATTGATAGTAATTATCTTCGTATTCACCTTTGTCCTGAAAAGACAAAACGTTAGTTGTATGCGATGTCATGATGTATGACATGCGTGATGTTCTCAAAATAAATGAGATTGTATGTTCATGATGCGTATGTGCATGCTATAACGTATGAAGATATGATGTTTATGAATGTATTTTCGTCTAGGAAAATAAATCCTTGATGGGTGCCGGGAAGTTGAATCCTGGGCTTGATGTTGAAGAGTAGCGCTCTTTATTTCCGCTGGGGATGATGGTTGCAAGAATACCGGTAGGAGAAGACGACTCCGTTGGGGAATAAACTTGGCGAATAGATTACTCTGCGGGGAGTTACTCTGTGGGGAAAGAGAGGTACTTCGCTGAGGTTTGATGATAACTCCGCTGGGGATACCATTGATTTGCTCTGTTGGAAGTTTTGATGAACTCCGCTGGGGAAAAGAAGGCTTCGTCGGGGACGATCTTTTCGTGACAATTGGCTGAGGATAACCCAGTTATATCCTGGTGGGGAAATAACCTTCTGAATAAAGCCGGGGGAGCGCTCGTACTATGCGGGTGACAAGCTTCCAGAATCTACTGGGGATAAGCTTCCTGCTGGGGGGATGGATTCCACTTTCCTGGGGAAACTTTTTAGATTCGACTGGGAAATGGCTCCACTGGGTGTTCGTATTCCGCCGGGGAACAATCTTAGATCAAGACTGCCGGGGATGCTTGTTAAGAATGTTTGTATACTCCGCTGAGGAATGTTGAGATCTGCCGGGGATACCCAATTTCCTTAAGGCTGACAGTGGACTAACTCTGCTTGGGGAGAGTATCGTTGACTTGCTGGCTCACTCTCTGGGGAATTAAGGCATCTTGGTTATGTTCTTCTGCTGAACTTACCTTGGTACCTTGGTGGGCAAAGCAATTAGATCGCTTAGACAACTCATTATTGCCCCTGTTTCTAATGTTACCTGTAATTAATCCTTTGTTTCGCATGCAAATATTTATGAGTTAGCAATTATTGTCAAATGCATATATCAAAATTTGAACATTGGACGTTCTTCGCAAAACAAAACAGGAAAAGGAAAAACAACTGGCAATTGGTATGAAAAGTGAATTTGTATTGATTTTTGAATTTGCCTGTAAATAGGCGTTTATGTACAAGAGGCTGACGTCCTAGTAAGAGAACGCCGCCGAACAACAGAGTTTATACAATTTGTACAAAGGAAAACAAAACAACTATGTGAAAAGAATAATCCCACTGGGTTCCAACTCTGCTATCGCCTTTATATCTTCGAGCGTCTCATCACTTGGCTGCTTAGTTAAAGATGAAGCTGATTGATCGATGCCGTCTGAACTTGAGGTTGATACCGGATTCTAGATGCAAAGTGATCCAATGAGACATAGTATTACGCTTTAATCCCTAACTTTTACCTGGACCGCCCTTTCGGGTTTTCAGTCCACCGGGATACCCATTTTTGCCCAAGCCGCCTTTTCAGGTTTTCGACTTGCCGGGTGTACCGATTTTTTTCATTTCATCCCTCATTTTTCCCGAACCCTTTTGGTTCGCCGGGAAGCCCTAATTTTTGCCTAGGTATGTCAACCTAGCGGGTCTTTTATCATGCGTAGTATCTTTTTACTATGTCTGCATTGGCGGGGTGAGGAAGGTCATCACCATCCATGGTGGTTAGGATCATGGCTCCTCCTGAAAAGACATGTCTAACAACAAATGGCCCTTCGTACGTAGGGGTCCATTTTCCCCTGGGATCACTTTGAGGAAGAATTATGCGCTTGATTACCAGGTCCCCAACTTGATACTCTTGTGGTCTGACTTTCTTGTTAAATGCCCTGATCATCCGTTTTTGGTACGTTTGACCATGACAAATAGCAGTGAGTCTCTTTTCGTCGATTAGGTTTAGTTGATCAAGTCGAGTCTGGATCCAGTCATCTTCG
The DNA here is from genome assembly GCA_948472305.1 of Vicia faba. Classification (NCBI taxonomy): domain Eukaryota; kingdom Viridiplantae; phylum Streptophyta; class Magnoliopsida; order Fabales; family Fabaceae; genus Vicia; species Vicia faba. Next base: position 113,758,804 of record OX451739.1, on the reverse strand, counting down.
CTCAGATCTGCATCCTTCATTATCCGGAGAGAGGGTATCTGGACTTCAATCGGCAAGACTGCCTCCATGCCATAGACCAAGGAAAAAGGTGTTGCCCGGTTGACATTCTTGCTGAGGTACGGTACCCATGGAGAGCAAACGGTAACATCTCGTGCCAATCTTTATAGGTCACTGTCATCTTCTGCACAATCTTTTTGATATTCTTATTCGCTGCTTCTACAGCCCCGTTCAACTTCGGCCGGTAAGGAGAAGAGTTGTGGTGCTGTATCTTGAATTGCTCGCAGAGCTTAGTGATCATCTTGTTATTAAGATTGGTACCATTGTCCGTAATGACCCTTTCCGGGACGCCGTATCGACAGATCAGGTTATCCCGAATGAACCGTGCCACGACGTTCTTGGTTACAGTGGCATAAGAAGATGCTTCAACCCACTTTGTAAAGTAATCGATCGCCACCAGGATGAAGCGATGCCTGTTAGATGCCGTAGGTTTAATCTCGCCGATCATATCTATGCCCCACATTGCGAAAGGCCAAGGTGCTGTCAAGACATTCAGAGGAACTGGAGGAACGTGCACCTTATCTGCATATATTTGGCACTTATGACATGTCCGAGAATGTTGGTAACAGTCAGCTTCCATTGTGGACCAGAAATATCCTGCCCGAAGGATCTTCTTTGCCATGGTGTGTCCACTGGAATGTGTTCCGAAGGTACCTTCATGCAGTTCTGCCATGATCCTTTCTGCTTCAGTCTTATCCACACAACGCAGTAAGGTCGAATCATGGTTTCGCTTGTACAGGATGTCGTTGCTGAGGAAGAACTTTGCTGCGAACCTTCTCAGAAACTTTTTATCATTGATGGATGCACCTTCAGAGTATTCTTGAGCTTCTAAGTACCTTTTCACCTCATGATACCAGGGTTTTTCAGTTACTACCTCAGCCTCAAGATCACAACAGTATGCAGGTTCGTCCAGTTTCCAGATAATGATCCGGGGAGCCTCATTGTCCCACTTGACTTTGAACATAGAAGACATCGTAGCCAGCGCGTCCGCCAACTGATTCTCCTCTCTTGGAAAGTGTTCAAAAGTTATCTCTGTGAAATGGGGGATCAATGTCAACACACACTCTTTGTAAGGAATAAGGTTTGGGTGTTTCGTATCCCACTCGCCTTTGATCTGATTGATCACGAGAGCAGAATCTCCGAAGACACTCAGATACTTGATCCTTAAGTCAATCGCAGCTTGAAGACCCATGATGCATGCCTCATACTCCGCCATGTTGTTGGTGCAGTTGAAACATAGCCGGGCAGTAAGTGGAGTATGAGTTCCTTGAGGGGATATGATCACAGCGCCGATACCGTTACCCAAAGCGTTGGAGGCTCCGTCAAAGTGCATAGACCATCGGGATCCTTCCTCAGGTCCTTCATCCGGTCCAGGTACTTCACAATCAGTCACTATCATGATGCTCTCGTTAGGAAACTCAAAGTTCATTGACTGGTAGTCGTCTACTGCCTGGTGTGCCAAGTGGTCTGCCAATACACTTCCTTTGATAGCTTTCTAAGTCGTGTACTGGATGTCATATTCTGTCAAGATCATTTGCCATCTTGCTATTCTCCCAGACAGAGCAGGCTTTTCGAATATGTATTTTATTGGATCCATTTTTGAAATCAACAGAGTAGTGTGAGCCAGCATATACTGTCTCAGCCGGCGAGCAGCCCATACCAAAGCGCAGCAAGTTTTCTCGAGCAGTGAGTATCGGGTCTCACAGTCGGTAAACTTTTTGCTAAGGTAATAAATGGCATGCTCTTTTCGGCCAGACTCGTCATGTTGCCCCAGCACACACCCCATTGAGTTGTCAAGTACTGTCAGGTATAGTATTAGAGGTCTCCCTTCAACCGGTGGCATAAGGATGGGTGGTTCTTGGAGATACTCTTTGATTCTGTCAAAAGCGGCCTGGCATTCATCGTTCCAACGTACCACCTGATCTTTCTTCAGCAGCTTGAAGATTGGTTCACAGGTAGCAGTTAGATGCGAGATGAATCGAGCAATGTAATTCAGACGTCCTAGAAAGCCTCTGACTTCTTTCTCTGCCTTAGGAACTGGCATCTCTTGTATGGCTTTAACCTTGGTAGGGTCCACTTGAATACCCTTGTCGCTCACGACGAAGCCTAGCAACTTCCCAGATCTTACCCCGAATGTGCACTTGTTTGGGTTCAACCTCAGCTTGTACAATCTCAGACAGTCAAACAGCTTTTGCAGATGGTTAAGATGTTCCTCCTCAGTTTGGGACCTTGAAATCATGTCATCGACATACACTTCAATCTCATAGTGGATCATGTCATGAAATAAAGCAACCATGGCATGTTGGTAGGTTGCCCCAGCATTTTTCAACCCGAATGGCATGACCTTGTAGCAGAAGGTGCCCCACTGAGTAACAAAGGTAGTCTTTTCCATGTCTTCAGGAGCCATCTTGATTTGATTATAACCTGAAAAGCCATCCATGGAGGAGAACACCTTGTGCTGAGCAGTATTGTCAACCAGAACGTCGATGTGAGGTAGAGGGAAATCATCCTTAGGGCTGGCCCTGTTCAAATCCCTGTAGTCAACACACATTCTGACCTTACCATCTTTCTTCGGCACCGGGACCACGTTGGCAACCCACTGAGGGTACGAAGTCACTGCTAGAAACCCGACATCAAATTGCTTCATAACCTCAGCTTTGATCTTCTCGGACATCTCTGGACGCATACGACGGACCTTTTGTTTAACCGGAGGGCATTCTTCCTTGGTAGGCAAGTGATGGACCACAATGTCGGTACCCAACCCAGGCATGTCTTCGTAGGACCAGGCGAAGATTTCCACATAATCATGCAACATCTGAATCAACCGTTGTTTCACGCTGAACTCCAGATTGGCACCAATCTTAACTTCCTTTCTATCTGTCTAAGTACCAAGATTCACCGTTTCCACTGGCTCTTCATGTGGCTGAATGACCCTCTCCTCCTGGAGTAACAGTCTTGCAAGCTCACCAGGCACTTCGCAATCATCTTCACCTTCGTCTTCGGCTAAGTTGATCGGATTTTCAAAGTCATAACTGGCAATAGCAGAGTCGTTACCAGTGAGATCAAGAGTGGATTTAAACTTGTATGAGTGAGTGTGTGTAAGTATAGCTGTTTTGCAATATATAAAGAAAGAAATAAAGGGAGCACAAGATTTGAGATGTGAAAAACGTCCAATGTCTTTATTCATGATATATGGAAATGACAAGTAATAAGCCCTCACAAATGAAGCCACGAAGCCCCGGGTAAGACACCGGGCCATAAAGTCTCAATTTATTGTTTATTACAAATAAAAAACAAAGGAATTCATTACTGCGTAACAAAATTAACAGTTGTGTGGTCTTTTGCGGTCCAATTGTTCAGTCCACCGCCGGTCGTCGGGTAGATCCAGCTATCAAACTCTGATTCCTCCGCATCGCCTTCAATGGCATTCACTCCCGGGTTGGTGATGAACACGAGAGGTCTTCCGATCCTAGCGACATACCCTGGAGTTGGGTACGTGTAGGAGCGAGGTCGGCATTATACTGATATTGCTTGTAAAAAGCAGTAGCCAAATCCTCCCAGTTACGAACCTTGGTTCCATCCAGCTGATAGAACCATTCGAGATGAGTCCCTGAAAGACTCTCCTGGAAGAAATGGATCCACAAGTTCTTGTCCATAGTATACGGCTGGATCTTCCGCATATAAGATCTGAGATGTAGCTTAGGGCAGGACGCCCCGTCATACTTTGCGAAAGATGGTGCTTTGAACTTGTGTGGGATCACCACACCAGAAGATAGACCCGAGTCTCCAAAATCCAAACCAGGCACCTGTTGAATTTCCATGGCATTCAGAAGATCCTCTAACTGCTTGTACTTGTCTTCAGCTGGAGGATACTGCTCCTCATTGAAATCAGTCTCGTTGTCAGAGACTACCGGACTAGGAAGCCTTCCCCCCTGGGGACTGCCTTTCCCTACAGAAGAACCAGCTTGATCAACCTTATTCTGCAGTGTGTTACCAAACCTCCGGCCAGTGTTGAATAGTACAGTTCTCTTCTTCTTCTTCTTGACCAGCAGAGCCTTCAATTCCTCCTGTCCTTGGGCTAAACTCATGATCAGCTCTTGGAACTGGGCGTTCTGAGCCTGAAGGGCCTTGATGGATTGCTCGGTAGATGATTCAGGGTTCATGATGCTAAAATAAACAGCAAAGATCATTAAGCAACCTGAAAAGAAGAGTACCTGCTATGCACATGATGCATGATATGTGTTTATGCAATGCATTCAAGGGTTCGAAAGTTCAAATTTGTTGTAGACAAAAAGGAACACACGTTATCATTAGGAAATAATTGTTCAGTACATCAAGGCCTCATGGGAAATCATTACAAAGTAAATTAATCCCAAAAGACATTGCGCATCCTCTTTGGAGCTGTGTAAGTGTTGAGAGTCTTTTCCTCGTGCAGTAGGCGGGTGAGCTCCAAGACCTTCTTCTCACTAGCATGTAGACTGGACTCAAGAGAATTCCGTTCTTCCTTAAGCTGGATCCAACTCTTCTACATTTCTTCCCAGGATGTAGGCATGTCGGGATGTTGAATGGTGTAGGGCACCTCTCCTTCCAAAACTGGCTCTTTGATCACAGGGAGAACATGAGGATATGGCATCACTAACTTCTGGGAGCGGGCTCGTACCCACTTGAGATAAGGCTCCAACGGGATGGAGTTCCTGTGCCCCAGTGTCTTGTTGTCTATCTTGTTGGGCGTCCTCCAAGCTCTGATAAATCTCTGGCGAAGTCCTTGTGCATCGTTGTCGAAGTCAAAAACTATGTCAGGAATTAACATGTCATGAGGGCCGTCCCTCCGAGCATAACCAAACTGTCTCCAAGCCAGACACGGGTTGTAAGTAATACCTCCTCTAATTCCAAGTAAAGGAACATTAGGAAACTCCCCGCAACGATCAATGATAGCAACGTCTTCTCTGGACTGAGAACACCAATGTATATCTGCATGTGTAAGAGTCATCAATCATTGTGACCATCTCAAACCCCGTTCATTCTTCAAAACTGATTGTGGAAGGTGCGAAATAAACCACCTTCCCAGGAGGGGAGTGCAGCACATAAGAACACCTCTTTTTCTCATGGTTCGAGTGTAACATGAGTGAAGGATGTCCCCAAGCAACGTAGGTATAGGATTCCTGGACATGAAGATCTGGACAGCACTGACATCTATAAACTGATCTGGATTCGGGAACAACACCAGTCCATAGACAAGGAGGGCCACAACTTCTTCAAAGGCTTGTAGGTCAAGGGAGTTCCAACATTCTTGGGCCTTCTCAAACAGAAACCTGGCCAAGAACCCTTTGATACCACTTCTAACTTCCCAATGTCCCTTGATGTCAGATGGTTGTAGACGTAAAGCTTTAGCAATCTCTTCAAGTTTGGGTTCCTTTTCCGTACTGTTGTAGGGTAGTTGACTAAGGATAAGGATCTTCAGAAGCCGGGAGAACTCTTCCAATGTAGGCACCAGTTGATAATCTAGGAATGTAAAGCAGTGATGCAGAGGGTCAAAGAACTGGAAGAGGACCTTTATCATATCTTCCTCAATGTTGGTGTTGACCAAGCTGATGAGTCTTCCATGCCTCTCACTGAAAGAAGAGCTCTCGGGAATCCTAGATATAAGTTCCTTAAGCTGAGGAGGGATCCTTACAAGGCTGATCAGAATTGTCTTTCTGCGAATAGTTTCCATGTCCTACAAAACAAGAACAAAGATGAAGATTCGAACCCCTGAAATGGTTAGTCAATGCATATGATGCTGTATGATGTTATGATGCTATGATAAAGTACACCACAAGTATTCACAAAAAGCAAGCATGGTAAGGCACACAAGTCACACAAGACAGCCCTTAGAGTTTAGGCCAACATGGGGTCTGGGTATTACTCTCTTGAAGTTGGTGGGCTCAAAACCTGTCCTATCAGAAGTAACCGGGTTCTAAGGGTCCCAATATCATTGGATTGCTTTCATTGTTCATCGTTTCGATTTAGCCACTGAACTGGCGACCGAAATATTCCAAGAAAACAACCCTCAATTGAGTGTAGTATCGAGTATCAACCAACCTCGGACTGCACCAAAGTCAGTTATCTGACTACCCTAAAGAGGCCAAGATGGTTCAATTAAGGTTCCTAAGGTCAGTTGATGCTTCATGACACCACGCGGCGGCCCCGTACTCTCCTTGACTGAACTCAAGGGTTACCGGTACTCACCAAAGTGCCACATCAATGTAGCAGACTGCTTCAACCATGTCGGTATACCCCGCACAGTTCCCTCACAGTCTTGTTGCTACTTTCTAAGAAGGTATCCCCCAGATCCGGGTTAGGATCTATAGAACTCCCAAGACAGTACCCACAATAATAAAGCAAGCAATTCAGACAATTGAAAACACAAGTGATCTTAGTCCTAAGGTACACCTCACTTTAAAGTGGTCCCCAGCAGAGTCGCCAGTTCTGTGATCGGTGGAAATAGAACTGACTGTTTTTTAAGCTGGTTCGCGAAATGTCGCGGTAAGCAAGAGTCGCCACCGTCTTTTATTTTCTCCAATATGGACAGGACAAAAGCACAGCAAAATTCCTTATTAGATTGTCTCTCGGTTCAGGAGGTAGATTTATAGAAAGGGAAGGTGTTAGCACCCTTTCTATCCATGGTTATCCATGGGCTCTTAGATACTTGCTCACTATGTTTTCAAAATGTTTGCTTTTCAATTGTGCGTGGGTTTGAAAAAGTTTCATTGAAAGATTTCAGAATAACTCTTGTATCAGTCCTCAAGAGTGTTTTAAAAATTGTTTTGAAAGCTTTTTGAAAGTGTCGGTGTGAAAAGAGTTTTGATTTGTTTTTGAATAGAGCAAGTATCTAATGAGTCATCTACCTACCCTAAGGAATTAGGCTGTGTAAATATCCTTAAGGTAGTGCCATCCCACCATTGAGAGGTAGGTAGCGCCACCGTTGGAGGTGTTCGGGTCAATTCGAGTTTTAGGGACAGTGTGGTCACCGAAGCAATAGTTAGGACACCTTAGAAGCTACCCTTATGTCCTTGATCCTTTTTTAATTCCGAGGCAACCGTTTCGAGGCGACTATTCCGAGGCAACTGTTTCAAGGCAACTTGTTTTGAGGCAACTGGATCATGGACATAAGGACTTACTAAGACGTCCTATACTTGACGACCACGTTTCGAAGGCAACAGGAGAGGCGTACTCCAAGAGTGGTGTGTGTATTTGTGTGTTGTTTTCAGTTTAATATTTATCTTTGATCATGGCATCGTGAGCTACGCTTGTTTTTAATTAACCATACATTCTTTCATGCAATTAGAATTTAAGAGTGCGAAAAATTAAAAGCAGAAAGATAAAACTACGCTATTACAAGGCGCGGGTCTATACGTCGCCAAAATACAAAGACCCGTTTGGAAAAAATTCGGAAAGTAAAAAGACCTAATTACTATTACAATCCTTGAGCAGTTACATAATATTCAAAAGAAAATAATACGCGAAAAGAATAAAAATTGAACGTCCGAGGGTTTTGACCCTTTTGAAATTAAATTGAATTAAAAGCTAACTAATTATTTAATTAAAGAAAAGAAATTGTTTTTTATGTTTTTTTGTATTTATGAAATAAAGAAAATTAAAAACCAAGACAAACCCTAATTCTAAGTTATTTTAATTATTAATGAAAAATATTAAAGTTGACCTAATTTACTAATTAATTAAAGTACATGTGTATTTACAAAAATAAATAGTAATTAACAATAATAATAAATAATGAGAAAAATGATTTAATTAAGAAAAAGATGAAAATGTCAAAAACCATAATTCTACCTATTTTATTTATTAAGAAAAGATTAAAGTTTAAAACCTAAATTAACTAAATTAATTATTAACCATTATTTACAAAAATATTTATATGGTGAAATTAATAATAATTAAATATATTACATTTTTTTTTTTTGATTTCTGATTTTTTATGGAAAATTATTTTAGGTGAATTAAATAAAATAATTAAAGCAATAAAAAGAATTAAAAAGAAAAAGAAAATGAAAATATACAAACAAAGGGGGGTGTCTGGCCCATTATGGAGGTAAGATTGGAGTAATTCAGGCCCACTGAAGCATAAGCTCGTTTGACTTTTCTGATCATGTGTATGATTGTTGACTGGAGTGCACCATAGAATCCACGTTCTGGCCATTGGATGGGATCTCCTGGCCACTTGGCAGGCACAGGCATGAGCGTGTATGGTAGGCCATGGAATGAGTGCTACACAGGAAAGCATTGAAACAAAAATTATTAAGCATATGGGGGGACCTGGGAATCGAACCCAGGTCCCAACGCTGGAGGGACACGTTGCCAGCCAACTGAGTTATTGCGTTTCTTTGTATATAATATAACCACGATTTATAATATGTGAAAAAAAAGCAATTATACTGAAACAAAGAAAAGCGCGCCAATATTTGAACCTCCCAGTAACATTAAGCCACGTCCATCTTCTTCCTTGTTTTTCCTGTAAATAGAAAACAAATAGCGGGGGTTTTAAACCCCCACAAATTGAAACTAAAGAAAATAGTGATTACGCCTATGGATTAAATAAATTGGGCGCGAGGTGTTGGTTCGTTTCATCTTGATGCCACGAATTCATCCATACAAGTTTGAAGGTCCAATTTTACAGTATATGGGAACCCCTAATTTCTGAAACCCTAGGTTTCATCAATGGTGAATTTCGTTTCAAGGCATATTAATGGAATTGAATCATACAGAAAGCTTTGCCTGAGTGCTGTGAACACAAAACAATCAACCAAATGTATTAATAATGCATGAATCGTGATGTGCAACTTTGAAAAAAAAGGCAAACCGTGTGATCTGTATTCTTCAATTCTTTGTGCGTTTGGAATGATTCTTGATGCTACTAGACTCCTGGAAGGCCTAGCAATGTGTTAGAATTCTTTTTAGGCTTTGAAACGTGTTGCAACCATGATTTCAGTTTCCAAATTTTTGATGAAGAGTTGCAACTTTGTTCTGAGTTTGTGAGCAGTTTTTCGTGTCTCGTTGCATTAGGTTAGGTCTTGCATAAGTACATGAAGGAAACTAGGTCAAAAACAAGCCCATGAATCCATTGAATTTATGATTTCAATATTTGATTTTTCCCATATCTTTTTCAATCTTTTTTCATTGAAATCTTGCCAAATGCGGATGATCTTGTCCCCTTGGATGATGCACGAAATCTTTAGCATATAATGAGTGAATTTGCTGCACAAAAAGATTTGAAAAGCATGATTTGATATTTTTCTACAATTAAAACTAATTAAATGAATTAATAATAATAAAAATTCAATTAATTAATTAAAAATAAGAAAATAAATCCCTCTGAGCTTAATGGGTCGTGCATAGGCTTTGGGTAATGATTCAAGGAAGAATTTGAGGCCCATTAGCATTTTTGGAGCTTTTGAAGCAAAGTTGACTTTTCAAAATTCCCAAAAATTTCCCAACTTCTCCAATGCATATCTTGCTCAATTTTGAGGCTATGATCATGTTCTTGGACATTTTGGAAAGGTCTTGAAGTCCTCTAACCAATGCCTTTGGTCCCATGTCATTTTGATTCACCAATCTCAAGTTATGGTCTTTGACTTAAAATGCCTTTTTGATGACTTTTGAAAATGACCTATAATGTTGAAATTGATAACTTTTTATGAGAGCATTTCTTGGACTTGAAGTGTGAAGATGGGTTGTAGGAAATGTCATCCCCTTCAAAATTAGCTTTGGATGGAATTTTTCTGATAAACCATGAAGAAGTTATGCCTTGGTCAATTTGCAGTTGACTTTTTCAACTGTCCAAAAATAGAAACTTTTGCATCTTGAGACTTTTTGAGCCATGCCTGTGAAATCATGACCAAGAATTGATCAAATGATGATTGTGGCTTCAAAATAAGATGTTGACCAAAAATTTTGACTTTTGACTGTCAAATGACCATTTTGCCCCTACAGTTGCCTGTGAAGCAATTAGGGTTTTTGACTGTGCAATTTGATGCTGTGAGTCTTGAAACTTGACATATGGATGCTTGACAATGTATGTAGGCATATGGGACTTGATTGGATCCTTGGAAACCTCAATTTCTTTGCAAGAACCAAAACCCTAATTTTGACTGTGTTAGGAGGCAATTGGACTGTGCAACCCTTGAGGGATTTTGAACCATTTGGAGATTGTCCTAGGCAAATCTTGAAGAATATGGGAGGGAAAATTTTGGGGTACAACAATAGTCATTGATGATCTGCTCCCTCTCCAGCTGCCTTGTCAACTTCTGGATCTTTCGCTCTTGCTCGTGATACTTTTCTCGGTAAGTATCCCTCTCTTCCCTTAGCTGCATCCAGAACCTCTTCAATGCCCCAATGTCAGTAGGCATGTAAGGGTGTAAAATAGTAGGAAGAACCCCTTGCTCATTAGAAACTTCAACAATGATAGGCAAGACGGCTTCATACGGCATTCCCAGCTTTTGGGCACGTATGCGAACCCATCTGAGATATGGCTCTATCGAAAGTTAAGTCTTTAGTCCCAGCTCGTGTGGATCAGATCTGTGTACTCTATCCCAAGCCCTTATGAATATTTGGTGTTGCTCGACACTCTCCCCTTGAAAATCAAAGATGATACTAGGCATTAGCAGCTTATGAGGTCCTTCCCTTCTGGCTCGCCCAAACTGACGTAAGGCCAAGCATGGATTGTAAGTAATTCCTCCATGGGTTCCTATCAGTGGAACATTGGGGTATTCCCCACAGCGATCAATAACGGCCACCTCGTCCATACCCTTAATAGTCCAAATGATGTCATTGTGAGAGAGAGACAAAAATCTATAAGCCCAGCCCATGCCTTCTTTGTTCTTCAACACTGATTAGGGGAGGTGCGAAATAAACCACCTCACCAATAACGGAGCACAACACATCAAGGTTCCCCGCTTCTGGGCAGTACGAGCATAAATCTGATGAAGAATGTCACCCAAGAGAGTGGGTACAGGATTACCAGAGATGAAGATTTTTACCGCATTCACATCAACAAAGGAGTCAGAGATAGGAAACAATACCAAGCCATATATTAGAAGAGCCAGAATATCTTCGAATGCCTTGAAGTCTAGACTATCCTAGAAATGATTAGCCTTACCAACCAAAAACTTAGTCAGAAATCCCTTTGCTCCACTACGAGTTTCCCAATTAGCCATTACCTCATCCTTTATCATGTGAAGGGCTGAAGCAATCTCTTCTGGCCTAAGGATCTTTTGCCAACCTGTGAACGGGGTCTGCTCCAGAATAGAGATACCGAGCAGATCATAGAACTCTTCCAAGGTAGGGACGAACTGGTAGTCCTGAAAAGTAAAGCAATGGTACAGTGGATCATCGAATTAGACTAGGACACTCATCATCTGCTCGTCCAATTTGGAGGTGACCAAACTAAAAAGATGCCCATGTCTTCTGATGAAGGAGGTAGTATCAGACATCTTTGCAACCAATTCTTTAAGCATAGTGGGAACCTAGACAAAGTTGATCCGGATGGTGTTCTTACGCATAGGTGCCATGACCTACAAAACAGAACAAAGATGAATCCCTCCCGTCTTTGAAATAGGTTAGTCCAATGCAAGATGTATGCAATGTTATGATGTCATGGTAGAAGGCACACCACAAGTATCCACAAATAGCAAAACATGGTAAAGGCACACAAGTCACACAGAGAGCCCTTAGATTTCAGGCTGGCAAGGAGCTTAGGTACTACCCTCTTTCAGTTTAGTTGGTTTAAACCTGTCCTAAAAATAGTAATCGGGTTCTAGAGGATCTCAATATCATTGACTACCCTCAATCGGTCATAATACCAGTTTAGCAACCTTTTCTTGCGGCCGAAATCATCACGAGAGTTTAGTCTCAATGAGTGTAGCATACTGTTACTGTTCTATGGCCAAGTTGGTCAATTCAAAGGTTCTAAGGTCAGTTGGTTCTTAATGACCCCTTAGAAGACCCATATTCTCCTCGTTCCAACACAAGGGATATCGGTACATACTAAAGTGCCACACCAACGTAGCTACTGTTTCAACCGTATCGGTCTACGCCGTACAGTTCCCTCACAGTTTATTGCTACTTACCTAAAGGGTATCCCTCAGATCCGGGTTAGGATCTATAAAAACTCCGATTCAAGCCCACAAAGATAAATCATACAAAGCAAACAATTGAAAACACAATGATCTAATCCTAAGGTACACCCCACTTATTAAGCATCCCCAGCAGAGTCGCCAGTTCTGTGATACGTTGGGAGAGAACTGACTGTTTTTTGGAATGCTGGTTTGCGTTTTGCGTTTGTTTTCGCAAAATGTCGCGGTAAGCAAGAGTCGCCACCGAATTTTATTTTATCCAACAAGGAAAGGAAAAAATCACAGAAAAATTCCTTTTTCGAGATATTTCTCGGGTTCGAGGGGTAGATTATAGAAAGGGAAGGTGTTAGCACCCTTTCTATCTGTGGTTATCCACGGGCTCTTAGGTACTTGCTCATATTGTTTTCAAAATTGTTTTCTTTGTGTTTGTGGGTTTGAAAAAGTTTTATTTGAAACTTCGATTTAACTCTTGCTTCTGTCCTCAAGAGTATATGAAGTGTTTTTTGAAAACTTTGTTCGAAAGTGTAAGTGTGAAAAGTTTTATTTTTTTTAAAAAGAGCAAGTACTTAAGAACCATCTACTTACTCGAAAAAGTAATCATTCTATGCTATCTTCCTTTAGACAATGCTATCCCACTATGAATGAGTAGGTAGCACTGTCGTTGGAGTTTAAGGGTCAATTCGAATTTAGGGACGTGCGGTCACTAAAGCAATGTTAGGATGCCTTAGCGGTAACCCTAATGTCTTAGATCATTTGTTTGAGGCAACAATATCCGAGGCAACCGTTTCGAGGCGACTATGATCTTTGAATAAGAGGGTGACCTCTAAAACAACCTATACTCAATGACCGCGTTACAAAGGCAACCGAGTGGGGTGTACCCTAAGAGTGCGCATGTGCGAGTGTGTTGTTTTCGGTTAATTTTATCTTTATACATGTTAATGGTGATCTAGATTGATTTTAGGTTAAACATTCAATCTTGTCATGCATACCTATTATCAAACATCTAACAGTTATATTTTGCGGAAAATAAATTGCGGAAATTAAATTACAAGGCGTCGGGTATTTACATCACCAAAAACAACCCTTTGAAATTTAAATGCGAAAAATAAACAAAGTGATAAAAACAATTAAAGTCCTATTAAGCTATTACATTCCGGGAACAAATACAAATATGATAAAATGGATCGCGTGCGGGAAATTAAATCGGGCGTAAGTTCTAGGGTTTTGACCCTTTAATTATTAAAGAAAAGATTTTTTTGGTTATTTTTGAATTAAGAAAGAAATTAAACTAAGTTAATTATTAAATTAATAAATAAATTAACTAATAAAAATATTTTTGGGTTTTTGGTATTTAAAGAAATAAAAATAAATTTAATCAATGTTAATAAAAACCTAATTGTCTAAGTTAATTTTAATTATTGCAAAAAATATATTAAAGTTATTCCTAATTAAAACTAAATTAATTAATTGATTTGTTAATAAAAAGAAAATACTAAAATTTAAATTAATAAAGAAAATATTTTTGGTTTTAATTTTATTAAGAAAAACAAAGAAAATTGATTGGTTAGAAAATAATGAAAATAATTAAATAAAACAAGAATAAAATAAATATAGAGAAGAGAGTGTTTGGGCCTGATTTTTGGAGGTCTTGATAGCAATTATATGGCCCAATTGAGTTGGCCCCTTGTTGACTTTCCTGATTCAGTGTGCGCTGGTTGACTAGATCCCATAATAGACCATCATCCCTGGATTGCCATATTTGACCTTGGGCCATCTGGCGCTTGATATTTGATGGTGTATGGTGTGCCCCTAACCTGGATCTACACTTGATCACATGAATAGAAAAAATAACAAGGCATATGGGGGACCTGGGATTCGAACCCAGGTCCTGTTGGTCATTGGATGTACACGCCCACCACTCAGCCACTTTGTTCTGTTTGTTAATAATATACATAGTAATAATAATAACGGGAAATCAATCAGATGCCAAAAAATATTAAAAAAAATGCGCCAAGTTTGAATGGTCCACTCAGAGGGAGACACGTTTGTCGTCCCTGACCTTCAAACCATGTAAATTTACCTGCAGATTTAGATCCGCAGCTAAATTCGCAGGACGTTCCCAAAATCAATTCTAGGCCATGAAAATTAAATCCAAGGGCATGGTTGAGTTCGTCCTTCCCTTCCGGTCATGTCCATGGCCATCAATGGAGCTAATTTTGCCTGTAAAAGAAACACCCAAAAAACAAACCACAAAACCCTAGATTCGGCTATGGGGTTACAGATCAGATAAATGCAATTGGATGATATAGTAAGCTTGGAAATTTGATGAGGATCATGAATATGCAAATGGTTTGTGCAAAAGATGCAGAAATAAGGATATACGAATTCAAGAAAGAAGCTATTTTTCGTGACTCTTATAGTGCTTTTGGGCGTGTATGAGAGCTTGCTAGGGGTTGGTTTTGACTCAGTGAACCTCCAGCAATTGATTGGTGTCAAGCTTTGCTTCTGAAATTGCCTCTAAGTGTGATTTCAGTTTTGCATTTTTCACCCCTTTTTCCAAGTTTTGTTTTCAATGTTCTTGCAGCCTCTAGGTCCCAATTTCGTGTGCTTTGACTTGTATATGTATCATGGAATGTATTAGGTCAAGAATTATGCTTTGAATCTTTGCACATCAATGCCATGGGATTCGATTTGATCCACCATTGAAAACTTGCCTAATTTGTCAAAAACTCAATATTTTTGCACATGGAATGCTTGATACGAGTTTGATGCTGATCTTGATGATGATTGAGCCCTGAAAATATAAAAAGATCTCATGTAATCAAGTTTTGGGATTTTATTTGATTTAAATTGATTTAAAATGAAATAATTCAATAAAAAATCAAATAAAATAATAAAATTGATAAATGGACACAAGGCTGAAGCTAGGACACGTGTGCAATGTGGAAAGTTCAAATCAAGTGGAAAAGAATGGGCCCATTTGACAAAAAATTTGAAATTTTGGGGATAGTTGACTTTTGGCAATTTTGCAAAAATGCCCAACTTCAACAATGCATAACTTCTTCAATTTTGAACTTTTGGAAGTGTTCTGGGACTTTTTAGAAAGCTTGAGATGTTCTCTAACCAACCCTTTTAGTCTCATCTCATTTTTATATTCCATGCTCAAGTTATAAGCTTTGGAAAAAATGGTGTTTTTGTTGACTTTCAAAAATGACCTATAATGTCCAAATTTATAACTTCTTGTGAGTGCATTTCTTGATCTTGGGGTATGAATATGGAATTTAGAAAATTTCATCCTATTCAAAATGAGCTTTGGATGGGTCATTTCTCATAAAGTATGAGAAAGTTATGCTTGGTCAAAGTTGAGTTGACGTTTCTTGCAAAACCCTAATTTAGTAACTTTTGAGTCTTGATGAATTTTGAGCAATCCTTGATGAATCATGATCAAACCTTGATAAAATGATGAAATATCCTTAAAAATGAGAATGTTGACAAAAAATCTTGAGGTTTGACCATTTGTAGGTCACAGTTGACTTTTGCCCTAACATTGTCGATTTTTGGACCTTTTGAGCAATTGACTGAGCAAACTTCCTCTGTAAGGCTTGAAATTTGACATGGATGACCTTGATAACATATTAGGACATTATGGAGAATTTGAGGTCATTTGGACTCAAGGATCTTGATGCAACACAAAACCCTAATTTGGGGTTGACTGCCTTAGGAGATGATTTGTCTGACCCACTCTTGAGCAAACTTGAGCAACTTGGAGATTTTTCTTGCAATATTTTGAGAAATATGAGAGGGAAAATTTTGGGGTACAACACGGTGCAACTATCTTCGCAATCATGCCCACAAAAACCCAATCAAAGCACCAAACTTGTAATCAGAAAAAAGCTACATTTACCCCTTTCGCGGTGTCATTCTTTTCCTTGAATTTTTGGAGATTTCTGACCCTTTTCCTCTTCTGACTTTGCAGGTTTGGATACTAGCTCCGAAGATGTCTTACACGGTGGCCAACAGTGGTGGCGAATCTGTATATTAGAAACAATCACAGCAATTAGGGTTTCAAAGGTTGAAACCCCAATTGCTCTCTCTCGTCATCTTCAACAACAACACGCTGGTACCTCCAATCATCTATGCGTGTTCTTCAAATTCTCTCCTTTATGTAGAGATTTTCCAGTCCCCTGTACTTTATGTAACTTTCTTCCTTTCTCTATTATCCCCCCTTTTTGTTCTTTTTGTTTTTGCATTTATAGCTTTCAATTTTAGGGTTTTTAAAGATTGCTGTTATGAATTATTAGCAAAGATTTAGGAATTAGGGATTGGAAGTTACTTTGATTGATTTAGTGTAAATTTAGATTTTTTCTTTAATGGAGATTTGTTTTGTAATAAGATTGATTTGATACTGTAAGATTTGATTCTTTTCATTCTGTACAATTTCTGAGATTTGCTTATGTGTAACCTTATATTTGTATTTGATTTAGTAATTTTGGATTTGGACTGTAAATGAAATCTGAGATTTTATTCAATGAGAAAATATTTGATTCAAACAGTACTGGTTAATGGTAAAAAAACGTGCGTAAATTTTGATACAGTAACTGTTAGTTACATTTTTTTGTTGGCCTTGCATTGCTATTTTTGTCCAGTCCATGCGTAAATGGACATTGGGCCTAACATAATCTCAACTCAATAGTCAAAACTTGCTTTTAAACAACATTTTTGTTTTACAGCAACGCTTTTTCTTTTAGTGCCAAATGGGCTTAAAGGGCTTTGAACATCTAATCCAATCCAATAGATTATTCTAAAAACTAATAATAACATGTAAACAATAAATTAACTAATAAAACATGGGTCAGATTATAATTCACAAATGTTAAATGGGCCAAGAATTGGGCCCTAACCAACAAAAGATTTTTTTTCACAGCAATCATTCTTCTCAAAAAAGAACTATCCTGGGCTAGCTAAAGAAGAAATCTTAATGGGCTTGTAATTCATAATTATACCTCCTTTTTTACTAATAACACTAAAATGGGTTTTATTAATTAAAACAACAAATGGACTGCGGAAAACACAACATGCCTGTTATTCGTAATTGCACCTCCTTTTCTTTTTACTGGCAATACTAACACCTAAATGGATTATGTAATTAAACTTAATAATTAATTTTGAAATAATTTTCCATTTTCGAATCACATGGGCCATTGGCCAACATGCTTCGTAAATGGGCATGCAAATACATGAGTCTCTATGATTTAGATAACCCCATTCTCCTGAATTTAAGGTACACCCCCTTGGTTGGACAAAGACGGTCTATCAGACATTGATATACCATATTTAATTGAATATTTCTTCAATTTTAATCTTGAAAAATAAAATCATCGAGGTAGGACAAATTTGGGGTACGACAACTGCCCCTATTCAATTATCTTCCAATCGAATAGTGTAAGAAAACTCGAGTCTTGCGCATTCTGATTTGAAGTTTATTGAATACTAGAAGTATCCCAAAATTTGTCCGACAAACATAATGCTACATTGATATAGGATACCCTTACAAGTCTCAAGGAGGTAGGAAAAGCTAATGACGTATCGCTTACCAGGGTTTGATAACGAGGCAGATAGTTTTACGAGCGCAATTTCGTATGTCTTGGTTTGGTTTTTGATTATTCATCCATTTGGAGGATGAATACAACAATAATTGATGATGCATGGCTGCTTGAAGACTGAGGCCATGGGTTAGATTTGCGAATCACTACGTGCAGTCTGAGGCGATGAGCTAAATCTTGTATTTTTGGGCATCGTTGCATGAAGTCTGAGGCGATGGTCTAGAGTTTTGTTTTCTTTTGAGTATCGCAGCATGAAATCTGAGGCGATGATCGGTGTTTATGGAATAAATAAACGTATTGCTGCATGAAGTATGATGCAATGGGTTAAAGTTTTGTTTTCTTTCGAGCATCGTTGCGTGAAGTCTAAGGCGATGATCTGTGTTATTGGATAAAGAAACACATTGCTGCATGAAGCCTGAGGCAATGGGTTAGCTTTGGAAATCGCTGCGTCAAGTCTGAGACAATAAGCTAGATTTGGTTTTCGGACATCTCTGCATCAAGTCTGAGGCGATAAGCTGGATTTTATGGAATGAAGAAACACATTGATGCATGATGTATGAAGAAATGGGTTGGGTTTGCGAATTGCTATGTGAAGTATGAGACAATAAGCTGTATTTGGTTCTCGGGCATCGCTGCATGAAGTCTGAGGCGATGGTTTGTGTTACGGAGTAAAGAAATTCACATTGCTGCATGAAGTCTGAGGCAATAAGTTTGGTTCACAAATTGCTGCATGAAGTCTGATGCGATAGGCTGGATTTTATGGAATAAAGAAACACATTGCTGCATGAAGTCTGATGAAATAGGTTAAAGTTTTGTTTTCTTTCGAGCATCGCTGCATGAAGTTTAAGGCGATGATCTATGTTATGGGATAAAGAAACATATTGCTGCATGAAGACTGAGGCAATGGGTTAGGTTTGTAAATTACTGCGTGAAGTTTGAGACGATAAGCTAGATTTTGTTTTCGGACATCGCTGCATGATGTTTGAGGCGATAAGCTAGATTTTGTTTTCGGACATCGCTGCACGATGTTTGAGGCGATAAGCTAGATTTTATGGAATGAATTAACACATTGATGCATGAAGTCTGAAGCAATGGGTTACGTTTGCGAATTGCTGCATGAAGACTGAGGCGATAAGCTAAACTTTGTTTTGAACATTGCTGCATGAAGTCTGAGGCAATGAATTTGGTTCGCACATCACTGCGTGAAGTCTGTCGCGACAAGCTAGATTTGATTTTCGAGCATCGCTGCATGAAGTCTGAGGCGATGGTTTGGAATTTGAAGAAAGAAATGTATTGCTGCATGAAGTCTGAGGCAATGGGCTTGGTTCACAAATCGCTGCATGAAGTTTGAGGCGATAGGCTAAATTTGCATTTTTGAGCATCACTGCATGAAGTCTGGTCTGGAGTTTGGAACACATCGTTGCATGAAGTCTGGGGCAATGGGTTAGGTTCGCAAATCGCTACGTGAAGTCTGAGGCGATAAGCTAAATTGTGGGATAAAATAAACATATTGTTGCATGAAGTCTGAGGCAATGGGTTAAGTTCACAAATCGTTGTGTGAAGTCTGATGCGATAAGCTAAATTTGATTTTCGAACATCGATACAAGAAGTCTGAGGCGATGGTCTAGGTTTTGCAAATACATTGCAGCTTAGAGGTAATGTAATGAGTTTTGCGAATACATTGCATCTTAGAGGCAATGTAATGGGTTTGTAAGGAACTCATCACTACAGGAAGACTTAGGTGATGGGCTGAACCTGTCACGGCATGTGGACTTAGTTGGCGGGTTGAATGTACGAAAAGTATTTTGTTGGCTGAACCTTAGATAGATAAATCTAGGGTGAGGATGTTTGTTTGTTTGCTATGTGATACATGCATATGCATGCGTATTGAATGTATGTATGTATGCAAAATGTATGATGTTTGATGTGTGAAACCCTGAGTGTATTCGTATTAAATGTTGAAATGTATAGTGTATGTATGTATGAAATTTTTGTAAGATGTGTGTATGCCTTAAAATGTTATAAAGAATACTCTTGGAATTCTCTCCTTTAGACCATTGACTTAAAGTTTCCAATCCCCTGGCGTTGTATGTTGTGTTGGCATAGCATTGTTGAACTTGATTTGAATGCCGTGAAAATTGATTTTGTATTGTGAGCGCAGGTGTAGACGTAGGCGTAGGCGTAGAAGTCGGTAATGGCATAGGCATAGATTTGTATGTTGTAAGCGCATGCGTAGACGTATGTGTTGGCATATGTGTGGACTTTGTAAGCGCATGCGTAAGCATAGAAGTGTGTGTTGTAAGCACAAGCGTAAGCGTAGACGTATGTATAGAATTTGCAGTAGTACACATGTGCATGGACGCGTGCGAATGTAGACTTCGTGTTGTAAGTGTAGGCATAGGCGCTGAGATGGACGTAGACTTTGTGTACAGACACGTATATGTAAGAGTAGATATGTGTGTAGACTTTGTATTGTTGAGTGCAAGCATAGGCGTAGGTGCAGACATAGTCTTTTTGCATCGTGAGCGTAGACATCGGCATAGACATGTGTATAGACTTTTGTATTGTAGACGTAGGAGTAGCCATAGCCATGTGCATGGACGTAGACATGGATTTTCTTTTGATGTTTTTCTAACCCAAAATGCTTTTTCGATGTTTCGTCAAATGCTTTTATTTTGTTAATCCCCCGAAATGATTTCAAGACAATATTCACAAGTAACGATCGTTGTATTTTGTAAACAAGTCTGAGAAAAGAAAAAACGCAATTTGAAAGATGCAAAGAAAGAAAATGTTTTAATGATATTCCTCTGAATAGGAGAGAATACAAGATGCAATTCCTAGAAAGAGGTAATTACAGAAGGTTTTACAACTGTAAATGGCAATGAAAATGATAATTGCTACTGCTATTCCCCAATATCCTTTTAATGATCTTATATCCTTTGCTTCTGAGTTGTATGATTCAGATCTATCTCTCCCTTCGTTGTTCGTAGTCGCAGTTTTAGATCACGGTCTTTTTGTTCTTTATTTCATTGTATGCTATCCCTAACTTTTGCCTGGATTTCCCTTGCGGGTTTTCAATCCACCTGGATAATTTTGTTATATGCCCCTAATTTTTGCCTGAATCTCCCTTTAGGATTTTCGATCCACTGGGACGCTCCTTTTTGCCTAAGTCATCCGTTTAGGGTTTGAGCTTAGCGAGCTTCTTATACATAGTATTTTTGACTGTCTCTAAATTTTCCGGATGCGATAGTTTTCCCCATCCATTATTGTGAGGATAAGATTACCACCGGAGGATTATGTTTTGAATACGTATGGACCTTCATAGTTGGGGGTCCGTTTACCACGTGAGTCGATGCAAGGTAGTAGGATCTTCTTGAGTACTTGAACATGTCGTGGTTCATCTTGTACAGTATATCGTTACTTTGAGAGAATTCTGAGGCTAATTTTCGTAGGGTTTTCTTGCCAATGCTAGAGGCATTTTCTGGATGTTCTTATTTTTAGAGGTGCTTCTTGATGTCGTAAAACCAAGGCTGGTTATATTGTCATTTTTTAATAGTAAGCAAATGTGCGAGCTCTTGATTGTGTCTGCTTGTGATGCACGATTCATGGTTTGACCAAGTTACTTTGAACATAGACGATATAGTTTCCGGAGCGTCTGCCATTTGATTTCCTTTTCGTGGGATGTGACTGAAAGTGATCTTTGCGAATTCTGCAGCCAGTTTTAAAACATGATCTTGATAGGGAATCAATTTCGGATGTTTAGTATCCCATTCGCTGTTGACTCGGTATATGGCTTGTGAGCATTCTTTGGAGAAGTCAAAACTACCCCTATATCGTGCCCCAGGGCATTTGAAGCCTCGTCGAACGTGGATATCCAACGTGTCCCTGGCTCGGGCTTTTCGCCAGGTCTTGGTATTTCGTAGTTTCTTATTTTTACAACATTGTTTGTATTTAACCTTGGCCTGTTTCTGTAGAAACAAGCAGATATGTGTAATAACTTGATCAACTTCTTTGTGGATCTGCTCTGACGTTGCCCCTTTAGCTTGGTTTCTTTCGAATATTCCCCTGCGCTCAGATTAGAGATCTTAATAGCCTCTTGATATGGTTGTACGTTGTTGGCCTTTTATTTTATTTCCCTCGCCATTTTCTCAGAGAGTCTGAGATCTTTATCATCTTCCTCTTTAGCTTGGTTGATAGGAGCATCAAAATTATATCGGGTTGCAGCAGTAATATTATCGGTGGCTTTGGGCATGAATTTGCACCTTTATCATGTTTTGATGCATATTTTAATATATGAGCTTTTGAAAATGCATATGAAGAGAAAGTATTGCCATTTTTAAATTTACGGAATAAATGCAAGATAAAGAAAGGGATCTTAATTGAAAACAAAATATAACTTTTATTAATCATAAATATTGTCTGAAACAAAACGGGGGAACCCTTACAAGCAACCCCTATGCCTCGGGCTTGACATAGGTTCTTTCAAAAACAAGAAAAATTAACTAGGAAAGAAAAAGAACTCAGGAATCTCCACAGAAGTCCACCTTTTGAGTTCTTCTCCTGGCGCGCATTCTCGGATGAAGTCAGTTGCCTTTTTGGTATTGAATTTGTTGGATATCTTTGCCATATGTCTACCATGCTCTATTCTCTTGCTGAAAAAGGTCTCTTGGATTGGAGGAATATGTGCTTTGCCCTTCAGAGCATCTTTATATTTTCCTTTATGGTATTGTATGAACTGGACTATCCCCTGGTCCCCTAGCCTTTGTAGAGCTCTTTCTAAAGCTTCATTATGTTTTACCGGGAGTCCACATCCCAACAAATATTTTTTCAGTGAGTTTATTGGGTTATTTGCTTGTTTGCTTGCCCCAGAGTCAGTGACTACTTCAACTGAATTTGTTGTCATCCCATCGTGCGAAGGCGTAGGGTCTGATTTGATGTTGGGCTTCTCGAAGGTGATTTCTTGAGATTCCAACAAATCCCACACCTTGTGTTTGAATGGCTAACACTGTTCTATGGTATATCCAGGAGAATTAGCGTGATACCTACATATAGCTTTGGAATCGTATCTTCGTGGGAGTGGCCCGACTGGAGGAGCTAGAGGCTTCAGTTCCACTAAGGATGCCTTAACTAGCTGTTGTAATAACTGACTAGGTGGTATAGGGAGTGGATCAAATTTCCAGGGTGGCCTTCTGCCTTGCTGCTGCCCTAGTGGGATCACTAATGGTTGTTGTACCCTGAGTTATGCTGCTACAACATTAATTTCTCCCTCTTTTCCTTTGGTGAAGTTTGAAGCAGGCCGCTTTAAATTGTAGGGAGCATTTGATGGTTCCCCTGATATCTTCCCACTTTTTATTCCAGTCCCAATTCTTTCTCCGATAGTTACTAGGTCTGAGAACCCCGAAGAGATACTTCCAACCATCTTCTCATAATACAGCCCTTGCAAAGTACCCATGAACATGTCCACTAACTCCTTCTCTAACAGTGGTCGTTGCACACAGGATGCCAACTCCATCCATCTCTAAGCATACTCCTTGAAGGATTCTTCTTTCTTCTGGGACAGGTTCTGGAGTTTCATGCAGGTAGGCTCCATGTCCAGGTTATATTTCTAATGCTTTAGAAAAGCATTAACAAGATATGCCCAGGTTCGAATATGCGTTCTCTCTAATAGCATATACCAGTCTGAGCATGCCCCACTCAGGCTATCTTGAAAACAATGAATCATTAGCTTCTGATCATGGGCACGGGCGTGCATCTTTCTGCAATACATGCGAAGATGATTTCTTGGACAAGTGAGCCCGTTATATTTTTCAAAGTCGGGTACTTGGAACTTTGGTGGAATCACCACATCAGGAACTAGGCCAATTTCGAGAGCGTCTACTTCGAAAGCGTCAAAACCCTCCACAAATTTTAATCTTTCTTCATAGCTTTAAACTGATTCATCACCAGTGGATTATCAATAGAATTAGTACTAGTCGTCTCTGAGGGCGCTTGGTTGGCATCCTCTGGGTCGTGGTCTCTTTATTGCAGGTCCAAGTAGTTGTCTGCATTATTGGTTGGAATCTGTAGGGTATGAGATGCCCCTGCTTTTGGCGGAGGTGGGATAAACCCTTCAGTTTCAGCTTCTTGTTGGGCCATGACGGACTTCTGGAGTCCTGCCTCTGAATCTTTCCTTAGTTGGTGACCGCTTGATGCACCAATTGTTTGGGCTACTTCTTCGAAAGCTACCCTGGGAATTTGATCTTGCTTGTCAATAATGTTTTTTAAAGCTAGGAGAACTTGACTCAGATCTCCTTTCATTGAAGTGACATCACCCTTTACTTGGTTGAGATCCTCTTTGAATGCAGCCTGAGTTTCCTCGATTTTCTCTATTGTTTTTTGTTGATAGGCCCTTGTTTGATATGCAGGCCAAGGAGGCAGAGATATTCTTCTACCAATGGTTCAACTGAAGAGATGTTTGTTTGAAAAATGAGTTTTTATGTGATATGCAGGTGTTCATGAATGCATACGTGCGAATGAATGTGTATGAATATGGAATGGTTACTTGTTTTGAATGTCTTATTCACTTGGGTATGTATTTGTCTTTCGCTTATTTTTATTTGGTGACTATATTTAAAATAGATACGCAAATGAGATGTGGGAACAAAATATCCTTATTGAAGGTAACATAATTCAGATATTGAAAAATATTACAATCTTAAACCAAAACTTTATTTGTGTGAAATCAAACAAAGAGAAATAAGTCTTCTAGGTGCGCCTGCGGAGGTCAGCTCTTGAAGCTATCCACCTTTTCTTTACAAGGCTTGAGAAAGTCTTCAGCACATTATTTCCCTTTCGGGGCTTTGATTTTAGACATGTTTGGCGTATTGACGCAGACAAGTTATTTTCTTCGGTATCCATTTTTAAAGACAGTCACCGAGATCTTGAGTTTATTATTATCCTCTATACCCCTGTGAATAAGACAAATAGAAAGAAACTGGTGACAAATATATGAAATGTATGACGAATATGTGAAATGTATGAATGCATAGACGCAGGGTTGAGTTACAGGAAATAAGTACCCCTATAAGGTAAGGATATACGTTTCAATGATGGGGTTTTTGTGATAAGTACCCTTAGAAGGTAGGCTCCTTATTTTTGACCTACAATTGGCTTACCCTCCCCAAAATGTGGCTCCCTTAAGGGTGTCATGAGTAACACCAGAGGGAAAAGGCACAAGGGCCTCTCTTAGGTGGAGCCTCTTTACGGACTGAGACTTTCGTCTCAAAGTCGTGAAAGGTCTCGGCATGTGATTTTAGGTTAAGGTCGTTACAAAGAGTCATGGGTGACCTTCCAAATTCCTATTCGTCGAGAGGATATCTCTCGATAAGTATTCCTTTTTCGGAAGTCCACCGACTCTAGGCGAAGTCGTCACATAAACTTGCAGGGATGATGTACCCCTTAAGCTAATAGACGATCCTTCTTTCTAAGGGTTATATGAGAATATTTTTGAGATAAAAGTTCCCGCCACGCAGTAAATATATAATGATAAAGGAGACAATAATTAAATAGATGCAATAAATAAATAAATTCAATAAATAAATAAAGCAAAAACTCTAAAACCTAAAGTTGATGTCCCCATCAGAGTCGCCAGCTGTCGCAACTGGATTTTTAATCAGAGTCGCCAGTATTAGTTTTTATCCTAAGGAAATGGAATCTAACAGAAAACCCTAATTCGCAGACAGGGATCCTAGGTTTCAGACTCAATTAGACTAAAGGAAGGTGTTAGGCACATTTCATCTACCTTGTTCACAAGGATATTAGGTTTTAGGTTTAGGTTTGGGGTAAACAGGGTTTTAAATTTTAATAGTGGAAGGTTTTAAATTTTTTATAAGGGAACTCGCTATGATTTTTGATCGTAT
The DNA here is from genome assembly GCA_948472305.1 of Vicia faba. Lineage (NCBI taxonomy): Eukaryota > Viridiplantae > Streptophyta > Magnoliopsida > Fabales > Fabaceae > Vicia > Vicia faba. Next base: position 113,733,118 of record OX451739.1, on the reverse strand, counting down.
GCCTACGTATCCTCTTAAGAGGAATCAGAGTCCTAATTCGTAGTTCGTATAGGTTGGTGTTTTTAGGGGTTTGCAAACATATTTTGAATTACCTCGCACTTTGGTCGGGAGTAGTGATTGCCGAGATTTTGACTAAATGCGCAGTAAGTCAAAACCTGTTTGAAACCCTTTTGCAAAAAATAGTTGTCTAGATTAATTTGTTTGCGACAAAATAAGTTTGATGTTTGTTAGTGTTTTTTATCGTGTTAATTGCGAATATCTTGATTAATGCATGATTAGAAAATACTTTAATGCAAATAATATATAAAAATATTATATACAATTTTGATATAAAATAATTTATTTGTTAGTATATAAATAATAATGCTTACATACAATAAATAATAATATAATAAATAATATGAATAATAAATATTATAAAAGAGATAAATAATTATAATAATATAAAAATAATATTAATAATAAATATTATAAAAGAGATAAATAATTATAATAATATAAAAATAATATTAATAATAATATGAAAGTTAATAATAATAATAATCATTAAATAATAGAAAAGAAAATTTAAAAAAATTAGAATTATAAGAAAATATAGAAAATAATGGTTAAACAGGAGGGGTGTAATTTTACGTTAACAAGTAAAACAGGGGGCGTTAAAAGGAAATATAGGCTAGGCCCATTAACAACTTAGAACAGGGGTGCAATTTGGTTTGTTTGCTTAGTAATTAGGCAGAAGGGGGGTACGAAAAACAATTGGGCCTAAGCCCAGAATGCCTAAGAGAGGGCCAGATAGATCTAGTGTGGTGAGGGTGCACGGTTGCTAACACAGACTTGGCCTAGTGGCCATTTGATCACGATCTGATGGATGAAAAACGAGGGAGTATGATACCCAAGGGTGGTTCGCGTGTATGGGATTGACCGGATTACATAATTGTTTTTATTCATCTTCCTCATTTTTTTACAGTATCCTCTTTCTCTCTCGCATGAACAAATCCCTACCCTTCATATCCTTCTTCACTCAACCCCATCCCTGTAAACCCTAGTGTATTTCCCAGCGGAGGCGCAACTATCTTCGCCATCATCCCCACATAAACCCAATCAAAGCACCAAACCTGTAATTAGAAAAAAAGCTACGTTTACCCCTTTCGCAGTGTCGTTCTTTGCCTTGACTTTTTGGAGACTTCTGAACCTTTTCCTCTTCTGACTTCGTAGGTTTGGATACTAGCTCCGAAGATGTCTTACGCGGCGGCCAACGGGGGTGGCGAATCTGGCGATTAGCGACAATCACAACAATTAGGGTTTCAGAGGTTGAAACCCCAATTGCTCCCCCTCGTCGTCTTCAAAAGCCACACGCTGGTATCTCCAATTATCTTTGCGTGTTTTTCAAATTCTCTCCTCTATGTAGCAATTTTCCAGTCCCTTGTTCTTTCTATAACTTTCTTCCTTTCTCTATTATCCCCCCTTTTTGTTCTTTTTGTTTCCACATTTATAGCTTTTGATTTTAGGGTTTTTAGAGACTGTTGTTACGAATTATTAGCAAAGATTTAGGAATTAGGGATTGGAAATTACTTTGATTGATTCAGTGTAATTTTAGATTTTTTTGTAATAAGATTGATTTGATACTGAAGGTTTGATTATATTCATTCTGTACAATTTCAGAGATTTGCTTCCGTGTAACCTTAGATTTGTATTTGATTTAATAATTTTGAATTTGGACTGTAAATGAAATCTGAGCTTTTATTCAATGAGAAAATATTTGATTCAAACAGTACTGGTTAATGGTAAAAAAACGTGCGTAAATTTTGATACAGTAACTGTTAGTTATTTTTTTTGTTGGCCTTGCATTTCTATTTTTGTCCAGCCCATGCGTAAATGGATACTGGGCCCAACATAATCTCAACTCAATAATCAATACTTGCTTTTAAGCAACATTTTTGTTTTACAGCAACACTTTTTCTTTTAGTGCCAAATGGGCCTAAAGGGCTTCGAATATCTAATCCAATCCAATAAATTATTCAAAAACTAATAATAATCTGTAAACAATAAATTAACTAATAAATCATGAGTCAAATTTTAATTCACAAATGCCAAATGGGCCAAGAATTGGGCCCTAACCAACAAAAGATTTTTTTTATCAGCAATCATTCTTCTCAAAAAAGAACCATCCTGGGCCAGCTAAAGAAGAAATCTTAATGGGCTTGTAATTCAGAATTATATCCCCTTTTTTACCAATAACACTAAAATGGGTTTTATTAATTAAAACAACAAATGGACTGCTGAAAACTCAACGAGCCTGTTATTCGTAATTGCACCTCCTTTTCTTTTTACTTGCAATACTAACACCTAAATGGCTTATGTAATTTAACTTAATAATTAATTTTGAAATAATTTTCCATTTTCGAATCGCATGGGCCTTTGGCCAACATGCTTCGTAAATGGGCCTACGGATACATGAGTCTCTCTGATTTAGACAGCCCCATTCTCCTGAATTTAAAGTACACCCCCCTAGTTGGACAAAGAAGGACTATTATATATTGATATACCATCTATAATTGAATATTTCTTTAATTTTAATCTCGAAAAATAAAATCATCGAGGTGGGATAAATTTGGGGTATGACAGTTGGAAAATTGAACTTGTGTGAGGACTAGAGTTGTTTGGATACTCATGGATTCGAAAGGAGAGAGGCAAGTATGGTGTGATCTTGTTGAGTTTTGAGAGTTTTTTGATGTGCTTCTCCCTTTCGCCTAATCCTTCTGTGTAAGTGTCCAGTCCCTTTTAGCTTGCAAGCATGCTGCTTATATAGTGTAGAAGGGAGGGGACAAGAAGAGAATAGTTTAAACTGCCATAAACAAACATTTTCAAGGCCATGAATGAAGTTTTGTAACTGTGGCCAAAAACATGGTATCTTGTCCTCTTTTGAAATTTGAATGTATGTGGACATTTTGGCTCCTTCGAATGCCTTCAGTTTTCATCCATCGATTGGACCTCAAGTTGCCTTTTTTCGAATAGACCTCGTGTTGCCTTTTTTCAAATGGACCTCATATTGCCTTTTTTCGAATGGACCTCATATTGTCTCTTTTCAAATGGACCTCATGTTATCTCTTTTTAAATGGACCTCATGTTGTCTCTTTTCGACTGGGCCCCTTGTGTAGCCTTCGAATTGGCCTTCTGCATGCTCCTTTGAATGGCTCTGATTCAGCCCCTTCAAATGGCCAACAATATGTGTCCTTCGAATAGACTTTTGGAATGCCATAATATAGAAATTGGGATGTCAACACTTAGCATGAGGGAAGTTCCTGCCTTGTAAAGGCAGACATGTAGCAAGTGTTTTCCTTATTGGCGTGAAGAAAATCCCTACCTTGTGCAGGCAGGCAGGCAGGCCATTTGTCCCAATGGGCCTGTGTGAAAGGAACCAAAGGTGCTTAAAACGAAGGAGGCCCAGAGATGCCCCAAACGAAAGAAGCCAGAGGTGCTTCAAACGAAGGAAGCCAAAAGGAGCTCCCCTTCTTTCTGAATCAAAGGGAGCCATTTCAAAGGAAAACAAAGTTTAATCGAAGACTTGCAGACCAAAGCTTGATTGAAGGGTGTTAAATTCCCAATCGAAGACTAGTGAGTCAGGCTTGTATCAAAGGTTTTTAAGCGCTCAGTCAAAACTTGCTATTGTGCCAATCGAAGGGCACTGTTTATCTACCAATCGAAGGATATTGTTGAACTGCCAATCGAAAGGAACTTTGCTAATATTCAAAAACTTCCTCTTTCTTTAACCAAGTGTTTGTAACCACCATGTGAGGGAAAAATATTGGGAAAATATGGGAGGGCAAATTTTGGGGTACAACAACTGTTAATTTTAGGTTGGTTTTTAACCTTTTTCTTGAACCCTCAACCATAACTTGTGGTTTGAATTTTCATGCTTGCCTTAGAACGTTTGGGAGCACTCACATTACATGTTGGATTGTATTCAAGTTGGGTAGAAAAGGTTGGTTTCTAAGAAGTTAAGAAAAAGAAAAAGATTGAAAAAAAGAAAGAAAAATGTGAAAATGAAAAACCTTGAAAAATAAAAAAAAAGAAAAAAATTGTGCTAATAAGTTGTGTGATGGTGTAACAATTTGGAAAAGAGAAAAAGGTGAATGAGGTTTAAATGCTTGATAATTTCATAAGTGACCATTCTCATTTGTTTAGATAAACTTTTTGTTTCAATTCCCTTTAAAAATTGACCTTTCTTTGTTAACCAGGTCACACTACATCCCTTGAAAGCCTTTGTGATTCTTGTTTTTATGTTTTCACTACGAGTTTTTAGGATGAATGCTTAATTTATTCCTTTTTTAGCAAAATTGTTAGGTGAGAGTCAAGTCCCTCATGTTTGTTTGTTTTTCATTCATTGATGAAAATTTTGTTATTTGTGATTCATGATTGAGCATGTGTTGTTTTGGAATTTTTGGTATTACTTTTGTACTTAGGATTTGTTTCATGTTCATGTTGTAGTGGTAGTTTAGTGGTAAGAATTACTTTTATTGTGCTTTATTCTTAGAACCATGCATTTGTTTTCGTTTATTAAAACTTGTTGATTCATGATGTCTTCGTGATTGGTTTTGTTTCTTTAGATTTGTGTGACCAATGTTTGAGGACAAACAAAGTTTTTAAGTTGAGGAGAGTTAATAAGTGCAAAATTGTAGTTATATTAGTGTGTATTTTTGTGGCAATTATTAATTTATTTTGTTAGAGTATAGTAAATAAACCTGAACTTGTATGTAAATATGTACATATTTCGTTATCGTGTAAATATTATGTATGGTCGCATTTATGTGTAAATATTGTATAAATTTATCATTTTTTTCTCATTTTTGTAGGCATTCAAAAATGATATTTATTTATTTTAATATATAGTATTAAATAATCTTTTGAACGCTTTTGACCGTGTGTAAATATGAGTTACAGTCTTCATGTTTTGGCGAAATCAAGAGCTGACTTTTTCTCAACAAAGTAGGGAGCGCGCAAAGCGCCCTCTGAGCGGGCTAAGCGCGGTCAGTGACTTTGAAAAAATATAAATTCATTTTTACATTATTTTTTAGGTTAGGGTTTTAGGGCCTTTTACTTCCAACTCCACAGAAACATTCTTTGAGATTAGAGGCTAGAAAACTACATTGGTGGTTGCATCTTGTAGATCTGGAAGTGGATTTGTAACAATCGTGTTGACACTACGAGAGTTGTAGGTTCATTTTCTCTCTTCTATTTGTATTATATCTTGTTTGGTTTTGTATGTAAGTTTAATATGATTTTATGTATATGTATTAATCATGTCAATAAATAATATCTTTTTTACATAGCTTAATCGATGTAATCCTTGTTAGCTTGTTTTGTGTTTGGATTTGAGTAGCTATAGACATATACTCTTCGGTTTCGAAACTAAGATAAACATCTATTTTGGGACGGGCTCTATAAATATATTTATATCTAATATTCACATGTGTGTATCGATGCTTAATGCTCTGTGTTGGTAAGTTGAGTGAGACATCACCTACGAGAAAATATGATTGAACTCTCATAGGTGCTTCAGACATGAACCATGATGTGAAGGATACCTAATGATATTTACGAGTATTCTAGGTTACGTACAACTGATCAGTAGGTTGAAGCCTTTGATGTGTAGATGAAATCTAAAACTTGACAAGTTTTGTCTTCTCTAAGAATGCATTTATTTATTGTCGATATGTGTGTTTGTGTGCATGATGTCATCCCAAATGACTTGACATCTTGCCCGAAGTATTTTATAGATAACTATGGTTACTCTTGTCCCCTTAGTTTTTGTTTGTAAAACTTATTTATCTTTTGTTTCATGTGCATCTAATGTGTGAACTTAAACAATTTATGTTTGGATGTTTCCTTGAGGGGGAGTATTGATTATGTGTGATATGGGAATAATGGATATGTCTAAAGTTGCTGAGCACCGTGTTATGGTGCTGAGTTTGGTGTGCTGTGGTGGATTTGTTTTTGGTTGTGTTGATGTGATGTCAGACCATATATCATGACATCTTATCTCAAGAGATTTCTAAAGTTTGAAGAAGAGTTGCGTATGAGTATGGGTCTCTCTATAGCTGCATCTATCTCTAATGTTTTTATGTTTGCATTTTGTACAAGGTTTACATATATTTCATGTAGCTTGTGTTTTGTTATTTTTTAGTTTTATTCCTCTTTTCCAGGTTTATTGTGCAAAGGTTGTTTTAGCCAAAATTTTCCAAAATGGGAGATTGTTAGGTCTGTGACTTTATGATTGGCAACAATTTTGGTAAAACATATTTCATTTTTGAAAACATGTATCATAGCCAGGTGTTGGACAAGATGTTGTGACATCTTGAACAACTGTTGAATATGTGTTGCTGTTGTTTTCTTGATATATGTTCTGACTGATGTTGTGATATGTTATACCAGAACATCAGTACCATTCTGCATTTTAAATCCTTGAATATTTGATTTTAAAATACAATATTCTGGATTATTTTAGTTCTCACATCGTCGCAACTATGTAAGGATTTTTTAGGAATATTGATGATTTGAATTGTTATGATTTCATTAATAGGATCTTGGAGACTTTTCAGGAAACTATGAAGATTTATTCCTATTTTTGGGGAGAAGATTTTGCAGATGATTTACAACTAGAAGATTGGATTTGTGTGAAGAGTCCAAGCCCATACTACCAGAGTCTTTATATAAGGACTCACTAAGCCTAAAAATAGCAAGAATTTTTCATCGAGAAACTGTGTGTGCATGAGATAAGGGTTTAGGGTTTTGAGAGTAGGTTTAGTGTGCTTTGTTTGTGATTTGCACCTATGGTCCTAGCAAAAAACCTTGACCTGGACTTTCATCTGGACCTTGTGATCTTGATTCATTTGAGACCTTGGTTGTGTTTGTATTTTGTATGGTTGTTGGAAATGTTTCTGTATGCAGGTGTTGTTACTTTGAAATTCTTCTAATGCAAGAACATTCATTTGAGACATCAAGTTCATCTGATACATGAGAAGTCTTAAGCACCCTTTGTGATTCATCTAATGTTGAGCTTGCACCTAAGGATAATATTTTCATTAATGCTTATTACTTGTTTGTGTGGCTTTAATCCAAAGAAATGGAATGCATTGTTGGACTTATGTAAAGAAGATTACTCTTGTTTGGTTGGTTCTTTTCTACCTTAGTTTTTAATTTATGCTTTACGATAGTCCCTTTATCTCTTGTCCATCTTATTCAATTTCTAAATCTTCTCCCTTTTTTAAAATCTTCTTGTTTTCAAACTTGAACCATTTTCATAATAAACCTTGAATTTGTCAAGTGAAATTTTTAAACTTTCTTTTTCTTTAATCAAATGCTAAAACATATAAGCATGTTCAAAACTTTTCAAAAAAATTAAAAAACATTCAACATCATTCAAACTTTTGTGCCCTTATGTCTTGTACCCCAAAATTTTCCCTCTTCATTTTTAACTCTAATTGTCTTTTACTTTGTTAGCATATGCATGCATACATGCATGTCGTTAGATCTATACTCACGGGATCAAGCCATTTTATCAACATGTAAAATCTCTCATGTATTTCAATGCATTCTGAATTGTGAAAGAATTGGGTGTTTCAATGAATTTGAGGCAGTTTGAACCAGAAACAATGCCTTTGCTGGTTTGAGCTTTGAAATTTCCAACTTACCATCAGAGTACTGTTTCGAGCTAATTCCATAGGCATTAGAACCGTCTCAGTATTTACTATTTCATCTGTTAGGCCAGAAGTCAATTATGTGTAGAAAGTCTCTGAATAAATTGTTTTCTATGAAGCAGTGTTTGGATTTAATGACTGGTTATTTGTTCACCAAGTGTTTGGACATTCATAACTTTCATCAAATTTGGTATTTTTAGTGGATTCCTCGAGAATTGAGACTTTATTAATTCTCTTATCATTTCTCATGTTCATATCAAAAGCTAATTGTGTGAAGAAATCTCCTGGAATTTTAATTCTTTGAAGACATCAGATTGAATTTATTAACTGGTCCGTCATCGCGCGGGTAATCAACAATTTTTATCTTCTAATTGGAATACTTTTTTGGGGACATTATGGAGGCGTTAAAACCATCTTAATGTCTTCTCAACTCATGTGTTTGGACCGAAAGCTAATTCATTAAAGAAGGCTTCTGAATACGTGATTCTTCTGGAAGTGATACATTGAAAAAATGGTAAAAATACTTTGTTGAACTGTACTTTTGCGGATATTTAAAAGTTCATAACTTCTGACTAGAATACCGTTTTGGAGCGGTTTTTTTGGGAAAAATCCGTCATGATGTCTTCTTCGTTTCATATTTTCGAACCGATAGCCAATTCTTTGAAAAAACTCCCTGGAATTATGAATTACTTGAGAAATAATTATGCTGAACCGGAATTTTTATTCACCGTTTCTCGATATTCCAAAAATCGTAACTCCTTTGATTTTTAATGTATTCAGAAGGTTCTTTTGGAATAATTTCATAAATGAAGTCAGCTATAATTTCTATTCATATTCCAAATTCAAACGGTACTCCAGAGACCCTCATTTTTTGCTTGTTTCACAAAATGGAGTTGCTGAACCGAAAAGAGGAAATTTAAATTTAATTGCTGTTTCACGAGAAAATTCATAACTCGGTAAATTTTTATCATATTTGATCCATATTTTTATAGTATATCACTGACTCACAAATCTACAATTCTTCCAAAGTCGAATCCAAATTATGCTCCGAGAAGTACCCATATTTGATCGAATAGGTGTTTGTGTCTGACACTGACGCAAAAACTGGTGATGAAGGATTTTGATGTCGATGTTTTGATATTCAAAAATTAATATTTCCCTCGTCTTTCATGGGATTGAGCTCATATTTTGACACGAGGTCTCTATTGACGCCTGATATGTTTTTGTTTTACGCCCCAACGTCGAATTTCGCACCGAGCCCCCTGCGAATTTAACCTGAACATGTCAGACACTGATGAATTAAAAAGCTGCACTATTATTTATGGTTATTTGAAACCCTTTAACCAAATCCACTCATATTATTCCACACTATATATTCTTATTCACACCAATTTCTCTCATAAGCTCATAATCTCATTTTCCCTATTCACTTTCATTTTCTATTCTCTCAAACTCTCTCACATTCTCTCAACACAACAACACGAAAATCAAAGAGAAGAAAACTCTCTCTCTCCCTCCAAGAAAAACTCGCAGTCTCTCTCTCCTACACCTCCACTATCGCTCTCGCGCCACCTCCCTCTAGTGATCCACCCTTCATTCGCGACCTTCTTTCCCGTTGTATATTCCCTTCGCTCGCGGTAGCTCCTATCAGACACTCATTCCTTTCTCTATTCGCTATCGTAAGCATCATTATCAACATCATTCAACTTCCAATTTTCTACAAATTGTTTTAGGTAACATACTTGATTCTCATAGTTTTGTTGAATACTTGGGTAATTTGATTTTGTTTATGTGAATTGTGCATGAATTGATGAACTAAATTAGTTTAGATCTAGAATTCTTGACATAGAATTTGTAATATTCTAGTATATATTATGTATTTGTGATAATGTCAACGTATATTTGTGTTGTAGATTTTGACATAGATTTGTAGACATAACCTTTTCACATTAGGTGTATGTAAAAATTCCTCATAGAATTGTATTGCTAATTCTTGACATAATAACTAGTTCTTGATATTATTCTAATCTTTTGACATAAAATCAATTGTAATTGTTTGTGTTGATGTTAGATTCTTAATATTGTGAACACATATGGATAGATCCGGAATTAGTTGAGTCTTGAGCTTAATTGTGTTGTGCCTAAATGCTAATTTTCCAGAATCGGGATTACTAACTTGTGTTGTGTTTTTTATATGATATTCAACTCAATGTGCATACTCTTGTTTACTAATTCCTAGTACTAATATTCAAGTCTTGCTTACTAATACTTAGTGTTAAACTCTAGTTTTGCCCACTTACTTTAACATTTCCATAACATGTAATATTGTAATTCTGTGAACGTGCATACATCCATACTAACATTTGCTTATCCATGAGGTGTAACATCTCCCATTTGACTCAAGACACATTACCAACCTTTTTTGATACATAAAAACTTGAGATAAGTGAAAAATGTCACAATTCTTGAATTTTTTCTAACACTTGACTTAATCTCATTTTTGAGCTAATTTCCTAACCATGATGAGTTTTACACTCATAACTAGTGGAACTTGACTTTCTCTATGATTCCAGAGCTACTGGTGTACTTTATTTTCAGTTTTGGATAATTTTTTCTGTCTTTCACTACTACCAGCCGACAAAATTGACCTAAAAGTCCCGCTTTCAGGCGAAATTAATTCAAACCAATTTTGTTTTTGAGTCTATTGACACATTTGCAATCAACCATGTGATTTTATTTTAATTCTGGATTGATAAATTTTGACGCCTATTCCCTGATTTTGTGGTTTTTGATACTGGTTGACATATACCTTGTGCTTTGACTTTTACTTAACTTGTATTCATGTTTCCTTAGTTATTTGTATACCATTGCACTTATGTTTTCTTGCTTCGAATTCATTCCATGTACACTTTGTGATTTGACATAATCGCTTTTACCATTTTGTGCCATCACTTAATTTTCACATTATGAGATGATGATGTAATTGCTGGTTGCTTTCTTGTTATCACTAACTTGTTTGTTGAGTTTATACAAGGATTATCATAAGCGAATTCGATGAAGCTTACTTTCTCGTTATTACACTTTATTTGTGGGATACTGCATTTCTTATGTGTCGACATGTCGATACTCTACATTATGTGTGGGTTACCACTCTTCACATGTTGTTATCTTTTTTCCCTTATTTATGAGGTGTATACTGGTATATTGTGTATTGTCTGGGTCGTTGGTTTTCTTGTAAGATACTTGTCCAGTTGTGTATGAGACACATCGCTTATGTTGCTTTGATGCTTCGACACATATTCTGACTTTGTTTGTTGTTGATGCTAGCTCGTTCGAGGTTCTCTGGATTTCTTGCTACTATCAATTTAGTGACACGTTTTTGCTCGTTTGGTAGTCCGATTTATTTCCTTTATCTCTCGCACTTTTTACTGCACTTTATAGCTTTCTGATGCCATGAGAAGTAGGATTAATATGTATGACAGGGACATGGGTTGTGGATTATGTCAGGAGTCCCTCTGGTCTATTTAAAGACCTGTTTAAGGCAATTCTGTAGTTGTTTGCTAACTGTGTTTGTGGTTAGTTTAAAGACCTACCTCAAAGTAGGCGTTTTCGCTGTGTGTTTACATTTGTGCCTAAAGACCTCAAAAAGAGGCGCCCATTCGCATTCCCCTTAATAAGTCCTCAAAGAAGGCGAGCGGAAAAGGGTTCCAAATCAACCCCCACACATTCTACTTTGTGTCATCCTTAGCGCGCGACACACCATGATGCTTTGGAGTGTACTACTCTTGTTATCAAGTCGGTCATATGGAAAAAGGAATTGTAATCGATCCCCCCACACTTTTTCTTGAGCTCACGTTGATCGACATTGACACTCCATATTTATCACATTAATCCCTTACTCTTTTGTCTGGTAATACGATACCATGGTATAGACGCTTATATTCCCATAGATAGCTTGTTTGCCTCGGTTGATATGACCCCTTGGCTAAAGCTCCGCCTTATCTCCTGCCTAGATTCATGACATATTGGTTAGGAATTTTGGCTTGAGTTAGCGTGTGCTACTCATGACATGTGTGTGCTCTCATGAGCTTGTTGATTACTTGTTATCCATCCTTGTGTACATGTTTTCTTAGGTTGTGAACCTTTGGCATGTTCCCTAGGATCTCTTCATTCACCCATTGCTGGTGATTCGAGATAGACATATGTTTAGGTTGTGAACCTTTGGCATGTTCCCTTAGGAGCTCTTGATTCACCCTTTGGTGGTGATTCGAGATAGACATAGGTTTATGTTGTGAACCTTTGCTATGTTCCCTTAGGAGTTCTTGATTCATCCTTTAGTGATGACTCAAGATAGACATTAGAATTGTAATCCATACATGCTAATATATGGTAGAGATTTCCCTTTCAAAACTCAACCTTAGGATCAATCATTGTATGATAACATTAGGGATAGATTTAGGATAGTCTCTCTTAGATGTTTTTCTTTTCTTTTTGCATCATTGCATTAAAACTAAAACCTCTTTTTCTTGACAAATGCATAAAACGTCTAACAACTTTCAAATCCTTTTCAAGGTAAAAATCATCAACCAATGCAAATTATTTTCGCCTTCGGGCCTTTCTTTCAAAAGAGCATGTTAATTCATTTTTGTGCTGACGCGTGAGCCTCCAAAGGTCGAGATGCGGCAGAAGGCGAAATTAATATTGTTCATTAAAAAACACAAAACAAACTGAAACATGTGAGCCTAACTACGACACTCTGATTCCTTAAAAAAGATACGTAGCCATCTGGTCACGTGACTCAGTCGAGCGGTGCTTTGTAAATATTTCCTTCTTTTCCCCGTGTTTTCTTTTGCATGCATTCCCTCTTTTCATTTTTCTCCTTATCTATTAAGCTTTAGATTTAAACACACCTTGTGATTAGAACAACAAGAGTGGATATCATAGAGTACTAGGGGCGTGTGGGTGCTAATACCTTCCCCTCGTGTACCAGACTCCCTTACCCGATCTCTCGATCGTTTGATTGTGATTTCACCCTTCTCGGGTTTACTGGATGTCTACCTTTCCCTTCCCGTGGGATAAGAAAATGTTTGATGGTAACTTCATTGGTTTCATCTTGATGATTTTTTCACCCGATTGTTTCATTGTGCACTTTTCCCTTTAAAACTTTTTTCAAGATTAGACGTGAGTCATTCATAGTTGAGATATCATTCTCCTATCCCAATGGTCATGATTGTAAAAATGTTGACTTTTTCACTCGTGTGCTTGAGGCACTTGTTGATCTTATCCAAGTGTAAGACCTCTCTCATGTGATATATTATCCATTTTTCTCATACTTTATGGGCAATTAGTTGAGTCTTCTCCTAAAAATGACAACTTGTCTCCATTTAAAATCAACCAACACATTATGTTTTGTTCCTTTTTAGAAGAACTATGTGGTTCTTATTTCACCATTGCACATTGGTGGTACGTAGGCACAAAACTCTCAAAGTTTTTCCAAATCAAAAATCATATAAATCATTTACTTCCTCATCTCCACAATCTTTTTTTGCAAACAACCAATTTTAGCCAAATACACAAATTTTCAAGATTTTCATGTGGATTACCATAGATGGTTACGGTGCTAATACATTTCCTTTGTATAACCAACCCTCGTACCCTATTCTCTTTGTGCTTTGCTTTTTCTTTCCATGATTTTATGGGTTTTGTTAGATCTTTTCCCATTTCTTTAGAAACAATAAATTTTGGTGGCGACTCTTTCTTTTTGCTGAGATAAGTTAATCAATAGCTTATTCTCAAATTTTTTCCCGCCACGACAGTCTGGTGACTCTGCTACAGAAAAATCTATAAGTGGGTTGAGCCTATCTTTGTTTATCTATGGTTGTGTTATTATTATTGTTGTTTGCATGTTTTTCTATATTTTTCTAGTTTTCATGGTGCTTGGTGATCTCTTGGAAGTCCTATACCCGGACTTGGACAAACTTAAGATTAGGAGGGTTGTATAGTCATGTTTGTTTTGAAGGAGTAATCCTGAATAAGTTGACTTGAGATCCCTCGCTCAATGGATGCCCCTTTGAAGGTAGTATTTGTTAATCGAGTAATCGGGTAGGACCCTAGGAGCCAGAGAAGCTGATGACCTTAAAACCCCATTTACCCCTCTTGGCCTTTTAGGATGTAGTACAATGGTTATGAATGAGTAATCTTGAATTAGTTAATACATGATACTACACTCAGATGAGGCTCTCTTGAGAATATTACAGATTCCTGAGTAATCATTGTTCTGGTAATATCTGAAAGAGGATCAAAGACTCTGGGAACTTTTTTAGAAACTAATTCTTGTACAGGTTATCCAAAATAGTAGAGCATACCTTGTGGGTTGGTTCTTTCCTTGATTACTTTTATTCCATGCTCGTGACTTTGAACCTGTGATCCTGTTACAGTGTTTTGGATTGCATAACATTGCATATGATTTTCATCCTTTGCAAAATTCATGCATACATATAGGTTGCCCAGGATCTCATTTCCAACGTTCTCTTTCTTCCACTTATCTGTTAACAGTCAAGTTGTTTCCTCAACACAAGTATGGGACTAGAGCTAACATCAGGCGAAGAATGGAAGACCAAGAACACTACAATGCAAAAGTTAGAATAGAAATTGATGAGTTGAAGTCAAGCAATACCAAGCTCACAGAGATGTTGCAAGTTCTGATCACAAGAGGAGAACAACCTCAAAGGACTGTTATCTCAGAGGTTACTGCTACTGTTGACACTCAACCTATCTAGAGCAACTTCTACATGGCTGTTGTACCCCAATTTTTGCCCCTAAGATTCCTCTATCATTTCATATCAAATCAATCACAACAAGATCACACTAGGGTTTGGTTCTTCTCCTTATTTCTATGTTTGCTCATGAGGAATCACCAAGGACCTTGATTTATATATTATGATTGTTGTACCCCAAAATTTGCCCTCTCTTTTCTCAAGACATTTCACAAAGGGTCTCCAATGCTCAAGGATTCTCAAGAATTGATCAGACAAAATAACCTTCAAAACACTGAGACCATAAATTAGGGTTTTGACTGAAAGCGACTGGTCACTGACTTTTGACCTAATACATGACTTATTGGTTTGAAACATGATCTCAGGAATTCAAATGCATAATTTTTACCTATTTGCATATCTCAAAACATTTCTCAAGATCAGTGGATTGATAGATGAAATTTGGTCAACTGATGAAAAAGTCAAATGTACACTGAAAAGTCAAATTTTGACTTTTTAGTCAACATTAAGTTTCAAAGGTAAAAATTCATCAAGACATTCAAGAATATCAAACTTGATCATCAAGATATCAAGAAATCAAGAAAGTCAAAAGTCAATGTGAAAAGTCAAACTTTTCAAGACTTCGAAATTTTTCTAAGTGTTTTTTTATACATGATAATTTTGTTTCTTCATGCCAACTTTTCACTAAGATGCAAGATGATTCAAAGAAAACATCCAACATGAAAGTTATAGATCTCAATGAGATCTAAAACTTTATAGGGCATAACAAGTTCTAGAAATGATTGGATTTTGAGTTATGAATTCCTAAAGTCATGACATTTTCATAAAACACTTGGAGAAATTTTCAACATATTTTTGTCAGGATTTTATCCCAACTTCTTGGAATTTTTTCACATAGTTCCAAGATGATTTTGACATTGGCCAAAATGAAAGTTATAGAGGATGTTTCAAGATTTCCAAAACATCCAAGAGCATGAATTTATCATACTTGATTTATGAGATTCAAGGGCATGAAGTTGGGTATCCATTCTTGAATTGCATGTCATTTTAGTGAAGAACACATAACAAAAGCCTTATGCTATGATGCATAATCGTGTGTTGCAGGCCTTCTTTCTTGCAAATCTCATCATAATTTAATGTTTACGACTCTTGAGCTATTACCCAAGTTTTTAAGCCATTTTCCAAAAGACGTTTCCATTTTACCATTGCTATTCTTGAAAAGCAAGTTTGTTGGCACAAAACTTGTCTTGAGCCCATACCTTATTTGCTTATGATTTTTATCCACCATAAATCACGGAAATTAGACCCTCTAAACCAATAACTTTGGTACTTCATCTTGGGACCATGACATAACTTGATATTTGAAATCCAACCTAGCCATAACTCCATAGTTTGTAAACCAAATCGGCTTGTTCACAAACCTCTTGCCTATAAATAGGAGAAGCATTTGCAAGAGAAAGAAGTAAAAAAAATAGGGAGAAAATCCAGAAGTTTTGTTGATAAACCCTCAAAATATCATATTCAAAAAAACCGTCATAAAGCTTCCACTCTTGAGTTTTAAAGTCTAAACCTTCGAACCTCTCATACTTTGCTAGTTCTGTCCAAACATCTAAGCACCCCACATACATCATATAGAAGTTGTTCAAACTCAAGAACAAGCTTCTGTAACACCTCTATTTTTTTCAAGTTCAAGAACATATAAGACAACAACTCAAGCTTAAAGTATAAAATCCAGCTTCAAGGTAAGTCTTCTTGACTTTAACTCTTCATTTCAAGAATCGTTAGTGATTCATTTTTGAAGATAAAATGTAGTAACAATTTCCCTTAAAGCTAACCATTTGTTTGTCTTCCATTCTTGTCATTTTTATGTTGTGAACTAACTCCTGTGTGCAGCAAAACAATTTTGAAGTGAAAAATGATAGTATGAGTCGACACATACCTATATGAGTCGACACATTTTAGTGGAAAAACAGGTTATGAGTCGACACATAGCCTTATGAGTCGACACATACTGCTATACAGGCCCAAAACAAAAGGAAACAAGGGTGTATGAGTCGACACAAATCACGTATGAGTCGACACATGCAGGGTATGAGTCGACACATACCATTATGCATAGACTTATACTGAGTTAATTTGGCAATACAGGGGCATGGGAAGGTTATGTGTCGATGCAAAAGAGCATGTGTCGACACATATTGTTCAAAAATGTATTTTTCTTTCCCTTTCC
The DNA here is from genome assembly GCA_948472305.1 of Vicia faba. Classification (NCBI taxonomy): domain Eukaryota; kingdom Viridiplantae; phylum Streptophyta; class Magnoliopsida; order Fabales; family Fabaceae; genus Vicia; species Vicia faba. The sequence continues at coordinate 113,716,415 of OX451739.1, read as the reverse complement.
TTTGTTTTTACATGTTTCACATATTATCTTCATGGCTATTCATTATGGTTGTAATATTTAAGCTCATGTCCATCCCCATTTGTAAATTGTACCCCCATCCCCCTAAACGATGTAATAGCATCAGACTTTATTTTCCGCAATTTACCACTTTCAAATACAAATGCTAATGACTAGAGTGTGTATGACAAGATAAAAATCAATATTAGACAATCATAATCCAAGACAAAATAATGCATGAAGAAATAAACAATTGCACACTTGCACCTCTATGGTTAACTCCACTTATTGCCTTAAAAAATGGTCATGTTATGCATGTGAGACATCTTAACCAAAACAAATAAAAAATACAAGATCAAAGTCCCTCGATGACGCTAAGAATTTTTCCTTACGAATGATCTTAGTCCCTTAAGAGAAATACTAAGATATCTCAAAACATTGGATCTTATAACTATACGATGACCCGCGCCCGTCCCTTCACATCCAAAGATAGAGCTTCTTACCAATTAATGGTAAGATAACAATACAAAAGGAAGAGAGAAATAAACAAAAGACTTTTGAGTAGGTAGAACATTATTAGTTGCTTGCTCACAATCCATCTTCAAAACAAACATTTTTAAAAAACACACCAAACACTTTCAAAACATGAAATATTTTCAAAAAGTCCAACACTTTGTATGCATTCTTATAGAGACGATAATCATTACAAAGTTTTCCTAAATGAAGGCGCCTTTCAAAAATACATTCAAAACCCATCACAAACACATTTCAAACAAAGAAATTTCAAAAGTAATTTAGCAAGCAACTAAGAGCCATAAATAACTATGGATGGAAAGGGTTATAACACCTTCCCTTTTCATAATCTACCCCCCCGAACTCAAGAAAATATCTCAAAGTTCTTTCCTGTTCTTTTCACCCTTTCCTTATTGGATAAAAGAAAAGTCGGTGGCGACTCTTGCTATCCCCAACAATTGCGATAAAACGTAAAACACCCAAGTCAGTTCTCCCACCGTATTACAGTGATCATCTATGTTTTATATTGATTAACTTTTAACTAATAAATATAATGAATTTTTGCTCTAATTGATGATATTATAGGTAAGGGCACAAAACATTTCATCGGTTTGATTTATAGGTTCATGAGTTTATTTCCATGCCTTCTTTAACAAAGTTTCATTGAGATTCAAGCTTCATCATTGAGGATGCTTTAAATTAATATCATGAAAAGGTCTATTATTATTCATCATGCCTCAATTTGTCAAATGAAGTCAAAAGATGCAAGAAATGATTAAAGAAGTTTGACCTAATTGGACAAGTTCTTGATCGTAAGTGCATAAATCTCTCATTTATTAATATTTAGAAGTGGTTTTTTTGTTGATATGGGTTCTTATTATCATCCACAAAAACTTCTATTCACATGGAAAGAGTATTTGTGCAAGAAAGTTTGTCAAAATTGAAAGGGGTTTCCAAGTTATTTTGGTGCTTGAGGAGCTAGAGTTTTAAACTTATAAAGGTTATATCTTTCTTATCTTTTGATATTTTAAGTGATTCCAAAGACATGATTCCCTTTAAAAGGGTATCAACTAATCACTTCAAGATTTTCAAGGAAATTTCACGTGGAAGATGCCTAATGATGAAGAAAGATTACAAGTCCTCTAGATAGGCCATCAAATTCCCTTATGTGACTTCAAAAGATCATAACTTGGTCAATTTTTTCTCCTTGAGCCCATTCTCTTTCCACAATGATCTTAAGGATGTGAACTTAAACTATTCTTTTATGTGCAAAGCTTGAAAGTGGATGGAAGATACCCTAAGAATGCAAAATATTATAGGTCATCTCATGAGTTTTCACCAACTTCACAAGGAGATAACTTTTTCAACACTTGTAATTTTTGAGTGATTTAAGTTTCACAATGCTATTTTGGAAGTCTAAATCAAGATAGCATTATTGATCAAAGCTCTATTTTGGAGTTAGGCCTTGTTTGAACTTAAAACATCATATGTCACTTTTGAAGAAAAACTTATACAACTCCTAGCTCAAGTATCCAATTAATCCCATTCTTTGCACATTGTAAAATTTGTGACTTTATCTTTCAATTGCTTCAAGAATCATGCCCTAAAACTCCTTGAGTTGTGAATAGCATTGATTCAAATTTGGTACCTTGAAACTGAGTTTTTCCTCTAAGTCAGAATTTGAAATGCACAATTCAGCTTCTAATCACTAATTTGTTGGGCGTTTTTACTTTTAATCATGTTTAACAATCTTTCAGAAGTGGTTAGTGTTGTACCCCCCAAAATTTGCCCTCTTTTCATACACGCACATTATTGGTTTTATGGTTATGGAATAAAGGTATATTTATCAAGCTTCTTCAGGTTACAAGTGACGTTTATTTCGCCAATGGATGTTCTCAGAGTATTTTTCATGCTGAAGATCAGTTCGCCGTTTTGCAATGATTCGCGGTTCAAAGATTCACAAGTCCAACTCGGCGCGTCATATTCAGGTGTTCTTTCTCCAAGATATCTCTGATAACGTATTCTCAAATTTAGGTTGGGCTCAATAGTCAATTCTTTAAAGAAGGTCTCTGAATGTGTGAGTTTTCTCGAAGAAATATGGTGAAAAAGTGTGCTGAAAGTGCAGTTTTTACGCATAAAAAAATTCATAACTTGAAGAGCGTGACTTGTTTTGAACCCGTTCCGGTGGCCAAAATTCTGTATTGACGTCATCTACGTTTTCATCTCTCATGGATGGAAGCCAATTTCAATCAGAAGGTCTTCAAAAATGCAGATTTATCAAGTATTTTCGTACAGAAAATTTGTGACAGAAGTTTATTTGCGTCATGTTCAGAAAATCATAACTTGGTCGATTTTTATCGTATCAAGCTGGTTCCAGCGCCAAAATTTCAAAAATTGAGTTGGCTAAGTTTTAACAAGAGGTATTGAGTTTGAACGGTATCCAAAAGGCCTTCATTTTTTGTTCAGAGTGCGTGTGACGCGTCGAAAATCCTGAATATTATTTCATCTGGGTCAAAACTTCGAAAATTCATAACTCGGTCAATTTTTATCGGATCGGGCCCAACTTTTTACACAAGGTCACTGACTCAGAGATCTATAACTTTTCTTCCAAAGTCGAGATCAAATTATGCTCCAATCAATACTAGTTTTTTATTGAAGAACGTGTCAGAGTCGACACTGGAGTCCAAAACAAGTTTATCTGAACTGAAACTTCAAAAATTCATAACTAATTCACCATTTATCCGATTGAGCCCATTTTTGGACAGGAGTTATTTCTCGATGTCGGCTACATTTTGTTTTCACATTTCAACTTCAGAAATTGCACTTAAGCCCCTGCAATTTAGCCTAGAACGTGACGGACTCAAGTGAACATTGGAGGCCCAATTGCACATTCAAGGCCCATTTTTTCTCTCTAATTTCTATTATATAATCTCATTCTTTTCACACAAACAAGAGGAGACAAAAAAAACCTTTGCCACAACCCTGTCAGAATATAAAATTCTTTCAAGAACCCTAAAACCTTTAAATCCTTATTACAAACCCACATCTCACTACTTCTCCAGTAAGGGTAAGGCTGGTTTGATCTCCATGATCAAAAGAGCATAGAAGCATTCATCTCACTACTTTTCCAATAAGGGTAAGGCTGGTTTGGTCTTCATGATCAAAAGGGCGTAGAAGCATTCATACAGCCCATATCGGTTTTAACATAAAAAAAGTTTATATATTTATTTTCTTTGTATTTCATGATATAGTAACTTATTTAATGTGTTCATGAGATTCAACACTGCAGATTTAGATAGGATCCCATGCAGGATTATTACAAAACGCTGATGGCCAAAACAGAAGCGGATGACTAAAATAGAACAACCACCAATGCATGGCGAGGAAGACATCCTGAGAAGGTTAAGGGCGTGGGTTCAACAACCACCCCTATTGGTTCTGGTTTTCTTCCTTTCTATTTATCCTTTTACCTATTTTTATTCTTTCTGTTTAAATTTTTTCATAAAACTTAACATTTTTCAAAACATGTCGGTTCTGCCACCGTATCACAGAACTGGAGACTCTGCTGGGGAGTTTATAAGTGGGGTATACCTTAGGATCTAGTTCATCATAATTGCTTCTCTTCTTTGTTTTAGTTGCTTTACTTTTAAGGGTTTGGTTTGGGAGTTACTATAGATCCTAACCCGGATCTAGGGACACCTTTTAGGTAAGTAGCAATAAAATGTGAGGGAACTATATGGTGTAGACCGATACGGTTGAAGCAGTAGCTACGTTGATGTGGCACATTGGTTGATACTGGTATCCCTTATGGAGAAACGAGGAGAATACGGGGCCGCTGTGTGTGTCGTTAAGCATCAACTGACCTTAGAACGTTTAATCGACCAACTTGGCCATTAGAAAGTAGTGAGATAGCCGGCCTCGGTGTAAAGCTGAGAACTGGTTGATACTCGATGCTACACTCATTGAGACCATACTCTTGAGATAGTTCCAGCCGCAAGAAAAGATTGCGTGAGCTGAAACCATGACCGATGGAGGATAGTCAGTGATATTGAGAACCTCTAGAACCCGGTTACTTTTCTAGGACAGGTTGAACCAACTAAACTTCAAGAGGGTACTGCCTTAAAACCCATGCAAGCCTAAACCTAAGGCTGTTTGTGTGACTTGTGTGCTTTCAACTTGAATTACTTGCACAGTTTTATTATCTGACAACATGAATTCCTTGCAGGTTTTATTTACAGTCCTTATCTAATAACTTGGATTTCTTGCCGGGTTTACTTGCTTACATCACCTCGTACTTTTCCTTAAACGCATAACATACACATCATAACATCATGCCTTAACATTTTCTTAACCATTTCAAGGATCTCAAGGGTTTGTGATGCAGGTTATGGTAAATCAGACGTCTAGCAAGGGGCGAGAGGATTTATTTTCCTCTAGCCAATATCGTCTAGAGATCAAAACACGATAACTTGATTCAGTGGCTATGACCCACTCGATATGGTGAGCTTGACTCTTGAAGAAGGACTCTCAACGACACGTAGTTTCTTCAATCAAGCTCCAATCAAATTCTAATAGTTTCTTGTTTACCCCGCGAGATCCTTGAAAACATTGCATACATATATCATATATATCATTTCATAACAGGTCTTCCAGTACAGGTCTCTCATATTCTTGCTGTTTATTTCAGCAATGGCTCTCAAACAAGATAACAGAGATCTTTAAACTCAAGAAGCTCAGTTCAGGGACATATTCCTAAACCTTTCCAAGGGGCAGGAAGAGTTGAAAACACTCCTCATTGGGAACTTGGTAAAGAAAAGTCCTGAAGATAATAAGGACGAACGACTGGAACAACTGCAAGCTGAGGTAGGTGTGTGATGCGGTGGGAGAACTGACTAGAGGTTTTGCATTTCGTTTGCACTTGTGCGGTTAGAAAGAGTCGCCACCAACTTTTCTTTTATCCAAAAGGAAAGGTAAAAAAGCACAGGAAAGACCTTTCGAGAATTTTCTTGGGTTCGGGGGGTAGATTATGAAAAGGGAAGGTGTTAGCACCCTTTTCATCCATGGTTTTCCATGGGATCTTAGTTAATCGTTTAGATCACTTGCTTTTGTTTGATTATGTGCTTGTGGTGTGGTTTTTTTGAAAGTATTTTGGAAAGTATCTTTGTAATGGTTCTCGTCTCTATAAGAACGTATACAAAGTTTTGTTTCGAAAAATTGTTCAAAGATGTGTTTGTGGATCGTGTTTTGAAAAATGTTTTGAAAAGAGGTTTCGTAATGGTTCTCTTCTCTATAAGAACGTATACGAAACATTTCATCTTTTGAAAATGTTTTGAAATGGAAGTGTAGGTGTGAAAGTTTTTGTCGTGAGCAAGCAAGTAACTAAGAGCGAATCTATCTACTCGAAAGGTCTTAAATTGTTCTTTTTTCTTCCTTTTAATGGTGCTATCTTACCATTAATTTGGTAAGAAGCCCCATCCTTGGATGTAAAGGGATAGGCGTGAGTCAATTTTACAATCATTGAAGGCAACTTGTGAGACGCTCTAGCAATTTTGTAAGGGACGAGATCGTTTTATTGAAGGCAACATCGAGGGTCATCGAGGGACTATGATCTTTGTTATCGAAGGGTCATTTGCTAGAGTGTCTCATATTCGAGGGACATGATTGTATTTCTGAGGCAACAAGCGAGGTTACCCTAGAGGTGCGCGTGTGAGAAGTGTGTTGATTTCAAGTTATTTATTCTTGGATCAGGTCATCTAGCGATTGATTTTTGAATCTTGCCATACATGCCTAATTACTACACAGTATATAGAAAGCAATAAATTGCGGGAATTAAAAGTCTAAGCTATTACAAAAGTATCCGGGAATGGGGGTACAATTATTACAAATAGGGATGAATCACATAAAAAATAGCAATGTCCAAATAATACAACCAAATCGAATTGTTGTGCGATTCAATATGAAACTATGACAATTTATGAAATAAAGAAATCAATAAAGTATGAAATGCAATGTATTTACTTGAAAAGAGAAAAATAAAACTTAATCTAATTAAGAAAATGATTTAAATTTTATTATTATTATTCTTTTGTATTTTTATTAATCATGTAAATAAAGAAAGAAAAATAAACTAATTTAAATGTTTTTGATGTTTTTATTAAGTGTAAGAAAAATAATAAAAAAAAGAAAAATGAGTAAAATAAAACTAATTAAGAAAATCCAATTAATTTTACAAAAAATGAAGTTTTAACATATTACTAGTATATTATTAACAAAAGAAATAAAAAAAAATTAAAATAAGATGAAAGAAAAATGGGCTTAAAGGATCAAAGGTACATTGTTATTGCTGAAAAATAAAAAAAGGCCTGATGAGGGGGTGGCGAGCTAGCAATTTGTATGGGCTTTTTGGTTTGAAGCCCAGTGCATTAAGTTTGTTTATTGTGTTGGATTAGGGGAAACGGATTAGGGTAAACAAAAGGAATTAGGGTTTGTGTTCTTGCGCTCACAGCGATACTGCTCTGTTCGTCTCTCTCTCACTTCTCTCAAATTCATTCATCTTTCTCGTTCTGAGTCCCTAATCGCTACTGATTCAACCTGGTTTACGTTATTCTTTCTGGAAATCCCTAATTTGAAGAGCAGTCATCTAAGGGTTTGACATGCATTCTCTGATCTTCCTCTCACCCTTGTTACCGGAGCATCTCACACTCCCCACTTCCTAAACAGATGCTAATGGTTCTGCTCTTGAAAGGGTATGATTCTGTTCTTTTTGTTACGGTTTTGTTTGATGGTTAAACAAGCTTTTGTTATTATCTTGCCTTATTCAAATTTTCTCTATTAACCTATTGTGTTATATGTTTGAGATGCAGTAAATAGTTTGTCAAGAAATATACCTTTGGAGCTTTTCCTGTGAGAAGTGAGATTTTGAGGTGAGATTCTCCCTGGTGACGGGCTAGGCAAGGAGGAAGAGATGATGAAGGATGCACGCTTCTGGTAATTTTTCTTTTTTCTGTCCTTTATGTTAAACGATGATGATGATGATGCTTCTGACTTTTGATGATGTTATTCCTCTCTCTTGAACTTGAATGATGATGGTGTTATACTTCGTTTTGGTTACAGTTTGAATGTTTGGAAATTGTTATGTTTTTGTTGTTGAAATGAGACACAGGTTTGGATGTTTTCGTGAGTTTGAAAACTATTTTTGCAGTTTGGGGATATTTGACACTTTGAGTATGTTGGACTTTGAGTTACAAGCTTGAATCTTTATTTTGAATGTTTTTGTTGACAGTTTGCAAGCTTTTGATTTGTTGGAGGATGTTTTGACAGTTTGCAGGTCTGGAAACTGTATTGGACTTTGTTAATAGTTTTGGTTTTCTGATTTTTGTTAACAAGTTCGGTTGTTTGAGCTGAGTTACAGGATTTGGAAACTGTTTTTCTTGGTTATGCCCTGTTTGAAAATGGTTCTGTAGTTGAAAATGTTGCAGGCTTGTTGGCTTTGTGTGTTAAACTTGGTATATTTGATGGTTACAGTTGCAGGTTTGAGGTTTGGTATGGTTTTGTTTTGGGTTAGTGCAGGGAGTTTTGATTATGCAGGTTTTTTGAATGTTTGAACTGTTGGTTATGGTTTAACAGGTTGAAGGGTTTTAGAGGTTTGGTGGCAGTTTTGTTGGATAATTTTTTTCTCTTCTCTTAATGACCCTATCTACTGTTATATTGGCTTTTCTCTTTGAGAGTTTGCAGCTTATTCAAAATGGTGGGAAACCACCAAATTTTGAATACTTTGGGATTTTCTTCTTAGGCTCTTTTCCTTGCAATTTTGTTTGTTAGTGTTGTACCCCAAAATTTTCCCTCCCATTTCCTCAACATTTTCTCACCACAAGACCCTTGGAGCTCAAGATCAAGCTAGGGTTTGCTCTGCTCAAGACTCCTCCTTGCACTGTTGACCTAAATTAGGGTTTGTGTTTGCACAAAGATGTTTTGACCTAAAATGCCTAAGATGACTTTCATGCTTCATGTTGAACTCACAAGTTTATCCATAACAAGTTTCAAGCCTTGATTCCAATCTTTGCCCAGTCAATTGGACAGTTGACCTAGAAATCAGCTGTATTGGGGAAAAAGTCAACTGTGGCCAATTGACAGTCAAACCTCATGTTTTTTGTACCCACATCAACATTATGAACTCATATGGACCATTTGATCAAGTTTGGATCACAATTCCACAAGAAATTTGATCAAATCACCAAAAGGGCAAAATGGTCATTTTTAGGGTTTTGACTGCACAAAGGCAATTTTTGACTGTTTGACCTAGCCAATGGCAAACCAAAATCACATATGGACTCAAGGACTCAATGGCATTGTCTTTACATGTTCAACAAGTTCAAAAGATCCCAAATGCACAAGATTGACAGATGAATTTTCCAGTCAACTAATCAAATTTGACTGTATACTGAAAAGTCAAACTTTGACTTTTTGGTCAAAATCAAGTGGCAAGATTCATTTTTCATCAAGACATGTCAAATTATGAAACTTGTTCATCAAGAAATCAAAAATCACAAATTAGGGTTTGAAATGAAGAAATTTCATAACTTAGAAATTTTTCTAAGTTATGAAATTTCCTAATTTTTTCCTAACTTTGTCCCATCTTTTCATCAAGATACATTTGGATTCAAACAAAACTCAAAACATGAAAGTTATATTCCATTGCAAAATCTACAACTTTGATTCACAAAGTTTCCTCAAAAGAAGCTTGTAGCTCAAGTTATGATTTTTAGAATATGGGTGCAAAACATTCTTAACTTAGAAAATTTTTGACCTATTTTAGGCAGGATTTTTGCCCAACTTCATAGCCACTTTTCACATGCTTCCACTTGGAATTTAAATTTTCATTACAAAGATGGATTGTAGTACACATTCCAAGCTTTTCAAATTGTCCAAGAACTTCTCAAACACCCTTGTGGTTAGGGAGAATCGAATTTGTCAATATGGGCAAAAGTCACTTTGATTCATGGCCAAATGCATGTTCATAACATTGCCATTTTCAAGTCAGCATGTTCTAAGCTAGATTACAGGCCTCTAATATCATTTACACTCAATAATTTAATGCATATCCTTTGTGCCAAGATGTTATTTTGTACATTTGGTCATTACATGAAGAATCAAGCCATAATTAGAAAAAGCATTTTATCTATTCTTGTAAAGTTACACTTTATGTCAAGTTTACAATCTAAGAGGTACAAAGCAGATCTCTGAGGCACAAAGGTATGGACATATCCCACTGATCAAGACTAACATTTGCAGCATGCTTGAGGGGCCTGTGGTAGCCTACAACCTAACTTGGCATTTTTGACTTAAGAAGGAAGAAACTTGGCATTTTAAACATCATCTCTCATTGCTGCAACAACGAGCCAAAAAAAACTTCTTGAACACTTTCCAAACATCAAACCTGACCTGAAACACGAGCCAACCACCTTCAATACCTCCCTAAAAATAAAAACACCATTTTTGCTGCACAAAACAGGGCATCCCTGCATATTGAGTTGCACAACTCAGTTTGCTCGTGCGTTTTGGCCAAAGCTGGTTCATACACACTCCATAACATCCATACAAGCTATCCCAAGCCCTAGCTACAGATTGTAACACCTCTAACCAAGTTCACCATTTTCATTTTTTCAGTTGTGCAGGTTAACTTCCATAGCTCGTTTCAGTTAGCTCCAAAGCAAGCTAGAGGTTGGAGAAGCATCCCTGGACCTCAAGCAAGCTATACAAGTCCTCACATTGCATTGAAAGTACCTCCATTGTCATACACGATTCAAGCTGAACAGGTAAGTTTTTGAACTTCTATCTCTCTATCCAAGCATATTTAGGCTTAAGTTTGTGAAGAAAGCATGTTCTAATCATAAGCCCTGAAGCCATCCATGTAGTTACTTTTCATTTATGTTGTGTATGCTGAGAGAATTTTGGACCTGAACATTGAAAAAAACTTAGGTCAGAAATTGGGGGAGAAGAAATTCGCTCTCATTTCTGAGAGTTAGATCAAGTTTTTTATATGTATGAACTCGTGACATGATGCTCTATAATGTTTGTGTTGTAAGTTTTTGTTAAAAGTCAAGGAATCAAGAGATAACAGGGATGGAAGGAAGCATGCGTTTTTTGTGTTTGAAAGGTGCTGGAGGTTGAAGAAAACCACTTTTGGGCTGGGCCTGATTCTTTTTTCTGTTTACACCATCTTTTTACACACACACCCCCCTGGCCCATTGTATGATATACTTGTCATTTTTTATTTTTTCCTTTTGATTTTGATTTTATATTTTTATCCAAACATGAAAAAACATTAAAAATATTTTTCTCACATTTTTTGCATTTTATTTGGTATTTATTTTGTTTCATTTAGTTTATATGTAAATAAATAGGTATTTACTTTTTACTTAAAATACTTATAATAATACAAAATACTTTTTATTTTCTGATTTCATTTTATTTTATCTTTTGAAAATATTGTCTAAAAAATATACTTTTTTTGTAAATAATAAATATTTTATTTTTGTACATATTTAATATATTTAGTAAATAATATATATACTTATATACTTATTAGAATATTTAGGATAAAAGCATAAAAATAATACATTTTTATTTTTATTAATATTTGACCTCAAAAATCACTTTTTTACAATATACTTCCTTTTTATTTATTTTTTGTATATAATTAATAAATATTGTATATATTAAATAATAAATACCTTTTATTTAGCAAATTAGGGTTTTGCCCTAAAAACACAAAATACCCAAAAATTAACCTTTTTATTTTTGTTTATTTGTCACATGAAAAATACTTTTACATACATATAAAAATCATTTTTTGCATCTTGCATATTTATTGTATTTTATTTAAATATTGTACAATTAAATAATTTGTATATCCAATTTGGATTGTAATAGCTTATATTTTAATTTCTTGCTAAATATCCCCATTTGAACATTTGTACCCCCCATTCCATAATTGTGTTGTAATAATTTAGGATTTTATTTTTTGCATTTAAAAGCTTTCTAAATATGCCATGATAGACTTAGGGTTTGTATGCAAAAAAATCAAATAACAAATAGCTTGACCTAATCCAAGATAAACATGCATGAAAAACAAACACAATCACACTTGCACCCCTAGGATTACTCCACTTGTTGCCTTCAATAATGGGCCATGTTGCATGTTGAGTTTCTTTGGCAAAAACAAAACAATATCAAATGATCATAGTCCCTCGATGACGCTTTCGAAAGTTGCCTAAAAATAATCAAGTCCCTTAAAGGAAAAGTTGCCAAAGACACTTGGCACTATTGCAATCATGGTCTAAACAATGACCCGCGCTCGTCCCGTTAACACCTAAGACAAGATTGTCCACCAAATACAATGGTGGAACAAAATTGTTAAAAGGGTTAAAACATAGGAAAGATCTTTGAGAAATTTAGGGTAGACAGCTCTTGGTTACTTGACCAAACTTGCAAAACACACTTGCCTACTTTTCAAAACCACACATCACAACACACTTTCAAAACAACTTCCAAAAACATTGAAAACTTTTCAAAACATAAGTACACCTTTGTATACATTCAAACATGGATCATTACAAAAGTTGCCACCACAAATGGCCTCTTTTCAAAACATTTTCAAACCCACACACACACAAAGCACCATTTCAAACAATTGAAAACACAAAGAAAGTGATCTAAGCAAGTAACTAAGAGTCCATGGATAACCATGGATATAAAGGGTGCTAATACCTTCCCTTTTTATAATCTACTCCCCGAACCCAAGAAAACATCTCAAAGGTTTTTTCTGTTCTTTTTAACTTTTCCTTAGGATAAAATAAAAAGTCGGTGGCGACTCTTGCTCAACCGAAACATTTGCAAAAACAAACGCAAAACCCAAGTCAGTTCTCCCACCGTATCAAAGAACTGGCGACTCTGCTGGGGAGAATTTTAAAGTAGAGTAACCTTAGGGCTTAGATCACCCTCTTGCATGACTAATTGTTTGCTTTGATTGCTTTATATCTTGGCTCTCTTGTTTGGGTTTGAAATCCTACACCCGGATTTGGGGAAACATTCATAGATGGCAATACATTGTGGAAACTGTGCGGGGTATACCAACACGGTTGAAGCAATAACTATATTAGTGCGACATATTTGTGAGTACCGGTAACCCTTGAGTTCAATCAAGGAGAGTACGGGGCCTCTGAGTGATGTCACTAAGCACTAATGACCTAGAACCTTACTTGACCATCTTGGCCTTTCATTAGGGGTAGTGAGATGACCGGCTTTGGTGCAGTCCAAAGTTGGTAGATACTCGATACTACACTCATTGAGGGTTGTTTTCTTGGAATATTTTGGTCGCTAGTTAAGTGGCTAAACCAAAACAATGAACATGGAAAACAATCCAATGATATTGAGCTCCTTAGAACCCGGTTACTATTTATAGGACAGGTTTTTAAGCCAGCTACACTCAAGAAGGTACTTACCTATGAAACCCCATGCAAGCCTGAAACTAGGGTTTTGTGTGAATTGTTTGTACATATGTTTGTGCATGCATCATGAGCATCATAAAGCATCATATGCATTCACTAACCATTTCAAGGGTTTAGATCTTCATCTTTGTTCTTGTTTTGTAGGTCATGGAAATTCTTCGCAGGAAAACTATCCAAGTCAACCTTGTGAGAATCCCTCCTCAACTCAAGGAGCTCACATCCAGGATTCCGGAAAACTCTCCCTTCAGTGAAAGACATGGTAGACTGCTCAGCCTAGTCAACACCAACATTGAAGAGGACATGGTAAAGGTGTTGTTCCAGTTCTTTGACCCCCTTCACCACTGTTTCACATTCCCCGACTACCAATTGGTGCCCACTTTGGAGGAATTTTCTCAACTCCTGAGAATGCCTATTCTTAATCAACTACCCTACAATGGTACGGAAAGAGAACCAAAGCCTAAAGATGTTGCTCAAGCACTACACTTGCAACCATCTGACATCAAGGGGCATTGGGAAACTAGAAGCGGTGTCAAAGGCTTCTTGGCAAAATTCTTGTTTGAGAAAGCACAAGAATGTTGGAATTCATTGGACCTACAAGCCTTTGAAGAAATTGTGGCACTCCTCATTTATGGGTTGGTCCTGTTCCCAAATCCTGACCATCTTGTAGATGTCAACGCCGTCAAAATCTTCTTATCCAGAAATCCAATACCAACATTGCTTGGGGACATTCTTCACTCATTTTACACATGAACAATGAGAAAGAGGGGTGTTCTCATGTGCTGTACTCCTCTCCTTGCAAGGTGGTTTATTTCGCACCTTCCACAATTTGTCTTGAAGAATGACCAAGGCCTAAGGTGGTCACAACGATTGATGACCCTTACTCACTCTGACGTACATTGGTGTTCTCGGTCCAGAGAAAATGTCATCATCGTCGATCGTTGTGGAGAGTTCCCTAATGTTCCATTACTTGGCATTAGAGGAGGCATTACCTACAACCCTTGTCTAGCTTTGAGACAATTTGGATATGCACGGAGGGATGGCCCTCACGACATGTTGATTCCTGACCTAGTTTTTGACTTCGACAATGATGCGCAAGGACTTCGCCAAAGATTTATCAGAGCTTGGAGGATGCCTAACAAGGTAGACAGCAAGACACTGGGGCACAAGAACTCCATCCCCCTTGAGCCTTATCTTAAGTGGGTACGAACCTGAGCCCAGAGGCTAATGATGCCTTATCCCCGTGTTCTACCTGTGATTAAAGAGCCCGTTAAGGAAGGAGAGGTTCCCTACACCATCCTATATCCTGACATGCCTACATCGTGGGAGGAGATGCAGAAGAGTTGGATCCAACTCAAGGAGGAACGGAACACTTTTAAAGCCAGCTTCTACGCCAGTGAGAAGAAGGTTTTGGAGCTTACCCACCGACTCCATGAGGAAGAGACCCTCAACACCTACATCACACCAAAAAGGATGCGCAACTTCTTTTTACCTTGAGAAGTTTTTTGTAATATTTGGCCCATTGGGCATTTATGTACTAACAAAATTTCTTCTTATTAATATGACGTGTGTTCTTTTTTGTCTACAACAATTTTGAATTTTCTAAATCCTTGAATGCATTGCATAAACAAACATATCATTCATCATGCGCATAAGAAGGTCTCCACACCAGGTTTCCTTATCTTTCTGCTATTTATTTCAGTAAGATGGATCTCGAACAGATGGTCAAAGACTTGCAGTCTCAAAACTCACAGTTTCAACATCTCTTGATGACCTTGGCAAAGGGTCAGGAGGATCTAAAGGCCCTGCTTGGGAACAAAGAGCAAGTGAAAAAGAAGAAGAAAAGAGTCGGGGTGGCTACCCTAGGAAGAAGGTTTGAGGGTGAAGCCAGAAGAGTTCTTGAATTTCCCCCTACATCTGAAGAGGGAACCAGTAAAGGGAATGGGGCTGCGGTACCTTCCGAATCTGACGCTGAAGAAGGAGAGGCTGAAGAAGATGAAGACTACTCAGAACAACAATACCCGCCCGCCGATGATAAGTACAAAAGCTTGGAAGACAGGTTGGCAGCTATGGAGCTGCAGAGAGTTCCCGGCTTAGATTTCGAAGATTTGGGATTAGTTGCTGGAATTGTCATCCCCCCAAAGTTTAAAGTACCAGTTTTTGCAAGATATGAAGGGCTATCCTGCCCGAAGATGCATCTCATATCATATGTAAGGAAGATCCAACCTTACACCGCAGACAAGAACCTTTGGATCCATTTCTTTCAGGATAGCCTTTCAGGGGCTCAACTCGTGTGGTTCTATCAGCTGGATGGAGCCAGTATCCGAAACTGGGAGGACTTGGCTACTGTTTTTTATAAGCAATATCAGTACAATTCTGATCTCGCTCCCACGCGTACCCAACTCCAGGGTATGTCACTAGGGACGGGCGAAGGATTCAAGGAGTATGTGCAAAAGTGGAGAGACCTGGCTGGTAGGGTGCAGCCACCGCTGACTGACCGTGAACTTGTTGACATGTTCCTGGGGACCCTGTCTGGTCCGTTCTTCAACCACCTGATTGGTAATTCTTCTGCTGGGTTTACAGATTTGATCTTGACTAGTGAGAGAATAGAAGCCGGTATCAAGTCGGGGAAGATACAGAAAGGTGCCTCCGCGAGTACTGAAAAGAAGCCCTTCAAGAAGGAAGCCAGTGCTGTTTATGGTCCCAGAAGACAAATCAAACCGGAACGCCGCCAAACTGTCAATGCGTTGGTAATTTCAAAGCCTGTTGCTGCTCCTCAGCAATTTAACCAACCAAGGGGTGAGATACCCAAAAGGCAGTACACTCGGCTCAGTATGACCCTGTCTCAGATTTTGCCGCAACTATTGTCAACCAATCTGGTAACTGTCAAAGAAGCTCCGAAGGTAGTGAACACAGCTTCTCCAAAGTACAACCCCAACGCCCGTTGCGCTTATCACTCTGATAGCCCGGGGCATACTACGGATGATTGCTGGGCTCTGAGGAATAAGGTTCAGGACCTTATTGATGCTAAAGAAATACAGTTCGAGGCGCCCGAAAGGCCCAATGTTGTGATTGCTCCCATGCCCCAGCATGGAGTGAATGCTATGGAAGAAGACCGGTATGTAGCCTCCGTGGAAGAGATTGTTACTCCGTTATTAACCGTCAAAAGGAACCTGTTGCTAGCCGGTTTATTTCCGGGATGTGGTAAAGGTTGCCTTCTATGTGTTGTTTCACCTGTTGGTTGTCCTTTGCTGAAATTAGGTATCCAAAGTCTGATGGATAGCAAAGAAATCTTGTTCGAGAAGATTGTTGTTCCTGCTACCCCTACTGAAGAAGTGTCCATTGTTACTATTTTCAACAACCCTCCTAAGGCTCCTTCAAAGAAGCCTGTCAAAATCATGCCTGCTCAGAAGATTGCTCCTATCATCATCACTGTTCCGGGACCCCTCCATTATACATCCGACAAAGCTGTCCCTTGGCACTATGGGGCAGATGTTTATGTGCTTGGAGTTAAACAAGAGTTTGATGCAAGTACCGGCATCAGTAACATCACCGGGCCTGCCAAGATTACTCGCAGTGGTAGTTTGTTCTCACCAGATATTGTGCCACCAGCTATTCAGAAACCTCTTATCATCACACCTACAAGTGTGCCTGCTTCCCTTCCTGATCAAGTTCCTATTTCTACCCCTGCCGCCGAGTCATCTGACGCTTGGGGCAAAGGGATTGCTACTGATTTGCCTGCCCTGACGGAGGCACCAAAGACAACCACTGTTGAAGCTTCCCAGCAAGAGATGGAAGAGATTCTCAAGATCATTAAGAAGAGTGATTTCAACGTAGTTGAGCAGCTGGGGCACACCCCCTCTAAAATTTCTATGTTATCACTGTTGTTATGTTCAGAGGCCCATGCTAAGGCCCTGATCTCCTTTCTGAAGACGGCCCATGTACCACAAGAAACGTATGCTGATCAATTTACCGATTGTATGGCCAACTTGACTGCCGATAATGGGTTGGGCTTCTCCGACGCTGATCTGACTGCTAAAGGAAAGAACCATAACGACGCCCTGCATGTCTCCATTGAATGCAGGGGCACTACTCTTGCCCATGTGTTGGTAGACACCGGTTCTTCATTGAACGTATTACCCAAGAAGGCCCTAGACAGGTTGGATTGTGAGGGTTTGGAGCTCAAGCCTAGTAACATTATGGTCCGGGCCTTTGACGGTTCGAAAAGGATGGTACATGGTGAAGTTGACATTCCAATCAGGGTTGGTTCTCAAGTTTTTGATTCTACTTTCTATGTGATGGATATCCGACCATCCTATTCTTGTTTGTTGGGTCGTCCATGGATCCACAAGGCTGGAGCTGTGACCTCCACACTACATCAGAAGCTTAAGTACCCAGTCATAGGGAAGATTGTGACAGTTCAGGGGGAGGAAGAATACATGGTCAGCCACCTCAACTCGTTCCGGTACATAGAGATGGATGGGTAATTCATTGAGACTCCATTCCAGCACTTTGAAGAGGTGCCTCAGACTCTGGCATCAGCTGAAACTGTGATTGAAGACCCTCCTTTGAAGATGGCTTCCCTAAAGGATGCCCGGGCTGTTATTGAGAAGGGTGAGTGCGCAAGCTGGGGCCGACTTCCTGATTTCACTCTGAAGACTGACAAGTTTGGTCTGGGTTTCACTGCAGAGGCTCAGAGGGCTGTTCGTAAGGCAAGGATTGGAAGACCTCCTGTGTTCATCACCAACCCGGGAGTAAATGCTATTGAAGACGACGTGGAGGAATCTGAATTCGACAGCTGGATTTACCCAACAACCGACGGTGGACCAAGCAACTGGACTGCCAAAGACTTCACACCTATTACTTTTGTCACTCAGTAATGAACTCTTTTGTTTTGAATTTGTAACAGACAATGTTTTGAAACTTTTATGGCTCGGTGTCTTACCCGGGGCACCGTGGCTTCATTTGTGAGGGATTTTGTGTGTCATTTTCATATATCATCAATAAAAACATTGGACGTTTGTTGCATTCCAAAATCTTGCGCTCCTTTTCTTTCTTTATTATATATTGCAAAACATCTATATTTACACACACTCACCCATACAGGTTCCAATCCACTCTGGATCTCACTGGTAACGACTATGCTACTGCCAATTATGACTTCGAAAATACGATCAACTTAGCCGAAGACGAAGGTCAAGATGATTGCGAAGTGCCTGGTGAGCTTGCAAGACTGCTACTCCAGGAAGAGAGGGCCATTCAGCCACATGAAGAGCCAGTGGAAACGGTAAATCTGGGTACTGAGACAGATAGAAAGGAAGTCAAGATTGGTGCCAATCTAGAGCTCAGTGTGAAACAACGGTTGATTCAGATGCTGCAGGACTATGTGGAAATCTTTGCCTGGTCTTACGAAGACATGCCTGGGTTGGATACCGACATTGTGGTTCATCACCTGCCTACCAAGGAAGACTGCCCTCCGGTAAAACAGAAGGTCCGTCGTATGCGTCCAGAAATGTCCGAGAAAATCAAAGCTGAGGTTATGAAACAATTTGATGCCGGGTTTCTAGCAGTGACTTGTTATCCTCAGTGGGTTGCCAACATGGTTCTAGTGCCGAAGAAGGATGGTAAGGTCAGAATGTGTGTTGATTATAGGGATTTGAACAGGGCGAGCCCTAAGGATGATTTCCCTCTGCCTCATATCGACGTTCTGGTTGACAACACTGCTCAGCATAAAGTATTCTCCTTCATGGACGGTTTCTCCGGTTATAATCAGATCAAGATGGCCCCTGAAGACATGGAGAAGACCACCTTTGTTACTCAGTGGGGCACCTTTTGCTACAAGGTCATGCCATTCGGGTTGAAAAATGCTGGGGCAACCTACCAACGTGCCATGGTTGCTTTATTTCATGACATGATTCACCATGAAATCAAAGTATACGTCGACAATATGTTTGCAAGGTCCCAAACTGAGGAGGAACACCTTGACCATCTACAGAAACTGTTTGACCGTCTGAAGTTGTACAAGCTGAGGTTGAACCCAAACAAATGCACCTTTGGGGTGAGATCTGGAAAATTGCTAGGCTTCGTCATAAGCGACAAAGTCATTCAAGTGGAACCTGCCAAAGTGAAAGCCATACAAGAGATGCCAACTCCCAAGACAGAGAAAGAAGTCAGAGGCTTTCTAGGACGTTTGAACTACATTGCCCGATTCATCTCGCATCTAACTGCTACCTGTGAACCAATCTTCAAATTGCTGAAGAAAGATCAAGTAGTACGTTAGAATGATGAATGTCAGGCCGCTTTTGACAGAATCAAAGAGTATCTCAAAGAACCGCCCATTCTTATGCCGCCGGTTGAAGGGAGACCTCTAATCTTATACTTGACAGTACTGGACAACTCAATGGGGTGTGTGCTGGGGCAGCATGACGAGTCTGGCCGAAAAGAACACGCCATTTATTACCTTAGCAAAAAGTTTACCGACTGTGAGACCCGGTACTCACTGCTCGAGAAAACTTGCTGCGCTTTGGTATGGGCTGCTCGCCGGCTGAGACAGTATATGTTGACTCACACTACTCTGTTGATTTCAAAAATGGATCCAATAAAGTGCATATTCGAAAAGCCTGCTCTGTTTGGAAGAATAGCAAGATGGCAAATGATCTTGACGGAATATGACATCCAGTACACGACTCAAAAAGCAATCAAGGGAAGTGTATTGGCAGACCATTTGGCACATCAAGCAGTGGACGATTACCAGTCGATGAACTTTGAATTTCCAGACGAGGATATCATGGTAGTAACTGATTGTGAAGTACCTGGACCGGATGAAGGACCTGAGGAAGGATCCCGATGGTCTATGCACTTTGACGGAGCCTCAAACACTTTGGGTAATGGTATCGGCGCTGTGATCATATCCCCTAAAGGCACTCATACTCCACTCACCGCCCAGTTGTGTTTCAACTGCACCAACAACATGGCAGAGTATGAGGCATGTATCATGGGTCTTCAAGCTGCAATTGACTTAAGGATCAAGTTACTGAGTGTCTTCGGAGATTCCGCTCTCGTGATCAATCAGGTCAAAGGCGAGTGGGATACGAAACACCCGAATCTTATTCCTTACAAGGAATATGTGTTGACGTTGATTCCCCACTTCAAAGAGATAACTTTTGAACACTTCCCAAGAGAGGAGAATCAGTTAGCGGACGCGTTAGCTACGATGTCTTCTATGTTCAAAGTCAAATGGGACAACGAGGCTCCCCGGATACTTATCTGGAAGTTGGATGAACCTGCATATTGCTGCGATCTCGAGGCTGAAGAGGTAACTGAAAAACCTTGGTATCACGAAGTGAAGAGGTACTTTGAAGCTCAATAATACCCCGAGGGCGCATCTGTTAATGACAAGAAGTTCCTGAGAAGGTTTGTGGCAAAGTTCTTCCTCAGCAACGACATTCTCTATAAGAGAAAACATGATTCAACCTTACTGCGTTGTGTGGATAAGACTGAAGCAGAAAGGATCATGGCAGAGCTACATGAAGGTACATTCGGAACACATTCCAATGGACATACCATGGCAAAGAAAATCCTTCGGGCAGGATATTTCTGGTCCACAATGGAAGCCGACTGTTATCAGCACTCTCGAACTTGTCATAAATGCCAGATCTATGCTGATAAGGTGCACATTCCTCCGGTTCCTCTGAACGTCTTGACAGCACCTTGGCCTTTTGCAATGTTGGGCATTGATATGATCGGCGAAATCAGATCTACGGCATCCAACGGGCATCGCTTCATCTTGGTAGCGATTGATTACTTCACAAAGTGGGTCGAAGCAGCTTCCTACGCTACCGTAACCAAGAACGTTGTGGCACGGTTCATTCGGCATAACCTGATCTGTCGATACGGTGTGCCTGAGAGGATCATTACGGACAATGGTACCAATCTTAACAACAAGATGATCACTGAGCTCTGCGAGCAATTCAAGATATAGCACCACAACTCTTCTCCCTACCGGCCGAAGATGAATGGGGATGTAGAAGCGACAAATAAGAACATCAAGAAGCTTGTGCAGAAGATGACAGTGACCTATAAAGATTGGCACGAAATGTTACAGTTTGCTCTTCATGGGTACCGTACCTCAGCACGGACGTCGACAGGGGCAACTCCCTTTTCCTTGGTCTATGGCATGGAGAAAGTCTTGCATATTGAAGTCCAGATACCCTCTCTCCGGATAATGAAGGATGCAGGTTTGAGCGAAGATGACTGGACCCAGACTCGGCTTGATCAGTTAAACCTAATTGACGAAAAGAGACTCACTGCTATTTGTCATGGTCAGACGTACCAAAAACGGATGATCAGGGCATTTAACAAGAAGGTCAGACGACAAGAGTATCAAGTCAGAGACCTGGTAATCAAGCGCATCATTATTCCTCAAAGTAATCCCAGGGGAAAATGGACCCCTACGTACGAAGGGCCATTTGTGGTTAAACATATCTTCTCAGGAGGAGCTATGATTCTAACCACCATGGATGGTGACGACCTCCCTCACCCTGCCAATGCAGACATAGTAAAAAGATACTACGCATGAATCAAATACCCGCTAGGTTGACACACCTAGGAAAAAATAAGGGCTTCCCGGAGAACCAAAAGGGTTCGGGAAAAAATAAGGGATGAAATGAAAAAAAATCTGCACACCCGGCAAGTCGAAAACTTGAAAAGGCGGCTTGGGCAAAAATGGGTATCCCGGTGGACTGAAAACCCGAAAGGGCGGTCCAGGCAAAAGTTAGGGATAAAGCGTAATACTATGTCTCATTGGATCACCTTGCATCCAGATTTCGGCATCAACTATCGGGTTGAGACGACACACTCAATCAGCTTCATCTTCAATTAAGCAGCAGAGTGATGAGACGCTTGAAGACATAAAGGCGATAGCAGAGTTGGAACCCAGTAGGATTATTTTTTCACATAGCTGTTTTGTTTCCTTTTCAAAATTGTATAAACTCTGGTTGCTCGGCGGCGTTCTCTTACTAGGATGTCAGCCTCCTGTACAAAAAACGCCTATTTACAGGCAAATTTCAAAATCAATACAAGTTCAAGTTTTCAGACAAATTACCCATCGTTTTTCCTTTTTCTGTTTTTGTTTTGCAAAGAACGTCCAATGTTCATTTTTGATATATGCATTTGACATTAATTGCTAATCATGAATATTTGCATGCGAAACAAAGGACTAATTACATGTGACATTAGAAACAGGGGCAATAAAGAATTGTCTAAGCAATTTAGTTACTCTGTCCACCAAGGTACCAAGGTAAGTTCGGCTGAAGAATGTAACCAGGTTACCTCAACTCCCCACAGAGTAAGTCAAGGTTCAACAATACTCTCCCCAGGAAGAGTAGGTCTCCCATCAGCCCTAAAAAGGCACAGTATCTCCAGTAAGTCATCATTACTCTCCCCAAGCAGAGTTAGTCTACTGTCAGCCTTAAGGAAGTTAGGTATCCCCAGAAGATCTCAACATTCCCCAGCGGAGTATAGACATTCCTCAGCAAGCATCCCCGGCAGTCTTAATATAAGATTGTTCCCCGGCGGAACACCGACACCCCAGTGGAACCATTCCCCAGTACAGTCCAAAGTTTCCCCAGGAAGTTTGAATCATTATCCCTAGTAGATTCTGGAAGCTTATCATCTGCAGAGTACATACGTCTCTCCCCGACTTTGTTCAAAGGATATTTTCCCACCAGTGCTTATAACTGAGTTATCCTCAGCTAATTACCACGGAAAGTTTGTCCTCGGAGAAGTTCTTCCTATCCCCAGCGGAGTTCATCAAATTCCCCAACATAACTTATCAATGGAATCCCCAGTGGAGCTCTCTTCAAAACCTCAGCGAAGTATCTCGTCCCACAGAATAATTCCCCGTAGAGTAATCTCTCCAACAAGTTTATTCCCCAACGGAGTCACCTTCTCCTACCGGTTTATTCTTACAACCATCATCCCCAGCGGAAGCGAATATCTCTACTCTTCAACATCAGCCCAGGATTCCACAAACTCCCGGCAGTCGTCAAGGATTTATTTTCCTAGACAAAAATACATTCATCACATTATTATACACCATGACGCATGCATATACGCATCATATTACACAATCTCATTTATTTTTGAGAACATCATGACATCATGCATCTCATACATCATGACATTGCATACAACTAATGTCTTGCCTTTTCAGGAAAAAGGACAATCCAAAGATGATTACTATCAACTGTCACAATTCTAGATTCGATACCTGTATCTAGCCAGGGCATATCTGTGAGTGATTGATTGTAGATTCTATACCTGTATCCAGCCAGGGCATATCTGCATGAAGAGTTTAGAGATTCGATACCTGTATCCAGCCAGGGCACGTCTGTAAGCAACCTTTTGAATTTCCAGATTCGATACCTGTATCCAGCTAGGGCATATCTGTAGACGACCAATTCCAAATTCGACACCTGTATCCAGCCAGGGCATATCTATAAACAACCAATTCCAGATTCGATACCTGCATCCAGCCAGGGCATATCTGTAGACGACAAATTCCAGATTCGATTCCTGTATCCAGCCAGGGCATATCTGTGAGTGATTGATTGTAGATTCGATACCTGTATCCAGCCAGGGCATATCTGCATGAGTAGTTTAGAGATTCGATACCTGTATCCAGCCAGGGCACGTATGTAAGCAACCTTTTAAAGTTTCGGATTCGATTCCTGTATCTAGTCAGGGCATATCTGTGAGCGTTTGATTGCAGATTAGATACCTGCATCTAGCCAGGGCATATCTGTAGACGACAAATTCCAGATTCGACACCTGTATCCAGCCAGGGCATATCTGTAGACGACAAATTCCAGATTCGATACCTGCATCCAGCCAGGGCATATCTGTAGACAACAAATTCCCGATTCGACACCTGTATCCAGCCAGGGCATATCTGTAGACGACCAATTCCAGATTCGATTCCTGTATCTAGCCATGGCATATCTGTGAGTGATTGATTGTAGACTCGATACCTGTATCCAGCCAGGGCATATCTGCATGAAGAGTTTAGAGATTTGATACCTGTATCCAGCCAGGGCATATCTGTAGACGACAATTTCCAGATTCGATACCTGTATCCAGCCAGGGCATATCTGGAGACGACTAATTCCAGATTCGACACCTGTATCTAGCCAGGGCATATCTGTGAGTGATTGATTGTAGATTCGATACTTGTATCCAGCCAGGGCATATCTGCATGAAGAGTTTAGAGATTCGATACCTGTATCCAACCAGGGCACGTCTATAAGCAACCTTTTGAAGTTCCAGATTCGATTCCTGTATCCAGCCAGGGCATATCTGCATGAAGAGTTTCCAGATTCGATACCTGTATCCAGCCAGGGCATATCTGTAGACGACTAATTCCAGATTCGAAACCTGTATCTAGCCAGGGCATATCTGTGAGTGATTGATTGTAGATTCGATACCTGTATCCAGCCAGGGCATATCTGCATGAAGAGTTTAGAGATTCGATACCTGTATCCAGCCAGGGCATATCTGTAGACGACAATTTCCAGATTCGATACCTGTATCCAGCCAGGGAAAATCTGTAGACGACTAATTCTAGATTCGACACATGTATCTAGCCAGGGCATATCTGTGAGTGATTGATTGTAGATTCGATACCTGTATCCAGCCAGGGCATATCCGCATGAAGAGTTTAGAGATTCGATACCTGTATCCAGGCAGGGCACGTCTGTAAGCAACATTTTGAAGTTCCAGATTCGATTCCTGTATCCAGCCAGGGCATATCTGTAAATGACAAATTCCAGATTCGATTCCTGTATCTAGCCAAGGCACATCTGTGAGCAACTAATTGTAGATTCGATACCTGTACCTAGCCAGGGCATATCTGCATGAAGAGTTTGAAGATCAACACCTGTAACAGGCCAGGAAACCATCTTCCTTTCTCAAAGTACGCAAGTTCTCACTAAGGAATCTCTTACTCGATCGACACCTCAAAATGGCATCTATAAGCCCATTCCCGACAATGTTCTGCCACATCCCCGATGGAATCTATAATCCCATCCTCCTATCCATCATCTCTCCAAATGGCATCTGTAAGCCCATTCCCTCCATCACATTGCTGGTACTCCAGCATGCGAGTGCAAATTTCTGGGCACTTTAGTGTTCAATCATCTTTCACCTTCGGATCACGAAAGGCACGCAAGCCAATCTACATCCTCAGGTCTAAGAAGATTGAACAGGGGCAACTGTTGTACCCCAAACTTTTCCCTCCCATTTCCTCAACATTTTCTCACCACAAGACCCTTGGAGCTCAAGATCAAGCTAGGGTTTGCTCTGCTCAAGACTCCTCCTTGCACTGTTGACCCAAATTAGGGTTTGTGTTTGCACAAAGATGTTTTGACCTAAAATTCCTAAGATGACTTTCATGCTTCATGTTGAAATCACAAGTTTATCCATACCAAGTTTCAAGCCTTGATTCCAATCTTTGCCCAGTCAATTAGACAGTTGACCTAGAAATCAACTGTATTGGGGAAAAAGTCAACTGTGGCCAATTGACAGTCAAACCTCATGATTTTTGACCCACATCAACATTATGAACTCATATGGACCATTTGATCAAGTTTGGATCACAATTCCACAAGAAATTTGATCAGATCACCAAAAGGGCAAAATGGTCATTTTTAGGGTTTTGACTGCACAAAGGCAATTTTTGACTGTTTGACCTAGCCAATGGCAAACCAAACTCACATATGCACTCAAGGACTCAATGGCATTGTCTTTACATGTTCAACAAGTTCAAAAGATCCCAAATGCACAAGATTGACAGATGAATTTTCCAGTCAACTGATCAAATTTGACTGTATACTGAAAAGTCAAACTTTGACTTTTTGGTCAAAATCAAGTGCCAAGATTCATTTTTCATCAAGACATGTCAAATTATGAAACTTGTTCATCAAGAAATCAAAAATCACAAATTAGGGTTTGAAATGAAGAAATTTCATAACTTAGAAATTTTTCTAAGTTATGAAATTTCCTAATTTTTTCCTAACTTTGTCCCATCTTTTCATCAAGATACATTTGGATTCAAACAAAACTCAAAACATGAAAGTCATAGTCCATTGAAAAATCTACAACTTTGATTCACAAAGTTTCTTCAAAAGAAGCTTGTAGCTCAAGTTAAAATTTTTGGAATTGGGGTGCAAAACATTCTTAACTTAGAAAATTTTTGACCTATTTTAGGCAGGATTTTTGCCCAACTTCATAGCCACTTTTCACATGCTTCCACTTGAAATTTCAATTTGTATTACAAAGATGGATTGTAGTACACATTCCAAGCTTTCCAAATTGTCCAAGAACTTCTCAAACACCCTTGTGGTTAGGGAGAATCAAATTTGTCAATATGGGCAAAAGTCACTTTGATTCATGGCCAAATGCATGTTCATAACATTGCCATTTTCAAGTCAGCATGTTCTAAGCTAGATTACAGGCCTCTAATCTCATTTACACTCAATAATTTAATGCATATCCTTTGTGCAAAGATGTTATTTTGTACATTTGGTCATTACATGAAGAATCAAGCCATAATTAGAAAAAGCATTTTATCTATTCTTGTAAAGTTACACTTTATGTCAAGTTTACAATCTAAGAGGTACAAAGCAGATCTCTGAGGCACAAAGGTATGGACATACCCCACTGATCAAGACTAACATTTGCAGCATGCTTGAGGGGCCTGTGGTAGCCTACAACCTAACTTGGCATTTTTGACTTAAGAAGGAAGAAACTTGGCATTTTAAACATCATCTCTCATTGCTTCAACAACGAGCCAAAAAAAACTTCTTGAGCATTTTCCAAACATCAAACCTGACCTGAAACACGAGCCAACCACCTTCAATACCTCCCTAAACATCAAAACACCATTTTTGCTGCACAAAACAGGGCATCCCTGCAGATTGAGTTGCACAACTCAGTTTGCTCGTGCGTTTTGGCCAAAGCTGGTTCATACACACTCCATAACATCTATACAAGCT
Source organism: Vicia faba (assembly GCA_948472305.1). NCBI lineage: Eukaryota > Viridiplantae > Streptophyta > Magnoliopsida > Fabales > Fabaceae > Vicia > Vicia faba. The sequence goes on along the minus strand of OX451739.1, from coordinate 113,689,348 downwards.
ATCCCAAGCCCTAGCTACAGACTGTAACACCTCTAACCAAGTTCACCATTTTCATTTTTCCAGTTGTGCAGGTTAACTTCCATAGCTCGTTTCAGTTAGTTCCAAAACAAGCTAGAGGTTGGAGAAGCATCCCTGGACCTCAAGCAAGCTATACAAGTCCTCACATTGCATTGAAAGTACCTCCATTGTCATACACGATTAAAGCTGAACAGGTATGTTTTTGAACTTCTATCTCTCTATCCAAGCATATTTAGGCTTAAGTTTGTGAAGAAAGCATGTTCTAATCATAAGCCCTGAAGCCATCCATGTAGTTACTTTTCATTTATGTTGTGTATGCTGAGAGAATTTTGGACCTGAACATTGAAAAAAACTTAGGTCAGAAATAGGGGGAGAAGAAATTCTCTCTCATTTCTGAGAGTTAGATCAAGTGTTTTATATGTATGAACTCGTGACATGATGCTCTATAATGTTTGTGTTATAACTTTTTGTTAAAAGTCAAGGAATCAAGAGATAACAGGGATGGAAGGAAGCGCGCGTTTTTTGTGTTTGAAAGGTGTTGGAGGTTGAAGACAACCACTTTTGGGCTGGGCCTGATTCTTTTTTCTGTTTACACCATCTTTTTACACATACACCCCCCTGGCCCATTTTATAATATACTTGTCATTTTTGATTTTTTCCTTTTGATTTTGATTTTATATTTTTATCCAAACATGAAAAAACATTAAAAATATTTTTCTCACATTTTTTGCATTTTATTTGGTATTTATTTTGTTTCATTTAGTTTATATGTAAATAAATAGGTATTTACTTTTTACTTAAAATACTTAAAATAATACAAAATACTTTTTATTTTCTGATTTCATTTTATTTTATCTTTTGAAAACATTGTCTAAAAAATATACTTTTTTTGTAAAAAATAAATATTTTATTTTTGTACATATTTAATATATTTAGTAAATAATATATATACTTATATACTTATTAGAATATTTAGGATAAAAGCATAAAAATAATACATTTTTATTTTTATTAATATTTGACCTCAAAAATCACTTTTTTACAATATACTTCCTTTTTATTTATTTTTTGTATATAATTAATAAATATTGTATATATTAAATAATAAATACCTTTTATTTAGCAAATTAGGGTTCTGCCCTAAAAACACAAAATACCCAAAAATTAACCTTTTTATTTTTGTTTATTTGTCACATGAAAAATACTTTTACATACATATAAAAATCATTTTTTGCATCTTGCATATTTATTGTATTTTATTTAAATATTGTACCATTAAATAATTTGTATATCCAATTTGGATTGTAATAGCTTAGATTTTAATTTCTTGCTAAATATCCCCATTTGAACATTTTTACCCCCCATCCCATAATTGTGTTGTAATAATTTAGGATTTTATTTTTCACATTTAAAAGCTTTCTAAATATGCCATGATAGACTTAGGGTTTGTATGCAAAAAAATTAAATAAAAAATAGCTTGACCTAATCCAAGATAAACATGCATGAAAAACAAACACAATCACACTTGCACCCTTAGGGTTACTCCACTTGTTGCCTTCAATAATGGGCCATGTTGCATGTTGAGTTTCTTTGGCAAAAACAAAACAATATCAAATGATCATAGTCCCTCGATGACGCTTTCGAAAGTTGCCTAAAAATGATCAAGTCCCTTAAAGGAAAAGTTGCCAAAGACACTTGGCACTATTGCAATCATGGTCTAAACGATGACCCACGCCCGTCCCGTTAACATCCTAACACAAGATTGTCCACCAAATACAATGGTGGAACAAAATTGTTAAAAGGGTTAAAACATAGGAAAGATCTTTGAGAAATTTAGGATAGACAGCCCTTGGTTACTTGACCAAACTTGCAAAACACACTTGCCTACTTTTCAAAACCACACATCACAACACACTTTCAAAACAACTTCCAAAAACATTGAAAACTTTTCAAAAGATAAGTACACCTTTGTATACATTCAAACATGGATCATTACAAAGGTTGCCACCACAAATGGCCTCTTTTCAAAACATTTTCAAACCCACACACACACAAAGCACCATTTCAAACAATTGAAAACACAAAGCAAGTGATCTAAGCAAGTAACTAAGAGCCCATGGATAACCATGCATAGAAAGGGTGCTAATACCTTCCCTTTCTATAATCTACTCCCCGAACCCAAGAAAACATCTCAAAGGTTTTTTTTGTGCTTTTTAACCTTTCCTTAGGATAAAATAAAAAGTCGGTGGTGACTCTTGCTCAACCGAAACATTTGCGAAAACAAACGCAAAACCCAAGTCAGTTCTCCCACCGTATCACAGTTAGCATTTTTGGTGCAATTGTGACAACAGGGCAGCATCCCCTAGGTGATTTCTTTCCTCTTCCTCTCTTAATGACCCTTAAGCCAAGTGCTTTTTTTGAAAAGTTTGCAAATTTAATGGAAAATGATGAAATGGCTTATGAACAAGTCTCTTGCTTGTTGACTTAGTTTTATATGTTTATATTTGTTGATGCCATTTTGTTTTCTTATGCTTTGTCTGCTATGCTGTTTGTATTTTGTTTGCATCTGTTTTTGCTGATGCTGCTATCCGGTTTGCATTATTCTGTTTGTTTTTCCTTTTGCTTTGGCCATGCTGCTGTAAATCTTGGCTTGTTTGGGCAATTTGTGCGCCTGTTTGGCCATGCTGTTGTATCTTTTCATTTGGTTGGGCAGCTTTGCTTGCCTGCTGCTTGCTTGACCATGCTGCTTGTATATCTTGGCTTGTTTGGGCAATTTGCGCGCCTGTTTGGCCATGCTGCTTGCATATTTTCCCTTGTTTGGGCAGCCTTTCTTACATTTGGATAAATTGCTTGCCTTTTTATTTGGACAAATTTGCTTACATTTTTATTTTTCTTTTTTGTGAACCAAGAAGAGCAATCTTCTTGTGATTTGCAAAATAAAAAAATAAAAACATGATGAATTAAAAATACCCCTCTGATTCCAAATTGCAAACTTTAATGATGAACAAAATTTTTCTTTTGAAAATTCTTAAACATATCCAATTGACTGTACTGATCAATTTTCTGTCTTTTGTTTTTCATGTGAGCGCAAACTGGATGGTGGCAAAGAAGAGGAAGCAGAAGATTCTTTGGCATGCATGGAAGCAATGGAAGCTTAGTCACTCTTAGGCTTAATTCTTTTCTTTGTAATTTAGATAGGAATACTCAAATAATTGTACTAATTTATTTTTTCAAATACAATAAGTTGTAAAACTTAAAGCATTTAAATAATAAATTGTAATGTAACAATTTTTGAAATAAATGAAAGAAAGTCTTATGAGGTATTCTGATATCCATTAAAATCTTCTACTGTCAATAACTTGCAATTTTCTCTTCGCACTTTCACCAATTCTTTAAGATTCCTGATTAAGGTAATTGAAATTGTATTCCAATGATTCCAACCAAGATAACTTAAATTCCAAGTAATCCAATAACTCTATAATCTTGCAACTGTATTCTAAATAAACACGCACTGTGTATTCCCTAAACAAATGTTCATTCCATAAACCAGTAAATGTCTTATTCCATTAACAGGAAAATGTCTTAACAGACGCACATTATCTGGTTAACCTGGATCAAACAAAACATGAACGTTCCAAATGACAGTCTCAGATTCCATCTCTTGTCCCAAATAAGCACGCCTTGAGAACAAACAGTAATCTTTCAGTAAACTTCAAAAAGCATGAAAACATGTGACAGTTAATTGAATTTATGAGAATTCAATTCTTTTGAGAAATGCAAGAAAAACCCTAATTCTTGATTTACTGCCAAGGAAGAAAATCTGTCTGATCGATTCCTGAGCCAATCTTGAATTTTTGAGAAACCCTAGGGTTGTGATTTCTGTGAAAAATGGGAGGGAAAATTTTGGGGTACAACAGCTGTGTAACACCCTCTAAAACCCCGCATAAAATTTCGCAAATAAGTAAAATCATACTTTCAGAGTACATGTATTAACGAGGATGTCACAATTCTCTTTTAATAAAAACAAGTTCCTGTCATTAATAACATAGAAGCAACTCATACATGTTTACACAGCGGAATAATTTAATTAACAAAACCAAGGTTATAATATTTTCAAAATCATCAGGGATTAACACCTGGAATATATCAACATCATATTATAACCAAATACTAAGGAAATAAACGAGTCTGACTAAAGCAGCTCGACAAACAAACGTTCCCGGAGTTACAACTATCAGAGCATGACCCGGACAATACTTAAACTGAAATAAACTAGAAACAACAAGCCTTCGCTAAGCACCTGAACGAAGCTCCTCAATCTGAAATATTCAACAGTAAGGGTGAGCATCTCAATTATACCTTTGATTATACGTTCATAACAATCAATTCAGAAAACCATAAGCATCACCCAAACAATTAGCATGTTTCATAGTTTACGAAAACCTTTACAATTCATATATTCATAATATATTACTTTTCATACTTATAATTAACATCAAACATCATTAACAATTCAGCAACAATACATGCATACAATCAATTAAATACAAGATTGGAAAATCATCCATTCATGTTATATTCAATATAATGCAACACACCTATGCATGTGGTACCAATTTACCGCCCCATTATATCTCGGGTCACGGACAACTCACCGTTCCATTATATCGCGGACACGGCTACCACCTCAACGTATCATTAAATCGCTGACACGTATATTGGCCACCATGTTAATTCCACACAATGGGAATTAACAAATGCAACATGATATGTAAAGTATGTAACACTCAACATACTATTAAACATCAATAAAACATATCATGCAACATCAACAACGTCAATCATAACAGGATATGGATAGCATGTAATCACTCAGCATACTATTAAACATCAACCCATCATATCAAGTTATATCATAATTCATGCTTGTTAACATCATTTCAAAGCATGACAATAAAATCTACGTAGTGTTGGTATCATAACATACAAACGTTATTCGATACAAGCATCAATCAACACTAGGAAATCAATAAACAGCATATTCAAAACATGTCAAACACTGCACATCAAAACAGGATCAATCCGTACATAACAGCATGCACAGAAAACAGAGTTTAGAAACCAACACAGCAGGTTTAACACGGGTGCCCGTGTGAAACAACACTGCCCGTGTGGAAATGTGTCCAGAAACACGTTATTTTGCCAATACAGTGGATCAACACGGGTGCCCGTGTGAATCAACACGTCCCGTGTTGAAATGTGCCCAGAACACATTGTTTTTATCAATACAGCAGATCAACACGGGTGCCCGTGTGAATCAACACGGCCCGTGTTGATGAGCGCGTACCCAAAATTTCCTGTACCTGCAGTAGCTCAGAACATCAGCCAAACACGAAAAATACCAGCCAAAACGCACATTTCGGTACATAACAACATCAATTATGCATAACTCAAAGCAACACATCAATTGGAAACACAATCCCCTTCTACGTTAGTCAATTTCCAATCTTAAGGACAGCATTATTTCACTTAAGGTCCTATTTTTCAAATCATACACAACTCAGAATTTTTGTCTCAAAACATCCTATTTTATCAACCATTCTTTCATCAACAACAAGTTTTATAAAATTGACCTTAAGTTACATGTTACCCGTCCTTTAGGGAAATTCTAACAACATCAAGGTTATCCCTAGAACACCTAAGGTAAATTCACGATCATACAATTATACTCCAAATTCACCATAGGAACCTAAAATCCCTAATTGATCCATAAAATTTGGGAACCTAAACCTTTTCTAACAAGGTTCAACCCTAAGGTTAGTGATTCCTAAGAACATCTAAAATTTGGGGTTTCTCCCTACGATTATCCAAAATCAATCGTGCCTAAACCCATAAGCAAAAGTAAATCGAGTAGTAGCCCCCCTTACCTTATCAAATTGCAGCTTGAGTTCTCTGAGCGATGTTCTTCATTCTTCGCACCTTCAGAGCTCAGCTTCCCAAATTTCCCAAATTCTGTGTTATCGTGAATAATGAGAAAATAACTTGAGTTCCAAAATATATCCTTATTTCTTTTGCACCCCCACTCCTTACTAACGACATCCAAGCCCAATAACTTAAAAACCCAATATTTCTTATTTCTTTTATTTTCTTCAAATATTCCAAAATAAATAATTCTTTTATTTTATTAACTCCAATAAAATAATTTTCCCATTAAAATAAATCAAATAATTAAAACTGGGGTGTTACAACTCTCCCCCACTAAAAGAGTTTTCGTCCTCGAAAACATACCTTAGGCGAACAGTTTCGGATAAGCCTCTTTCATCTGGCTCTCCAGTTCCCAAGTAACATTTCCATCTGCTGGACCTCCCCAAGCAACCTTCACTAATGCTATCTCTTTACCCCTTAACTGTTTCACTTCCCGATCTTCTATCCTCATAGGCAATGTTTCTACTGTCAGGTTATCTCTCACCTGCACATCATCTATTTGGATTACATGAGATGGGTCTGGAATGTATCCCCTCAACTGAGAAACATGAAAAACATCGTGCAAATTCGCAAGTCTCGGAGGTAAAGCAATACAATAAGCAACTTCTCCAACTCTCTCCGTAATCTGAAACGGACCAATAAAACGCGGAGTCAACTTCTTAGATTTCAACGCTCGACCAATACCCGTCATCGGAGTAACTCTCATAAACACATGATCTCCAGCACTGAATTCTAAATTCTTCCTCCTCTTATCATGATAACTTTTCTGACGACTCTGAGAAGCTCTCATCTTCTCTTGAATCAATTTGATCTTTTCAGTAGTCTGCTGAACAATCTCTGGCCCAATTACTGAACTCTCTCCAGATTCATACCAACACAAAGGCGTTCTACACCGTCTACCATACAATGCCTCAAACGGAGCCATACCAATACTCGAATGGTAACTATTGTTATAAGTAAATTCAATCAATGGCAAATAGCTATCCCAAGCTCCACCCTTCTCTAAAACACAAGCACGCAATAAATCTTCTAACGATTGAATCGTCCTCTCCGTCTGTCCATCAGTCTGAGGATGGTAAGCTGAACTCAACCTCAATTTAGTACCCATAACCTTCTGCAATCCTTCCCAAAACTTCGAAGTGAATCTCGGATCTCTATCTGACACAATACTAGAAGGAACTCCATGCAAACTCACTATTTTCTCGATATACAACTGTGCCAATCTCTCCATTGAGTAATCCATTCGCACCGGTATAAAATGAGCAGACTTAGTCAGTCTATCCACAACAACCCATATCGCTTCACAATTCTTAGGAGTCCTCGGCAACCCGGATACAAAATCCATAGAAATACTATCCCACTTCCATTCTGGGATAAACATCGGTTGCATAAATCCAGACGGCTTCTGATGCTCAATCTTCGATTTCTGACAGATTAAACATGCATACACAAATTCAGCTATTTCCTTTTTCATTCCCGGCCACCAAAACAATTTCTTCAAATCATGATACATTTTCGTGGCACCCGGATGAATACTCATCCCACTGCGATGTCCTTCCTCTAATATACTCTTCTTGATTTCTGCAACATCAGGAACACAAACTCTATCGCCAAATCTCATAACATCATTTTCATCAATTCTAAACTCACCACCTTGACCTTGGTTGATCAATGTCGATTTATCAACTAAATTAACATCAGATTTCTGCCCGATCCTGATCTCTTCTAGAATACCACTAGTAAGTTTCAACATACCCAAACGAACACACTTCGGAGTACTTTCACAAATTAAACTCAAATCTCGGAATTGCTCAATTAAATCCAATTCACGAACCATCATCATAGACATATGCAAGGATTTCCTGCTCAAAGCATCTGCAACCACATTTGCCTTACCAGGATGGTAATTCAAACCAAAATCATAATCTTTGAGAAATTCCAACCACCTTCTTTGCCTCATATTGAGCTCTTTCTGATCGAAAAGATACTTCAAACTCTTATGATCACTATACACTTCAAATCTCGAACCATACAGATAATGTCTCCACAATTTCAAGACAAACACAACTGCTGCTAACTCTAAGTCATGAGTAGGATAGTTCCTTTCATGAACCTTCAACTGTCTCGAAGCATACGCAACTACCTGTTGATTCTGCATTAGAACACCACCTAATCCCATCAGAGATGCATTACAATAAACCACAAAAGATTCCACCGGATTCGGCAAAATCAGGATAGGAGCACTAGTCAATCTCCGCTTCAATTCTTGGAAACCTTTCTCACAATCAGAATCCCAAATAAACGCTTGTCCTTTACGAGTCAACTTCGTCAACGGCAATGCTAACTTTGAGAATCCTTCGATAAACTTTCTGTAATAACCTGCAAGACCAAGAAAACTTCTGATTTCAGAAACAGTCTTCGGCGCTTCCCACTGAGATACTGCTTCTACTTTTGTAGGATTCACTGCAATACCATTCTTAGAAATCACATGTCCAAGAAAACTAACTTCATTCAGCCAGAACTCACATTTGGACAACTTTGCATACAACTTCTTATCTTTCAACAACTCTAACACAATTCTGAGATGTTCCGCATGCTCTTCGTCATTCTTGGAATAAATCAGAATGTCATCAATAAAAACCACAACAAACTTATCCAGATACGGATGAAAAATCCTGTTCATATATTCCATGAAAACACCAGGTGCATTAGTAACTCCGAACGGCATAACAGAATATTCATAATGCCCATACCTCGTTCAAAAAGCAGTCTTTTGAATATCTTCCGCTTTCACACGAATCTGATGATATCCAGATCTCAAGTCAATCTTACTGAATACACTGGCTCCAATTAGCTGATCCATTAAATCATCAATCCTCGGTAAAGGATACCGATTTTTAACGGTTACTTTGTTCAATTGCCTGTAATCAACACACAGTCTCATAGAACCTTCTTTCTTCTTAACCAACAATACCGTAGCACCCCAAGGCGAAACACTTGGACGAATAAACTTCTTCTCCAGTAAATCTTCCAACTGACTCTTCAATTCAGCCAACTCAGATGCAGACATACGATATGGTGCCATCGACACCGGTCTCGTACCAGGAATCAAATCTATAGAAAATTCCACTTCTCTCTCAGGAGGTAACTCACCAACATCATCAGGAAAGACTTCTGGAAAATCACGCACCACTGGCAATTCATCACTCCTGACCTTTCCTGTTGCATCTAACGAAGCAAGTAACATAAACACATTAGCACCGTCTTCCATTGCTTCTTGTACCTGTCTAGCAGTCATAGTCAAATTCCCGACACCAACTGCCTCTGGGAAAATCACCGTCTTAGCAAAACAGTTCAGATGAACCCGGTTGAATTCCAACCAGTTCATCCCAAGGATAATATCAATTTGTTCAAGCGGTAGGCACACTAAATCCATACCGAAACCTCTACCAAAAATCTCAATAGGACAATTCCTACATACAAGTGAAGTTGTCACTGAACCCGATGCAGGAGTATCAACAACCATGCTACCTCGCATACCAGATATGTCCAGTTTCAACCTCTCAGCACAATCCAAGGAAATGAAAGAATGAGTTGCACCAGTATCAATAATTGCAACTAAAGGTGTTCCATGAATAAAACACGTACCTTTAATCAATCGATCCTCTGGAGTAGTCTCAGATCCAGACAAGGCGAACACTTTTCCACCTGACTGATCCTTCTTAGGCTTAGGACACTGCGGACGAATGTGACCTTCTTCGCCACAATTGTAACAAGTAAAAGACTTCCCTTTGCAATCAATAGACAAATGACCAGTCTTTCCACATTTATAGCACTTCTTCTCATCGCTCTTGCAATATCGAATATGATGACCAAACTCACCACACCTGTAGCATCTGATAGGAGCCTTAGAATCTCCCCCACTAGGCCTTTTCCATCCACCTGATTTCTGGTTACCTCTACCATATGGCTTGCCACGGTCCATATGTTGCTTTCCTCTTTTATCAACAGCCCCACGAGGGTGAGACGACTTAGTCCTGGTAATATCTTCTTCCAAGATCCTGCTACAATCCACCAGATCAGAAAATCTATGAATACGCTAGTACCTGATTCCCTGCTTAATCTCATCTCGGAGACCATTCTCAAATTTGATACATTTAGAGAATTCTCCAGCCTCATCATTGTTGTAGTGTGCATAATACTTTGCCAGCTCAGTGAACTTAGTAGCATACTCACTAACAGTCAGATTGCCCTGCTTAAGCTCCAAAAACTCAATTTCCTTTCTTCCCCGAACATCTTCAGGAAAGTACCTCCTCAGAAAAGCCCTTCTGAAGTTAGCCCAAGTCAATGCCTCTCCATCCTGAACCATTTCAGTCCTTGTTGCAACCCACCAGTCGTCGGCCTCTTCTGCCAACATATGCGTACCATATCTGACTTTCAGATCTTCAGCACAATCAATCACACGGAAAATCCTTTCGATTTCCTTCAGCCACTTCTGAGCACCTTCAGGGTCATGTGTACCTTTGAACAACGGAGGATTGTTCCTTTGGAAGTTCCCTAATTGCCTATCAGCACCAATCACGCCTACATTTGGATTTCCAGCAATTACACCAGCTAACATCCCTAAAGCCTCAGCGAGTGCAGCATCATTTCGCCCGTTACCTCTTCCAGCCATATTCCTGAGAATTAAAACATACTCCTCATCAGAATACAGTATCGACAGTGTTGCCTTACACTAGCCGCATACAAAAGAAATGACTGACTCAAGACTCTGGTTGCAACGACCGACTATGCTCTGATACCACTATTGTAACACCCTCTAAAACCCCGCATAAAATTTCGCAAATAAGTAAAATCATACTTTCAGAGTACATGTATTAACGAGGATGTCACAATTCTCTTTTAATAAAAACAAGTTCCTGTCATGCATAACATAGAAGCAACTCATACATGTTTACACAGCGGAATAATTTAATTAACAAAACCAAGGTTATAATATTTTCAAAATCATCAGGGATTAACACCTGGAATATATCAACATCATATTATAACCAAATACTAAGGAAATAAACGAGTCTGACTAAAGAAGCTCGACAAACAAACGTTCCCGGAGTTACAACTATCAGAGCATGACCCGGACAATACTTAAACCGAAATAAACTAGAAACAACAAGCCTTCGCCAAGCACCTGAACGAAGCTCCTCAATCTGAAATATTCAACAGTAAGGGTGAGCATCTCAATTATACCTCTGATTATACGTTCATAACAATCAATTCAGAAAACCATAAGCATCACCCAAACAATTAGCATGTTTCATAGTTTACGAAAACCTTTACAATTCATATATTCATAATATATTACTTTTCATACTTATAATTAACATCAAACATCGTTAACAATTCAGCAACAATACATGCATACAATCAATTAAATACAACATTGGAAAATCATCCATTCATGTTATATTCAATATAATGCAACACACCCATGCATGTGGTACCAATTTACCGCCCCATTATATCTCGGGTCACGGACAACTCACCGTTCTATTATATCGCGGACACGGCTACCACCTCAACGTTCCATTAAATCGCGGACACGTATATTGGCCACCATGTTAATTCCACACAATGGGAATTAACAAATGCAACATGATATGTAAAGTATGTAACACTCAGCATACTATTAAACATCAATAAAACATATCATGCAACATCAACAACGTCAATCATAACAGGATATGGATAGCATGTAATCACTCAGCATACTATTAAACACCAACCCATCATATCAAGTTATATCATAATTCATGCTTGTTAACATCATTTCAAAGCATGACAATAAAATCTACGTAGTGTTGGTATCATAACATACAAACGTTATTCGATACAAGCATCAATCAACACTAGGTAATCAATAAACAGCATATTCAAAACATGTCAAACACTGCACATCAAAACAGGATCAATCCGTACATAACAGCATGCACAGAAAACAGAGTTTAGAAACCAACACAGCAGGTTTAACACGGGTGCCCGTGTGAAACAACACTGCCCGTGTGGAAATGTGTCCAGAAACACGTTATTTTGCCAATACAGTGGATCAACACGGGTGCCCGTGTGAATCAACACGGCCCGTGTTGAAATGTGCCCAGAACACATTGTTTTTATCAATACAGCAGATCAACACGGGTGCCCGTGTGAATCAACACGGCCCGTGTTGATGAGCGCGTACCCAAAATTTCCTGTACCTGCAGCAGCTCATAACAGCAGCCAAACACGAAAAATACCAGCCAAAACGCACATTTCGGTACATAACAACATCAATTATGCATAACTCAAAGCAACACATCAATTGGAAACACAATCCCCTTCTACGTTAGTCAATTTCCAATCTTCAGGACAACATTATTTCACTTAAGGTCCTATATTTCAAATCATACACAACTCAGAATTTTTGTCTCAAAACATCCTATTTTATCAACCATTCTTTCATCAACAACAAGTTTTATAAAATTGACCTTAAGTTACATATTACCCGTCCTTTAGGGAAATTCTAACAACATCAAGGTTATCCCTAGAACACCTAAGGTAAATTCACGATCATACAATTATACTCCAAATTCACCATAGGAACCTAAAATCCCTAATTGATCCATAAAATTTGGGAACCTAAACCTTTTCTAACAAGGTTCAACCCTAAGGTTAGTGATTCCTAAGAACATCTAAAATTTGGGGTTTCTCCCTACGATTATCCAAAATCAATCGTGCCTAAACCCATAAGCAAAAGTAAATCGAGTAGTAGCCCCCCTTACCTTATCAAATTGCAGCTTGAGTTCTCTGAGCGATGTTCTTCGTTCTTCGCACCTTCAGAGCTCAGCTTCCCAAATTTCCCAAATTCTGTGTTATCGTGAATAATGAGAAAATAACTTGAGTTCCAAAATATATCCTTATTTCTTTTGCACCCCCACTCCTTACTAACGACATCCAAGCCCAATAACTTAAAAACCCAATATTTCTTATTTCTTTTATTTTCTTCAAATATTCCAAAATAAATAATTCTTTTATTTTATTAACTCCAATAAAATAATTTTCCCATTAAAATAAATCAAATAATTAAAACTGGGGTGTTACAAGCTGCCCCTGTTCAATCTTCTTGAACCTGAAGAGTTAGATCGACGAGTTTCGCCGTTCGTGACTTGAAGGTAAAAGATGATTGGACACTAGAGTGCCCATAAATTTTCACTCGTCAATTTGTAGTGGAGGGAATGAGCTTAAAGATGCCATTTAAGAGGTGACAGAATCTTGTCGGAGATGGGCTTGTAGATGCCATCCAAGAATGTTTGGTTGTAAATCGACAGAATAAGCATCAGAATGGTGTCCGTATTTGAAATGTATTTGAACTGTATATGTACTTGGAATCTGGATAAGCGACAGAATGACTTCCGTGTCTGGAGTGTATCTGTATTGTATCTTGAATGGGCAACATAATGACTTCCATGTCTTGGAGTGTATCTGAGTTGGGAGAAAAGTCAGAATAAGTGACAGAATGGCAACCGTGTACGGAGCGTATCTGGACTGTATCTTGAATAGGCAACAAAATGACTTCCATGTCTTGTAGTGTATCTGAGCTGAAAAACTCAGGATGAGTGACAGAATGGTAACCGTGTCTGGAGCGTATCTGGATTGTATCTGAAGTTGATATCTGTATGACTAGCAGAATGACTTCCGTGTCTCGAGTATATCTGAACTGTAACTGGGATATGAATAAGTGACAGAATGACTTCCTTGTCTGGAGTGTATCTGGACTTAAAATTGATAGTTGAACCCGAATGAGAAATAGAATGGCTTCCGTATCTGGAGCGTATCTAATATGTATCTGATTGTTGAAGTCTGAATGAGTGACAGAATGGCTTCCGTGGCTGGAGCGTATCTGGACTGTATCGGAACTTGGAATTTGATTAAGTATCAGAATGACTTCTGTGTCTGGAGTGTATCTGTACTATATCTGAAGTTGAGATTTGAATGAGTGACAGAATGGCTTCCGTGGGTGGAGCGTATCTGGACTATATCAGTGATCTGTGGATATTTTGTTACAGATAGTTGTTAATCTTATCCTGAAAAGGGTAGAATGTTAGCTGAAACACGAAGTTATGTTGCATGAAATGTATGATGCAATAAATGTGTTTTATCCATGCTTATGATGTAGTGTATGCACATGTAAGCTGATTTGCTGAGGAGAGTAAATCCTTGACTGCCACCGGGAGAAATAAACCCTTGACTGCTGAGGATTCCTGCTGTGAGAATAATGCCATATACTTCTTGAGGAATCTGCTTGGGGAATCCAAAAAATTTTAAAGACTTTTACTGGGGATTACCTGATGGGAGTCTTTGTTCTGTTGAGAAGCAATAAAAACTCTATTTGAAAAAAGTTTATTGTGCAATGAAAGCTCTGTGGGGGAAATCTTAAATCCGCTGGGGAGTTCAGGAGTTTGGGTTGTATGCCACTTTACTGGGGAGTTACCCTAGGTCGGGGACAAACAGAAGTTAACTGTTAACTGGTTGATTTTTGATTTTAGGTTTCAAGACAATTTGCTGGGGAAACCTGGAGAAACTGGATAATTTCCGTCGTGGGTTAGAAGTTTTAGCTCCGCTGGTAATTGGTAGTTGGTAGTCTCATGTCCGCTGGGGATCTGTAGTCCAAAGTTTTGGCTTCGTTGGGGGATCTTAATGACGTGCTGTAGAGATGGCTCATGAAATAGCCTAAAGACGTTCTCCTAATCTTTCTACCTGTCAGTAATTACTCTTTTTCATCCTGTTTATTTGTAAACGGTAATTATATTCAAATGCATATGTTCATTAATGAATCATTAGACGTTTTTGCAAATAAAACACAAGTGTAAAGAAAAAAGAAAATAGTTTTCTGTAATTTGAAAGAGATATCTTTGTATTTACTTTGAATAAGTGTTTTGTACAAAGGAGACAGACATCCTAGTAAGAGGATGGTGTCGTAAAAAATGAGAAAAAATTATACAAATAAAGATGGCTAAGTGTAAAAAAATTCCATGGGGTTCCCATTCTGCTATAGCCTTCGTAATTCCGAATATCTTGTCCGTTCGTTGCTTCGTCCGAAGATGATTGGATTGATCAGAAGCCTCAGAGTTTGTCTGTGAAGAGATTATCCTTAAAGTGATCCGACGAGACATAGTCATACGCTTTAATTCCCTAACTTTTTCCTGGACCGCCCTTTCGGGTTTTCAATCCACCGGGAAACCCTTTTTTGCCCAAGTCACCCTTTCAGGTTTTCAACTTACCGGGTGTACGAATTTTTGTTTTATCCCTAATTTTTGCCTGAACCGCCCTTTCGGGTTTTCGATTCACCGGGATGCCCTTGTTTTGCCTAGGTGTATCAACCTAGCGGGTCTCTTATGCGTAGTATCTTTTGACTATGTCTGCATTCGCAGGGTGCGGCAGATCGTCACTGTCCATGGTGGTTAAAATCATTGCCCCACCAGAAAAGATGTTCTTGATCACAAATGGTCCTTTGTAGGTAGGAGTCTATTTGCCCCTGGGATCACTTTGCGGCAAGATGATGCGCTTGATCACAAGATCTCCAACTTGATACACTTGGCGCCTGACTTTCTTGTTGAAAGCTTTTATCATCGGTTTTTGATACGTCTGACCGTGGCAAACAGCAATAAGTCTCTTCTCGTCAATTAAGTTTAACTTATCAAGTCGGGTTTGGATCCAATCGTCTTCACTCAAACCAGCATCCTTCATGATTCTCAAGGAGGGAATCTGAACCTCGACAGGTAAAACAACTTCTATGCCGTATACCAAGGAATAGGGTGTTGCCCCAGTTGAAGTGCGAGCCATGGTACGGTACCCGTGGAGAGAAAACGGTAACATCTCATGCCAATATTTGTAGGTGACTGTCATATTTTGTATGATCTTCTTGATATTTTTGTTCGCAGCTTCGACAGCACCGTTCATCTTTGGCCGATAGGGAGATCAATTGTGATGTTGAATCTTGAACTGATCGCACAAGGCGGTGATCATAGTGTTGTTAAGGTTTGTACCGTTTTCAGTGATGATCCTTTCGGGGATACCGTATCGACAAATGAGGTTCTGCTTGATGAAGCGGGAAATAACATTCTTTGTGACGGATGCGAAGGAACCTACTTCGACCTACTTGGTAAAGTAATCAATGGCTACCAGAATGAAACAGTGTCCATTGGATGATGTAGGCTTGATCTATCCAATCATGTCGATTCCCCACATAACGAATGGCCAAGGAGCTGTTAAGACGTTTAGAGGAACTGGAGATATATGTACCTTGTCCGCATAAATCTGACATTTGTGACAAGTCCTGGAATACTGATAGCAGTCAGCTTCCATGGTAGACCAGTAGTAGCCTGCCCATAGAATCTTCTTAGCCATCGTATGACCGCTAGAGTGGGTGCAAAAGGTACCATTATGTAGTTCAGCCATGATCTGTTCAGCTTCAATCTTGTCCACACAACGAAGCTGAATGCAATCACGATTGCGCTTGTATAGGATACCATTGCTCAGGAAGAACTTAGCTGAGAATCTCCTTAAGAACTTTTTGTCATTGACTGAAGCTCCTTCAGGATATTCTTGAGCCTAGAGATACCTTTTGACTTCATGAAACCAAGGTCGGTCCATTACTTCTTCGGTATTAATCTCGTGACAATGTGCAGGTTCGTCCATCCGCTCAATGGTGATATTGGGAGCCTCATTATCCCAGTTAAGTTGAAACATGGAGGACATTGTAGCTAGAGTATCTGCTAGCTGATTTTCTTCTCGCGGGAAGTGCTCGAAGGTAATCTGCTCGAAATGTGGTAGCAATGTCAAGACGTGTTCTTTGTAAGGGATGAGGTTTGGATGCTTAGTGTCCCACTGTCCTTTGATATGACTGATGACCAAAGCTGAGTTCCCAAATACAATCAAAGATTTGATTCCCAAGTCTATTGCAGCCTTGAGTCCAAAGATGCAAGCTTCATACTCTGCCATGTTTTTGGTGCAGTTGAAGCAAAGTCTGGCGGTGAAAGGAGTATGGCAACCTTCTGGAGAGATAAGTACAGCACCGATACCGTTACCAAGTGCATTGGAGACACCATCAAAGTACAGGGTCCATCGGGATCCTTGTTCAGGTCCGTCATATGGTCTAAAATCTTCAATGTTGTCCGATGTCATAATGTCTTCGTCAGGGAAGTCGAATCTCATGGATTGGTAATCTTCAACAGCTTGATGGGCCAGATGATCGGCTAGTACACTCCCCTTTATAGCTTTTTGGGTCGTGTATTGTATATCATACTCTGTGAGGATCATTTTCCATCTAGCTATTCTTCCAGACAAAGCAGGCTTCTCAAAGATGTATTTGATTGGATCCATCTTAGATATAAGCAAAGTGGTATGGGTCAACATATACTGCCTTAGCCGGAGAGCAGCCCATACCAAAGTGCAGCAAGTTTTCTCGAGTAGTGAATATCTTGTTTCACAGTCGGTAAAATTTTTGCTAAGGTAATAAATGCCATGCTCTTTTCGGCCAGACTCATCATGATGCCCCATTACGCACCCCATTGAATTTTCTAAGACTGTCAGATACATGATTAGCGGTCTTCCTTCGACAGGTGGCATCAAGATAGGAGGTTCTAGCAAATACTCCTTGATTTTATCGAAAGCATCTTGACAGTCATCATTCCATTTAACTACCTGATCTTTCTTCAACAGCTTGAAGATTGGTTCACAGGTAGACGTCAGGTGAGAAATGAACCTTGCAATGTAGTTTAGGCGTCCCAAGAAACCATTGACCTCCTTCTCAGTGCGAGGGGCGGGAATTTCTTGTATAGCTTTGACTTTGGCAAGATCAACCTTGATGCCTTTATTGCTGACGATGAAACCCAAGAGTTTACCGGACCTGACTCCGAAAGTATTCTCATTTATTTTGAGAATAACATTACTCAATACATTTCATACATCATGACATTGCATACGACTAACCCTTTACCTTTCAGGGAAGGATGCAATCATGTTCTCACGAGTTTTCTCTGGTTTAGTCAAACCGATACCAAGGTTTCTATTCCAATTAAAGATATTCCAACATTTTTTCTGGTTCAGTCAAACCGACATTAAGGTTTCTATTCTAGTTGAAGATGTTTTAAGACTTTCGTCTGGGTCAGCCGAATCGCCGCTAAGATTCACCTGATTTCTATGCCAGTCAAAGTTAATCCGAGACCTCTCCTGGTATCAGTCAAATTGATACTAAGATTTCACTCCTAGTTGAAGTTCTCACAAATTTTCTCTGGCTCAGTCAAACTGACACTAAGGTTCTATTCTAGTTTAAGATGTTTTAAGACTTTCGTCTGGGTCAGCCGAATCGCCGCTAAGATTCCCCTGATTTCTATGCTAGTCAAAGTTAATTTGAGACCTCCCTTGGGATCAGTCAAATCGACACTAAGATTTCTCTCCCAGTTGAAGTTCTCACAAGTTTTCCCTGGTTCAGTCAAATCGATACTAAGATTTCTATTCCAGTTCAAGCTATGAAGCCCGGAAATTGACCGAATAATATCTTGATTTCACCAAAATACTACGAAACCTGGAATTGACTAGATAGTGGTATATCTCAAGTTAAAGCTATAAAGCTCGGAAATCGACTGGAAAATAGCTTAATCCCCAGCAAGTTACTATGAAGCCTGGAAATCGACCGGATAACAGTACAAGATACTATGAAGCCTAGAATCAACCAGATAGTGGCATATCCCACATTCAAGCTATGAAGCCTAGAAATCGACTGAATAATATCTTGATTTCTCCAAAATACTATAAAGCTTGGAGTCGGCCAAATAGTGGTATAAGACACCGTGAAGCCTGGAGCACGACCAGATAACGATATAATATGTTGTGAAGACTGGAGCACGACCAGATAGCGGCAAGAGACACTATGAAGCCTGGAGCATGACTAGATAACATTATGAGGTACTGTGAAGCTTGGAATTCGACCAAATAGCAGTTTACTCAGCCAATTACTATGAAGCCCAGAAATCGACCGGATATTAGTATGCCTTAAATTTAAGTTGAAACCCGAATGCGATCGAATAACCACTTAATTCCTTCTGAAGCCTGGAACACGGCCGGATAAGAATTGAGAAATTGCAAAGCCTGGAGCACAACCGAATAACAAGTGTAATCTCATCTCCCCAGTAAGTCACTGTGAAACCTGGAGCACGACCAGATAGCAGTTAATCTTATTATCCTCATCAAATCACTGTAAAGCCTGGAGCACGACCATATAACAGTTCACTTTCACCTCCTCGACTAAGAGATGATTCCCCAATAGAGTAACGGATAACTGAAGCTCCTAAAATTCTATTTCTCCCCAGACAGATACTAACATTCCTCAGCAGATTCCTCCTCAATGACAGGAGCAGGGACTCTCATCGAAGGAATATATTGGGAAATCAACATTCTTTAGATGGCATATTGAAGCCCATCTCCAACGATTCTCCGTCACATCCAGGATGGCATCTTTAAGCCCATCTCCGACAATATTCTATCATCAACCTCCAAATGGCATCTGTAAGCCCATTCCCGATACTACCTACATAGTCAAGCATCATTACAGACGAGTGCAAATTTCTGAGCACTCTAGTGTTCAATCATCTTCCACCTTTAGATCACGAAAGGCAGACGAGTCAATCTAAATCTTCAAGTTTAAGAAGATTGAACAAGGGCAGCTGTTGTACCCCAAAATTTGCCCTCTTTTCATACACGTATATTATTGGTTTTATGGTTATGGAATAAAGGTATATTTATCAAGCTTCTTCAGGTTACAAGTGACGTTTATTTCGCCAATGGGTGTTCTCAGATTATTTTTCGTGCTGAAGATCGGTTCGCCGTTTTGCAATGATTCAGGGTTCAAAGATTCACAAGTCCAACCCGGCGCGTCATATTCAGGTGTTCTTTTGCCAAGATATCTCTGATAACGTATTCTCAAATTCAGGTTCGACTCAAGAGTTAATTCTTTAAACAAGGTCTCCGGATGTGTGACTTTTCTCGAAGAAATATGGTGAAAAAGTGTGCTGAAAGTGCAGTTTTTACGCACAAAAAAATTCATAACTTGAAGATCGTGACTTGTTTTGAACCTGTTCCAGTGGCCAAAATTCCGTATTGACGTCATCTACGTTTTCATCTCTCACGGATGAAATCCAATTTCAATCAGAAGGTCTTAAAAAATGTGGATTTATCAAGTATTTTTGTACAGAAAATTTGTGACAGAAGTTTATTTGCGTCATGTTCAGAAAATCATAACTTGATCGATTTTTATCGTATCGAGCTGGTTCCAGCGCCAAAATTTCAAAAATTGAGTTGGCTAAGTTTTCACAAGAGGTATTGAGTTCGAATGGTATCCAAAAGGCCTTTGTTTTTTGTTCAGAATGCGTGTGACGCGTCGAAAATCCTGAATGCTGAACATTATTTCATCTGGGTCGAAACTTCGAAAAATTCATAACTCGGTCAATTTTTATCGGATCGGGCTCATCTTTTTACACAGGGTCACTGACTCAGAGATCTACAACTTTTATTCCAAAGTAGAGACCGGGTAATGCTCCGATCAATACCAGTTTTTTATTGAAGAACGTGTCAGAGTCGACACTGGAATCCAAAATAAGTTTGTCTTAGCTGAAACTTCAAAAATTCATAACTAATTCACCGTTTATCTGATTGAGCCCATTTTTGGACAGAAGTTAGTTATCGATATCGGCTACATTTTGTTTTCAAATTTCAACTTTAAAAATTGCACTTAAGCCCCTGCGATTTAGCCTGGAACGTGACGGACTCAAGTGAATATTGGAGGCCCAATTGCACATTCAAAGCCCATTTTTCTCTCTCTAATTTCTATTATATAATCTCATTCTTTTCACAGAAACAAGAGGAGACGAAAAAAAACCTTTGCCACAACCCTGTCAGAATATCAAATTCTTTCAAGAACCCTAAAACCTTTAAATCCTTATTACAAACTCACATCTCACTACTTCTCCAGTAAGGGTAAGGCTGGTTTGATCTCCATGATCAAAAGGGCATAGAAGCATTCATATCACTACTTCTCCAGTAAGGGTAAGGCTGGTTTGATCTCCATGATCAAAAGGACGTAGAAGCATTCATACAGCCCATATCGGTTTTAACATTAAAAAAATGTTTATATATTTATTTTCTTTGTATTTCATGATATAGTAACTTATTTAATGTGTTCATGAGATTCAACACTGCAAATTTAGACAGGATCTCATGCAGGATTATTACAAAATGTTGATGGCCAAAACAGAAGCGGATGGCCAAAATAGAACAACCATCAATGCATGGCGAGACAGACATCCTGAGAAGGTTAAGGGAATGGTTTCAACAACCACCCCTATTGGTTCTGGTTTTTTTCCTTTCTATTTATCCTTTTACCTATTTTTATTCTTTCTGTTTAAAATTTTTTTCATAAAACTTAACATTTTTCAAAACATGTCGGTTCTGCCACCGTATCACAATTAGCACCTTAAAACGCAAGTTTTGGCTAAGTTTTTATGCAAATTACGAGTCACACTTTTCATGCTTGCAACTTCACACAAATTCTCTCCAAACTTCATCATTCCACACGCTTGAGCATCCCATTTGCTTCCCTAGAAATAGCCAATTGACCCCTATTCAGATCCCACACAAACTCTGAATTTGAATTTCTAATTTCTTGCTTTCTCACTCCAAAACACCAAAAGCTCCATTCAGTTAGATTCATTGAACTTCTCTGAAGCTAACCACACACTTACCTTCAAGAATTGTAACCTATATTGATCTACAGAAGTCCAGTTTCAGAGCCACCTTTTTCTAATTCGTTTAGGTAGTTTCCTTAGTCAAATCGATCCAAATAATAGACTAATCTACTGTCTAAATCCTTCTGATTCTTGATTTTTTTTATAATTTGCAATTTCATTGAGATTTGAGTGAGATATTCCAGAATTTCGTGCTCGCTAGTATTTCTGCATTTTCTCAATTTAAACCTTGCTCGGTTTATATAAATTTGGCGCGATGGTACCATTAGAATCTTCTTGAAGAGACGAATCTAATGATACCGGTCTGTATTGCTAATTTTACAGGTTGTGGAATTCAATTTGAGGTCGGTTGTAGGTTGAAGACGATGAGATGTCCGTCTTCAACCAATGACGTTTAGCCACATTATTTTTTTGAAACATATTTGGTGTTTCACATTACCATGTGCGTGTGTTGTCAGCCCTAGGATATGATTACTTTAGTGAGTCAGACTCCATCTAATGTGCCACAATTTGAGTTATTTTTATTTTATAAAAATGATTAGGTGTGATATTCAATAAAGTCCATGGCATGCACAACACGTCAGATCCGCTGAATCTGTTTACTTTACTAACGCGTTTTGACAATGATTAGATGGTCCTCATTTTTTTGGTTTGTTATTTTTTTTCTTATTTTTTTTTATTTTAATTGATTTAAACTTAAAGAAATCATAGAAAATTCATTTTTTACTCAAAAGTTATGAAAAAATTCACAAAAATATTTTCAAATATTCTCTTCCTAATTTTTATTTTTTTCATGATTTTATTTTCAAATTTAATATTTTTTATAATTTCTCCCTTATTTTAACTTGTTTTTAATTATTTAATAATACTTTATGATCTTTTTATATTCTGAAAAATTTTATAAAAATCATTTTAATCATTTCTGACGTTTCTGATTTTTTTCTAGAATTTTATTTTGACTTATACTATTTTTGATCTTTTTTTCACTTATTTGAGTGATTTTAATTAGTTTAAAAATGTTTTCCTATTTCAAAAAATTACCAAAAATATTATAAAAATATTTGAGGCCAACTCTAATTTTTTCTGTGGTCTTTTTAAAATTTTCTTTGATATTTTAAACATAGTTTACTATTTTACCTTTTATTTTCATTTTTAAAAACAATTTAAAAAAATCATTTTTCTTTTTTTAATTTATTCATTAAATGCAACTTTTTTTTATATATCCTGGCTATATGATTGTTGATCAAAAACTTCATTAACATCATTGGATCTTGAGTGTTGAGTTTAACTCTACTAAAATGGATGAATGATTTTAATGATAGTTTGATTAAATTTTTGATTCAAATGCATCCCCTCCCTCTTCATCTCATCCCTTTCACCTTTGTGCTACGTGTTGTTAGAGGATGATCAATATATCATTACTCCACACATATGGAACATAGATTGCTATTGACCGGACTCAAAATAGGTGTGACTTCTATATAAGTCTACTTACGATTGCTTAACATAGCGCTAAATTTTGTACCGATTCGAGAAATGATCATTCGTGGCTCAAACCTATGTTTGTAAGGCCAAGTATGTTTAATTTGAATCCTTTGATCCAATAACCTTAAGGTCCATTGTTAGGAGGCGTTGGTCTTATCAATCCTGTAATGAATCCTCATAAATATTGGAACTAAGTGAATCATTTAAACTTCGTCGATCATTTATTGTTGCCTTGAGATTTTTAAATGAATCATATACTTGACAAAAAACTAATGAAATTTGTTGTTGAGAGGCTCTAATTTTATCAATCTTGTAATGAGTTTTCAAATGCAAGTTTCATGATGTTCATTCAACTAACCTCTAATTTCTAACAATTGAGTTTATTTTATGCTTTTACTTTATGCTTTTTACTTTAAGCACATTTATTTTAGCATTATCATTTCATGCTATTTTTATCTTTGCTCACTTGAGTATTTATGTTTATGTCATTTTGTTTTGCTCACTCGAACTTTTCATTCTCTTTTTGAAGATACCTAATAACCAACTTGAACAATAAAAAAACTTTAATGTTACTTGGAATATTTGGTTATTATCCTTAACATTTTGGAGTTATGGACTTCTTGGACATAGGAGAAGAGACCTTGACCTTCCTTGATACCTGGTGACTTCTATTGTTATTTTGTCTTGAGTTATTGGGGTTCACCCCCAAGAAATTGCGTTGTTTGTTTTCTTTGTGTGCAGGTTATTCTGATTATATGCTTTGTCTGTGATTGGGAATTCATCTGTATACAGCTGTTACTCTGCCCAATTTATATGAAGACTTAATACATTTGAAGCTTGGTTTCCTTAAGAGGTTTATGTCTTTGCTTGTTTGGTTTCAATCCAAAGGATGAGAATTCTACATTGACTCATTGTGTCAAGTGTTGGCTTCTTGTTGGTTAGACGGTTTTTCCCTAGCTTTTACCTTATGTTTTAGGTTAGTCCCTTCATCTCCTCCCATGTTCTTTAATTTCAAAAAATCTTCTCCCTCCTTTTGAAAATATTTTTGATTTTAAACTTGAACTGCTTTCACAATAAATTTGGACTTAGGTCCATGCATATTCAAAAATATTTGACATTTTTTAAACAACTTAACAATACTTTGACATTTTTTTGTGAGAAGACTAAAAGTAAATCAATCTCATTCAAACTATTTTTCCATTTTGGCTTTTTATCTTAAAATTTTCTCAAAAGATTATACTCTTGTCAATCTTTGTAGTGATGCGAGCTACTATACCTCTATGATATGTAGTGAACTGAGATATGTTCCACTTGGGTGTTGAGTGAGGTTTTGTTGATTTTAAAATCCAAGCCATATCCTCCACTTTCAGATGACGCAAATTCTCTTTTCTCATAATCGTGGGTAGTAAGCATGTTCTTCCACTTGGATAATAAGATGATGTCTCATCTCTTAAAATTAACCAACACACTTGTGTTTTAAAATTTTTAAAGGTGAACTACGAGTACCCTGATCCCCTATTGCACGAAAGGTGGTACGTAGGCACTTAAGGTTAGCAACCGCGGCGGGTGCAAACATTGTAAAAAAAATATACTTCTTTTCTCATCCCCACGATCTATTTTTGTATACAACACTTATAGCCAAAATACACAAATTTTCAAAGAGGTTCTTGCGGAGTACCATAGATGTTTAGGGTGATAATATCTTCTGTAGCAGTAGAAATGTTTAAGACTAAGCCATTGGATTGGTTTGACTTGTACCGATCAAAAATAAAAATCGCCACCGCACTTTATTATTTCCAAAGGAATGGGAAAAGAGCGAATAACCCAAAAAAAAGAGGTGGAAAGATTGAAGTTAAGGGAGTTGGTTATGCAAAGGGAATGTATTAGCACCCTAGACATCTACGGTACTCCGCAGGAACCTCTTTGAAAAATCTGTATATTTTGGCTATAAAATTTTGTGTGTAAAATAGATGGTGGAGGTGAGAAAAGAAATATATATTTTTTATGATTTTTGCACTCGCCGCAGTTGTGAACCTTTAGTGCCTACGTACCACTTTTCGTGCAATATGGGATCAGGGTACACGTAGTTCACCTTTTAAAAATTTTAAAACACAAGTATGTTGGTTAATTTTATGGGATAAGACATCATCATCATTGTCCGTGTGGAAAACATACTTACTACCCACAATCATGAGAAAGGAGAATTTGCATCATCTCAAACAGGAGGATATGGCTTGGATTTTAAAATCAATAATGCCTCACTCAACACCCAAGTGGAAAATATCTCTCTTCACTATATATTGTAGAAGTATAGTTGTTTGCATCACTACAAGGATTGACAAGAGTCCAATCTTCTGAGAAAGGTTTTAAAATAAAATCCAAAGTGGCAAAATGGTTTGAAATGAGATTGATTGACTTTTAGTCTTATCACAAAAAAATGTCAAGGTATTATTAATTTTATTGAAGTTTGTTTATGAAAATGTTTTGAAAATTCATGGACCTAAGTCCAATTTTTTTATGAACGTGGTTCAAGTTTAAAAACAAGAAGAGTTTTCAAAAGGAGGGAGAAGATTTTTGAAATTAAAGAAGATGAGAAGAAAAGAAGAGACTATCCTAAAGCATATGGTAAAAGCTAGGGAGAAGAACCATCTAACCAACAAGAAGCCAATACTTGCATTTATGAGTCAAGATAGAATTCCCATTCTTTGGATTGAAACCAAACAAGCAAAGATACTAGACCTCTTGAGAGAACTAAACTTTAAGTGTATTAAGTCTTCACAAAAATTGGGCAGAGTAACAGTTGTATACGAGTGAATTTCAGATTACAAATAAAGAATGTAATCACAATAACCTGCACACAAAACAAACAAACAACCCAATGTCTTGAGGTAAACCTCAAGAACTCCAGACAAAATATCAATTAAGGTCCAAGGTCTCCAACATAGGCCAAAGTTTCTAATCCTAAGTCCAAGAAGTCCAATACTCCATAATGCCAAGGATAGTAACCAAATAGTCCAAGTATCATTAAAGAGTTTTTTAGGGTTCATGTTGATTATTAGGTGTCTTGGAAAAGAAAAGAAAGGATCAAGTGAGCAAAATTAAAATAACAAGAATATAAATTCTCAAGTGAGCAAAAATACAAATAACATGAAATGTAATGCTTAAAGTAAAGGGTACACAAATCATAAAAAATAAAAGCATAAAGTAAAAACAATTTAATAATTAGTGGTTAGTTGGATGACCATCTTGAAACTTGCATTTGGAACTTATTAGAGGATTGGTAGAACCAAAGCCTCCACACAACAAGTTGCATTTTCTTTTTATCAAGTATATCATCCATTTGGAATCCTGAAAAGTACCATTTAATTATCATCGGTGTTTAAGTGATCCGTGTTGACCAAAAGTGTTGTAGATCCATTAGAGGATTGGTAGAACCAAAGCCTCCACACAATGAATCTCAAGGTTATTGGATCAAAGAGATCAAATTAACATACTTGGGCTTGAAAACGTAGGTTTGGGCCACAAATGATCATTTATTCGAATCGGCACAAAATTTAGCGCTATGTTAAACAATCGTAAGTGAACTTATATAGAAGTCGCACCTATTTTGAGTCCTGTCAATAGCAATCTATGTACCATTTGTTTTGAGACATGATATATAGATCATTCTCCAATAACACTTAGTGCAATAATAAAGGGATCAGATGAAGAGGGATGAGAAAGAATATACAAACCACATTTGAATTAAATTTTAATCAAACTATTATTAAAATCATTCATCCATTTTTGTGGAGTTAGACTCAACACCATGGATCTAATGATGTTAATAAAGTTCATGATCAAAAATTTAACCCAAGATCAGCCAGAAAATAATCACAAAATAATATTGCATTTAATATATACATTAAAAAAGGGTTTTAAAAATGTTTTAAAATAGAAATAAAAGAAAAAAATATTAACTATGTTTAAATTAATCAAGAAATATTAAGTAAGACCATAGAAAAAACAGAAATGAACTCAAATATTTTTATAAAATTTTTGGTAATTTTTAAAAGTCAGAAACTATTTTTAAAATTAAAATAAATGAGTAAAATAAACCAAAAATGATAAAAAATAACAAATTCAGGAATAAAAAATAAATGAGGTCACTAATATTTGCCACCATATCATTGGATCATTCCATAATTTTTTCAGAATTTAAAAATTCATAAAAGTATTTTTAAGCATTTAAAACAATTCAAATAAAGTGAAAATTTATAAAAAATATCAAAACACAAAATAAAATTATGAATAAATAAAAATCAGAAAGAGAAAAATCAAAAATATGTTTCATAAGTTTTTCAGATTTTATGGACTTAAAATGAATTTTCTATGATTTTTTGAAATTTAAAACAATTAAATATAAAAATCAAAAAAGAAAATAAAAACCAAAAAGATGTGGACCAATGGACGAGAGTCAAAACGCGTTAGTAATCAAATCCAAGGGATCTGGCGTACTGTGCATATCATGGTCATTACTAAATATCACACCAGATCCAACATTTTTAAAATAAAAAAACTTAAAATGTGGCACGTTGGATGGAGTCTGACTCACAAAAGTAATCAGATCCAAAGGCTTCTGAGGCACGCGCATGGTAAGGCAAGCATATTGTATCCATTTAAAAAAAATAACGTGGCTTCATGTCATTGGTTGAAGACAGATATGTCATCGTCTTCAACCTCTAGCCATCCCCAAATTGAATCCTTCAAACTGTAAAATTAGCAAACCAGATCTGTACCATTAGATTCGTCTCTTAAAGACGATTCTAATGGTACCATCGCGCCAAATTTATATAAATTGTACAAGGCTGTGTTTGAATAAAACCAATAAAGATAGCAAGCACAAAAATTTGGGGTATCTCACTCAATTCTCAATGAAATTGCAAACTATAAAGAGCACGAGGATCAGAAGAATACGAGGAGTGGGTTAGTATTTTATTTGAATCAATTTGGCCAAGAAATCTACTTGAACGAAGTAGTTAGAAGTTTCTCTGAAACTGGACTTCTACAGATCAATATAGGTCACAATTCTTGAAAGTAACCATATGGTTAGATTCAGAGAAGTTCAATGAAGCTAATTGAATGGAGCTTTTGGTGTTTGAAGGTGAGAATGTAAGAAATCAGAATTTCAAATTCAGAGTTTGTGTGGGATCTGAATAGGGGTTAATTGGCTATCAAAATCTTTCCAAAATGAGTGAGGGATGATCCTTATTTATAGCTGATCATGATGCAAGGCTCAGGCATGTGAATTGGAGGCAAAATCAGTGAAATCGTGTGGACCTGCTAAGTGTGAAAAGTGTGACTTCACATGACTCAAAACACAACAAAATGAGTGATTTAAGGGTTGTTTCATGTTATGGAAAGTTCCAAAACATGATTAGACACGAAATTGATCTTTAAATAGGCTTGTAATTGGATTTAAACCAATTTTCAAATCTGACTGAACTTAGAATTTCCATTTTATGATGCTACTTTCATAACCATGGTGCTAACAATGTAGAGCACCATATGATGTGATTTTTGAAGCATTTGAAAGATGAAGTTACAAGATTTACAGTGTGCAAGGAGTTAGATCAATTGGATGTTTGAGCAAGAAGTGGTGTTGAGTCAAAGTTGGAAGAAAAGGGTTGACTTTCCATACTTAGAAATATTTCAAGTTTTTCTTCAAAAGTGACCTATAATGTTTTGCATCCAAACATGGTCTTCCTCTTGTAATTTGCTCTTGACCAAAAAAGATGGCATGAAATAGACCTCTTGAATGACATTTTGAAACTTGAAACATTCAAATTCTCCAAAAATTGAGAGATTTATGAGTTGTTGAAGTTGGCAAAAAATCATGAAATGACCTATAATCTTTTGTATCCTTAAGGAATCTTCCATCCATTTTCTCACTTTGTACATAAAAGAAGGAATAAAGTTCACATCCTCAAGATCATTGTGGAAAAGAGTGGGCTTAACATGATAAAAATTGACCAAGTTATGATCATTTGAAGTTACACATGAGAAATTGGGGGTTCATCTAGAGGACTTGTAATATTTCTTCATCATCAAGCTTATTCAACATGAAAACTCCTTGAAAATTTTGAAGTGATTTGTTAATAACCCTTTGTATAGAAGTATGTATTTGGAATCACTCAAAAATTCCAAAAGATGAGCAAGATATACTTCTTTGAAGTTCGAAACCCTAGCTCCTAGATCAAGAAAATGCTTTGAGGAACTTTGACAATTTTGAACAA
The DNA here is from genome assembly GCA_948472305.1 of Vicia faba. Lineage (NCBI taxonomy): Eukaryota > Viridiplantae > Streptophyta > Magnoliopsida > Fabales > Fabaceae > Vicia > Vicia faba. The sequence goes on along the minus strand of OX451739.1, from coordinate 113,659,752 downwards.
CATTCTTGTACCAACACTTTTTCTTTGTAAATAGAATTTGTTAAGGATGATAATGAGAAACCAAAACCACTTCCATATCTTGAGAATTGAGAGAAATATGCACTTGTGATCAATGGGAACAAAGCCTTGTCCAAACATGACAACTTCTTTAATCAACCCCTTGTAACTTTGAATCAATCTTGATAACTTTGAAATATGGTGAACCAAGGTAAACCTTGCCATTCCATTTCTCCCATCATAACTTCAATGGTGAGGTTTGAACTTCTCAAGCTTTATTGAGTAGGGCATGAAAATAAACTCATGAACCCATGGATCAACTTGCCAAGCCACATTGCCTTTACCTACATTATTAACAAGTAAGACAAACCAACATTGCATTTTATTAGTTAAAAGGAAATTCAAAACAAAACATGAATGATCGCAAAAGAAAAACAAGTCAAGGTGCTTGGTGATTCCTCAAAGAGCAAAGCTAAAGATAGGGAGGGGAACCAAGAGCCCTAATGTGACCTTGTTGTGATTGAATCAACATGGTATGATGAAGGGATCTTAGGGGGCAAAAATTAGGGTACAACAACTGCCCTTATTTAAGTTTCTTCTATCCAGAGATATGGAGGTTTAAAATCTTCGTATTGACGCGATCGAAGATACTTAAATATAAAACAAACCATATTTTTGCACTAAGATGCCATGCAATTCTTATGAGTATGAATGCATATGAACAACTTCAAAGGGACACAAAACACCACTGGGGATGTAGCAAAGGAGATAAGGATCAAAAGAGAAACCCAACCAGGAAAATAAATCACTGGTGGATCAAAAGACCCGACTCATAGAGGATGGTAAAAAGTCAAAGGATACACCAACTTTTACCGAAGGTGAAACTACCAATGTTCACTGAAGGTAGAAAGAGAAAAGAAATATCATAGAACCGACGTTCACTGACGATGAACTACCAACGTTCACTGAAGGTAGTAAACTTAAGATAGGACAGGAAGTATAGTCATGTTAACTTTGAGGGAGTAATCCCAAAAAAGAAGACATGACATCCCCAACTCAGTGGAGGCCCCTTTGACTGTAGTATTATTTAACGAGTAATTGGAAAGACGTGTTGGTCACGTCCATGGAGCCTGATGAAGCTGAGGACCGTAGAACCCTTAACCCATCTTGGCCTTTTAGGTGTAGTGTGAAAACTATGACGGAGTAATCCAGAAATGGTTGTCATGCGATACTACACTTAGACGAGTTTTTCCTGAGAATATTACTAATTACCGAGTCAATTGGGACATTGGTAATATCCAAAGGAAGGATGTAGAATCTGGGAACCTCTTAGAACCTTGTTCGGTAGGTGATAAACTATTATAACATACCTTGTGGGTAATACCTTTTACCTCATGCTCGTGACGTCGAACCTATGCCCCTCCCCCACCCATGTTTGTGATCTTGTGTGTGATTGTTGTATCATGCATTCATGCACCCATTAGAATCTTTTAAAACATTTTGTTTCAAAGGGCTTAAATTTGACTCTTTGTGAATATCTCAAATACTTTTTGACCATGGATTCTGGAAAAACAAAGACTCAGAAGTACAGTTTCAAGGATCCCAAGATAGATGAATTGATGATTCTGATTCTCGAGATCGAGAGTTCTACAGATTTTTGGAAGAAATATGGATCCATCATGTCTCATATGAAGCTCATGATGAAGGAGGTTATTCTCTCGACTTTGGCCCAATTCTATGATCCAATGTGTTCGTGTTTTACTTTCTCTGATTATCAGCTGATGCCTACATTGGAGGAGTTATCTTACCTACTGGGTTTACATATTAATGATCGTGTTCCTTTCACCGGTTTGGAGGGAGAGCCCAACTCCCATGAGATAGCTGCTATAGTTCATTTGGGAAAGTCTGAGATTGAGGCCCACATGACTACCAAAGGAGGAATTAGAGGATTACCCACTCAGTTTTTATTAAAGAAAGATCTCTACTTTTCTAGGATGAAGAGTACGGTTACTTTTGAGGCCATCTTTGCTCTACTTGCTTATGGGTTGTTCTTATTTCCTAATGTCGACAAATTTGTGGATATCAATGCCATCAGGATATTTTTGATTGGGAATCCAGTCCCTACATTATTAGGTGATGCTTATTACTCCACTCATATTTGGGATTCTTATCATGGAGGGATGATAATTTGTTGCACGCTTTTGATGTATCAGTGGTTTATTTCTCACTTACCTCGGTCTGATGCCTTCTGGGATATCAAGAAGGAACCTCGTTGGGCTCCGAAGATTATGGCCCTAACTCGTTTCGGAATTGTTTGGTATCATCAAGTTTACTATGATGTGGAGATTGTTGATAGTTGTGGTAGTTTCCCCAATGTACCTCTTCTTGGTACAAAGGGAGGAATTAACTATAATCCCATTCTTGCACGACGTCAACTTGGATATTCAATGAGAGATAATCCAAATGGTATTCATCTGAGTTTTTTCTTTCTCAAAGAGGGAGAGGATCATAATAAATATAAAGAGGAGATTGCAAAGGCTTGGTGCCATATTCACAAGAAGAGTAGAAAGCACTTGGGACCTAGAGGGGTTGTTTCTTTGGAGCCTTATCTCCGGTGGGTATAGGCAAGGGAAATTCAGTTGAAGATTCCATATTTTTGTTAGGAACCTTTTCCCGATATGTTTGTGAAGACCACTCCTCCCCTTTTAGATGATGTGGAAGAGCTTTAGCTTTCCTTAGTCAGGATGCAGTAGGAGAAATAGGCTTGGAAGAACAAGTGTCAGACTTTAGAGATGTCCTACCAAGCAAACTTGAAAGAGAAGGATGACATAATTGAGATTCTTAAGAGTCGTGTTGTATAGATGATGATGAAGCAAGAGGATTTATTTTCCTCTCGAGCTCGATCAGGATTTAGTCATTCACTTACCGACTCTAGTGATTAGAAAATGGTTATTGACAGGTATGCAGAAGAGAAGAGGTAGTTGAAGGCTCGGATTGCATGAATCACAGGAAAGCATCAGTGTGTGGATTGATCTTCATCTGCTTTTCTTTCTTAGGATTTTAGATTCTATCACTTCTTGTACTTAGGATTTTTGAAACTTGTACTAAAAAGTTGTAATCTATTTTGAAGTTATTACAATGAGATTTTTAGTATTTCAAGATGTGTTAGTACATTAGTATTTGCAAAGTTTCTATAATTCTTTGAGTCCCTTGAAATAATAATAATAAAATAAATCATGTGCATCACATATCATGCATCATCTTGTACATATTTCTTGCATTTCTGTTCATACCAAGGTGTCTTACTGAATTTGTCTACTTCATTCAACAAGTTGTCTCACCGGTACAATACTCGAGTTAATCCCAGGAAGAAAATGGAGGATCTTGAACAAGAGAACCGCGAGCTACACGAAGAAGTTACTGCTTTGAAAGCGGGTATGGCCAATCTGACTATTTGATGGAATCATTGGTGGCTGCTCAGAACTAGCCACCACTTGCTCAGCCTCAACAAACAACATATGCTTCTATAGGTCCATCAGTTCTCGTTTCTGGTACCCCAGTTACTGTTGCTCAGAATCGTATGCCTCAGGGTTACCCATGGGGAATGCTTGAAAACTTCATACCAGAAGGTTTTAATCTTGACACTCAAGTTGCTTCAATTGTGTAAGCTGCTGCTACTCCCGCACCTCCTGTGGTACATATTACTCCTGCTATTAGAAATGAGATCCACTATACTGCACCTCCTTCGGTGAATGCTATGCCATTTGTTAATTATGAAGTTTATCATCTTGTTCCTCCACCGAGTGAAAGTGTGGGTTTCTATGACCAGTTTGATGACTTTCGAGGCCAGCTCCATGAGATGCAGAAGGAAATGAAGGCCCTTCGAGGAAAATAATTATTTGGACATAACGTCAGTGAGCTCTGCCTAGTTCCCAATGTAAAGGTGCCAAACAAGTTTAAAGTACTGGAATTTGAGTGGTACAACAACAACTCTTACCCTAGTGACCATCTTGTGATGTATAGCATGAAAATGTCTACCCATACTAATGATCAGCGTTTGCTTATTCATTTCTTCTAAGGTAGTTTAACTGGTACTGCTCTGAAGTGGTATATGAGTCTAGACAGTAGTAGTATCCGCACCTTAAATGATCTAGGGGAAGCCTTCATCAAACATTAAAAGTACAATATGTTCACGACACCTGACCGTGACCAATTGAGGGCAATGGCTCAGAGAGACAAGGAGTCGTTCAAAGAATATGCACAGAGATGGCGCGAGATAGCTTCCTAGGTGGTGCCACTTATGGGAGAACAAGAAATGACCAAGGTCTTCCGGAAAACCCTTGGATCATTTTATTATGAAAGGATGGTCGCCAGTGCACCGAGTGATTTTACAAAAATGGTAAGCATAGATGTTCGTTTGGAAAAGGCTGTTAGAGAGGGGCGCTTGACAAGAGATGAATGGACAAAGGAGTCTTTGTATGGTTTCTTTCGAAAGAAATAAAGTGAAGCGAATGCTATTATTGGGGAAAGGAAGATTAAACCACCTTGAAGACATTAACGGTACCAACAAAAATTTGTTTCTGTGACTTCAGTTATTAATGTAGCTTCAAGCACTGTTACTTATCAGAGATCATCTCCCCGGGGAAATCAAGGGCAAAGTCAGAAGAGTGAAGCTTTTGACTCTATTCCAATGAGCTATGCAGAGTTACTTCTAGCTTTGATTCAGAAGAAGTTGGTTCAGACCAAGCCGCCCCCTACTATACCTTCACCTTTATCCTAGTATTATAAGGAAGACCAGGTGTGCACTTTTCATCAAGGAGCACCAGGGCACATTATTGAGAACTGTTATCCTTTGAAATGTCAAGTACAAAATATGGTGAGATCTGACCTTTTATCCTTTAAAGATGTTGGCCCTAACGTGAAATATAATCCTTTGAAAAACATGGAAGAGAAAATGCTATAAACATGGTTTCTGGTTGTCCAGGGGACTTTTGGATTTTTGATATCAACCTGGTTAGAGGAGATTTGGTAAATATGCATGTTGGCCTCTGCGAATTCAGTTACTATACGCATGACCATGTTGGTTATAGTATTTGCAGTACAAATATCCAGGGATGTGATAAGATAAAAGCTGATCTTCAGGAAATGATGGATGAAGGCCTCATTCATATAATCAAGCAAAGGGCAGAGTACAAAGAAGATGTGAATATGGTCTTTGGATGTCCTGGAGAATTCTGGATTTTGGATGTGGATTATATGAATGATGATTTGGTGCAGTTGCACGCTACTTTCTGTCACATGGATAGTTAAGAAGAACACCATTATGGGTCTTGCCGGATCAGCTATAGAGATTCTCGTGGTTGTTCCATAGTGAGAAAGGGTGTTCAATTGTTATTGGACAATGGTACTATCAATATTTCAGTAAATAGAGATGATTGTCGTGGGATTAACGTGATTGAAGATTGCTTGGCCGAAACTATGTCAGATGATAAGTATGCTTCTGTAGATGAATTCTTTTCCTCAGATGAAGATATGTTTTTCAGCAATGATTATGTGATGTCTAAGTATTCTGAAGACAGGGTGAATGTTATTGTTCCTTGTTTTAGTGTTCTCGCCCCTATAAAGATTGAGTACCATAGCAAGCCAGTTGTTGCTCCAGTGGTGATTTGCTTGTCGGGTCTTGTTCCTTACGAATCAGACAAAGTCGTGCCATACAAATACAATGCGATAATCTTAGAGGATGGCATGGAAGTTCCCATCTAATATTTGTCTGATGTCAAGAATATTGTTGAAGCCAGTGGAGTAACCTGCAGTGGCCGTGTTTTCGCACCTGTCATTCGAGGGAATGTTAATGCTGATAAAAAGGTTATTGAAAATACTGAATCCAAGAAAGCAGTGGGGGAATCTAGTGGTACTACTCTTGAAAAATATGTGGATGATGTATTATTATTAATATTAGAAACTACAATATCGTATATCAATTGTTGTAGACTCCATCAAAGATATCTATTCTAGCCTTGCTAATTAACTCTTCTGCCCACAGGGAATCTTTAACGAGAGTATTGGATAAAGCTTTCATGGAAAGTGATATGCCTTTGGACCAACTCAGCAATTTCGTAGGGAATATTACATCTTGTAATAACCTGAGTTTCTATGATGACGAATTGCCCGATGAAGGAAGGAATCATAACTTGGATCTCCATGAACTGTAATAATGATTCATTGTCAAACATGATGATTGATAATGGATCCACTTTAAATGTCATACTGAGGAGCACGCTTATGAGTTTGAAGTACCAAGGAGCTCCCATGCGCCCGAGTGGCATAATTGTGAAAACTTTTGATGGATCGAGTAAGTCTGTCATTGGGGAAGTAGATTTTCCTATTCATATAAGCCTGCACTCATTTCATATCACTTTCCAGGTTATGGATATTGTGCCCACTTACACCTGTTTACTGGGACAACCATGGATCCACGAGGCAAAGGTTGTTACTTCAACTTTGCACCAGAAGCTGAAGTTTATTCGGGAAGGAAATGTGGTCATCATAAATGGAGAACAAGCTTTGTTAATATCTAATTTATCCTCTTTCATTGTTGTGAAAGCGGATGAAGCTGCTGTTCAAACTCAACTCCAAGCTTTATCCGTTGATAATGTAAGGTAAAATGAGAATTCTATAGCTTCCTTTAAGGATGCTCAGCATGTATTGCATAATGGCCCTAGTAAGAATAAGAATAAGAATAGAGATGTTTAGGATTCTTTATGAAGAATGGTAAAGGTGAGAATATGAAGCTGAAGGCTGCTTTGGGAAAATATTAAGACATCTTTCATAGCGGAGGTTATCTTCATCCAACTGTTCCAAGGATCAATTCTATTGTGGAAGGTGAATCAGAGCAGGGGATGTTGAACTACGTGACATATGGAGTCAGAGTCCAAAACTGGATCACTATTGATGTTCCCTCTTGCATTCATATTTCAAAGTAATTTGCTTTTTGTTAATCTTTTCAAATATATTTCATTCTTCCCATGGTGAAAGTATTGATATTGTATGGGCTTATCTGTTGCTTTGATCTTTAAAATCAATAATAAAAGTTGTCTTCCCAAATTGTGTCTTTATTTTCTCCTTTTTCTTGGAAAATGTTAATTATAAAAATCCCTTTCAAAATAAATAATAACTATAAATAAATTTGCATAATCACTTTTTATATGTGTCAGTTTCTAAAAGCAATCATAAATCATATGTGCAGATTAATTAAAAAACTGTCGAATACAGTGACCCTGCACCCTCTCCGAACTTTGAATATCCTGCGTATGTGGCCGAAGAATAAGAATATGATGAAATCCTAGAAGATGTTTCAAAGTTGCTTGAACATGAGGAAAGTACCATTCAACCATATAAAGAGTTGTTGGAGACAATTAATTTGGGTACAGAGGAAGATCCAGAAGAAGTCAAGATTGGAGCATTGCTTCATCCTGACGTGAAGAGTAAGTTGATTGAATTATTGAAATATTATGTAGACATATTTTCTTGGTCATACCAAGACATACCAGGATTGGATACTGATATTCTGGAACATCATTTGCTGCTAAATCCAGAATGTCCGCCAATCAAGCAGAAATTGCAAAGAACTCAGCCTGATATGGTTGTGAAAATTAAAGAAGAAGTTTTGAAGCAAATTGATGTCGGTTTTATTGTGATATCAATGTACCCTCAGTGTATTGCCAATATTTTACTAGTACCAAAGAATGATGGGAAAGTTCACATGTGCGTGGATTATAGAGATTTAAACAAAGTTAGTCCAAAGATGACTTTCCATTACCACATATTGATATGTTGGTTGATAGTACAACAAAACTCAAAGTATTCTCGTTCATGGATGGATTTTCTGAATATAATCAAATCAGAATGGCTCCTGAGGACATGGAAAAAAACGTTTATCATATCATGGGGAACATTCTGTTACAGAGTGATGCCCTTCGGGTTGAAGAACCCTGGTGCAACGTACCAGAGGACTATGACAACTCTATTCCATGATCTGATGCACAAGGAAATTAAGGTATATGTAGATGATATGATTGCCAAATCCCAGAATGAAGAAGGGCATATAGAAGGTTTGTTGAAATTGTTTTAGCGTTTGAGGAAGTATCGTCTCCACTTGAATCCAAATAAAAGCAAATTTGGTGTCCGATCAGGAAAATTGTTAGGTTTCATTGTCAGCCAAAAATGAATTGAAGTTGATCCTGATAAAGTCAAATAAATTTAAGAAATGCCAGCGCTAAGAATTTAAAAGCAAGTTATAGGCTTCCTCAGGGATTTGAATTACATTTCTAGATTTATTTCCCATATGAACGTAACATGTGAACTCATCTTTAGGTTGTTAAAGAAAGATCAAGGTTGTGGGTGGAAAGATGATTTCAAAAGGGAGTTTGAAATTATTAAAGAGTATATTCTTGAACCTCCTATCTTGCTCCCTCCTGTTGAAGGAATACCATTGATCATGTATCTGACAGTGTTAGATAATTCTATGGGTTGTATTTTGGGACAACAAGATGAAACAGGGAAGAAGGAATATGCCATTTATTATCTCAGTAAGAAGTTTACTGACTATGAGTCACTGTATTCTATGCTGGAAAAGATATATTGTGCTCTGGCCTGGGCGACAAAGCGGTTGCGGCAATATATGTTGAATCATACTACTTGGTTGATTTCCAAAATGGATCCAATTAAGTATATTTTTGAAAAGTCTGCTCTTACTGGGAGAATTTCCCATTGGCAGATGCTGTTGCCTGAATATGATATTGAATACCGTACTCAGAAGGCTATAAAAAGAAGTATGTTGGTGGATTATCTTGCTCGCAAACCAGTTGATGATTATCAGTTTGTTAAATATTATTTTCCTAATGAGGATGTTATGTTTCTGAAAGTAAAAGATTGTGATGAACCTTTTCCTGGGGAAGGTCCTGATCTTGAATTTCATTGGGGCATGGTGTTTGATGGAGTTGTGAATGCTTATGGGAAATGAATTGGTGTTGTGATTATCACTCCCCATGGATCGCATATCCCATTTACTGCAAGGTTGGCATTTAATTGCACCAATAACATGGCAGAGTATGAAGCTTGTATCATGGGTCTTGAGGAGGCTATTGATATCAGAATCAAAATTCTAGATGTGTATGATGATTCAGCTTTGGTAATAACTAAAACTAAAGGAGAATGGGATACTCGTCACCCTGACTTGATTCCTTACAAAGAATATGCTAGAATATTATTACCTTTCTTTAATAAAGTTGAATTCCATCATATTCCAAGAGATGAAAATTAGATGGAGGATGCTTTAGCCTCTATGGCTTCTATGTATCATGTAAATACTTAGAATGATGAGCCTCGTATCACAGTGTGTTGTTTGGATAGACCAGCTCATGTGTTTGCAACAGAGAAGAAGTCAGACAAAAATCCTTGGTATTATGATATCAAGCATTTTCTCCAGACTCAAGAATACGCGCTTGGTGCGTCAAACAAAGATAGAAAGACATTGAGAATGTTGGCATGCATCTTTTTCCTCAATTAAGATGTGTTATACAAAAGAAATTATGACATGGTCTTGCTCAGATGCATGGATAGACACGAAGCAGACATGTTGATGCATGAAATTCATGAATGCTCCTTTAGTACTCATACCAATTCACATTATATGATAAAAGAGATGCTTAGGGAAGGATACTATTGGCTGACAATGGAATCTGACTGTTACAATTTTCAAAGAAGTCCCATAAATGCCAGATTTATGCTGACAAAATTCATGTGCTTCCGACGCTTCTCAATGTTATTTCTTCCCGTGGCCTTTCTCTATATGGGGTATTGACATGATTGAAATGAATGAACCTAAGGAGTCGAATGGACATCGTTTTATCTTGGTAGCGATAGACTACTTTACCAAATTGGTGGAAGCAAATTCATATGCCAATGTTACTATGCAGGTGGTAATACGCTTTGTCAAGAACAACCTTATATGTCGGTATGGTTTGCCAAGCAGGATTATCACCAACAACGACTCAAATATGAATAATAAAATGATGAAAAAACTTTATGAAGAATTCAAGATTGTCCATCATAATTCATCTCCCTACAGGCCAAAGATGAATGGGGTTGCTGAAGCTGCTAATAAAAACATCAAGAAGATCATCCAGAAGATGGTTGTTACTTATAAATACTGGCATAAGATGTTCCTTTTGCTTTGCATGGGTATCATACATCTGTACGCACTTCACGTGGGCAACCCCTTTCTCTCTTGTGTATAGCATGGAAGCAATTCTCCCCATTGAGGTTGAGATTCCCTATTTACGTGTGATAATGGAAACCAATTTGTTAGAGGCTGAATGTGTCCAGAACAGGTTTGACCAATTGAATTTGATTGAAGAAAAGTGAATGACGACTTTGTGTCATGGTCAATTATACCAGAAGAGAATGAAGAATGCTTTTGATAAAAAGGTTAAACCTCGTAAATTCAGAGAAAGCGGCCTCGTGCTCAGGAAGATCATGTCTTTTAACACTGATTCTAGGGGCAAGTAGACTCCCAATTTTGAAGGCATGTATGTTGTTAAGAAATCCTTCTCTAGAGGTGAATTGATAATTGAAATTATGGATGGCGAAGAGTTCCCATGTCCTATGAATGTTGATGCAATCAAGAAATACTTCATCTAAAGAAATAAAAGAATAGCTCGCTAAGTTGAAAATCTGAAAGGGCGGCTTAGGAAAAAAAGAGCGTCTTGGTAGACTAAAAATCCGAAAGGGCGATCTAGACAAAAATTAGAGGCATAAACAGAATATATTCTTCCCGCTAGGTTGAAAACTCGCAAGGGTAACCTAGAAAAAAGATAGGGATTTCATGGCAAGTAACTGCATCAGACAAGACTTGATCATTGAAGCAACAATCTTCTTGGACTCTCACCAAACTTTAACAGAAGTCGCTGCTCAGGAATTCAAAGTTGTTAGGGAGAATAGTGGTCATTGTATTTCAATATATATTTTCCAATGTATTACCATTTTCCAAACTCTGTAATCATCTGTGGGGTCTCACCATTCACACACTACTATTCTATTAATAAAGTTTGAGCTTTTATCCAATTCTTTGCAATTATCATTTTATTCTGCTTACAAAGATAATATTTATTATTGATAGTAACTTTCAAAACAAAGAGATTTAATAGTAAAATTGTTTTTGAAAAGAATTTACTTACTACCTTTTACTTTAGATTTTGTGACTCAAGAAAAACAAAAATAGTGATTCCAAGGATGGACGAACTATGAAATTTTTTTGGAAGTATATTCTCCCCAGGAAAGTTCTCTAAGGCCACTCTTGCTGGTGCGTGCATGATCTCCTTGTGTTTCTTAAATAGTTGGAAATGATATTGATTGATGTATGGTGCGGTGTTGGGTTTGTGAGCTCATTTTCCCAAGTTAAGTCTTGGTTCAGTTTTTCTCCAGGTAGATAATTTTGATATCGGGTTTTCATGGTCTGAAGCCTCTATCCCAGATTCCCCTGCAAGGTCTTCACTCATTTGACGAAAGTTATTTCTCCCTTTATGTGCTAAGGAAGAATCATTTGCAAAACATCGCCCTTTGTAGTGATGGCATTATTGTTGTTGTTTGTTTCCCAGGAAACTAGACAAAGGCAATATCTTTTCTAAGAAGTGTTGAAATAGTTTCCAACTTTTTGGGTTTTCTCCCGCCAAGTGCTGGGTTTGATTTAAAATCCCCATAATTTTTGATGTCTTGCTGTATTGTTTAGCTTCTTAGATCCCCAAGAAAAGCTAAGATAATGTCTCTTTCTAAAAATTTGTTATCCTCACGAGGTTTCATAATTTCTCCCCAGGGAAGTTTGTGTAATCATAACTCTTGGTATTAAAGAATGTATTTTGGGCTCCTCTCGATGATGTGGTACTTTCCTCCCCAATGAAGTCAACATGAGATCTCCAGTTGAAGTCTCAAAAATGTAGTTTTTAGTTTCCCTAATGAAGTCACCATTATAATCTCCAGTGGAAATCCAGATGTTAAGACACTTATTTTCCCCGTTAAAGTTTGTGTGATGTTTCCTGGTACAACCTGGAGGAGGATGTTATATCCCTGTATTTGTATTTGTATTGATTTATTTTGTTAATTTGATTACTTTCAAATTGTGTTTCTTCCCAGTGAAGTTAAGCCGTGGAATAGGAATTTGTTTCCTCAGTTGGTGCTTACATTCTTAAAAAATTTTCCTCCTAGATGTGATTTAGTCGAGTGTTTACTTTACCCAAGATCATTTTGTCTGGTTATTCCCAGTGTCGTATGTATGTTTTGTCAGCATATACATAATAATATTCATACAAACATCATACATAGCTGAATTAAGATCCATTGCTCATTGGCATTTATTATGATTTTTGTTGCATATTACCCTATTTTCAGAGTTATGTTACCCTCTCTCTAATAGATTGTCAACTTTAAGAAGAAAGTGTATATCCTTTCAAGTTCCCCACTGAGTTATCTCTCGTGGAAGAATTTTTTTAGCCTTCCTATTTAACTCACTCCGGTTTATTTCTGGTTTGAAAATGTGGTCCCCAGTAAAATTATTATTTTGAATTCTACAAGCTTTGAGCCTTGGTTTGAGAATGTGCATTTATTTTTTACATGAAGATTTTATCTCCTCAGCAAGAATATATTGAAATTTCCCAAGAAGTCATTATTACAATTCCTTTTCATAACAACAAGTGGAAATTCTCTTTATTTGAGAAACCTTTACTTCCCCAGTAAGTCTGTTAGTTACCAGAGAAGATTCAGTTTTGTTACTCCAATGAATGGTAGTCTCGTCATTATGAGAGATAGTTCATTATTGAGATTTGTTACTCCATTGAATGGTAGTCTCGTCATTATTGGAGATAGTTCAATGTTAAGTGTTGTTACTCCAATGAATGGTAGTCTCGTCATTATGGGAGATAGTTCGTTGTTGAGATTTGTTACTCCAATGAATGGTAGCCTCGTCATTATGGGGGATAATTCATTGTTGAGATTTGTTACTACAATGGATGGTATTCTCATTATTATGGGTAGTAGTTTGTTGTTGAGATTTGTAATCCAATGAATGGTAGTCTCGTCATTATGGGAGATAGTTTGTTATTGAGATTTGTTACTCTACTGAATGGTAGTCTCGTCATTATAGGAGATAGTTTTTTGTTGAGATTTTTTACTCCAATGGATGGTAGTCTCGTCATTATGGGAGATAGTTCATTGTTGAGATATGTTTACTCCAATGGATGGTAGTATCGTCATTATGGGAGATAGTTCATTGTTGAGATTTTTGTTACTCCTATGAATTTTAGTCTCGTTATTATGGGAGATAGTTCGTCGTTAAGACTCATTTTTCTCTGAAGAGTTCGTATGTTTCTAGTTATAAGTATTGATGCTGGTCATTTTTAACTTACCATAATATCGATGTTTGCTGGTATCATCCTACCACTTCTTTACCCCTGTGGGTCGACATTACCTTTTTTGCTATCTTATTAATGAGTGGATAGTTTGCGGTTATCTATCAATCACTATTATACTTTATTTTCTCTCCTGAATATTTGAGTTGATGTTACTTTGTCTCCTCCTTGGGCTTTACCCCAATAGAGTCGAGTTTTCTGTTCAACAATGATTTATTTTCCTGGTCTAATTCTCTTTTGATATTTTATTTTCTATTTCACCAGTGGTTTCCCGTGTCACCTTTGGGTCTATTTATTTGCATGCACAATCATAAGCATTGCATGGCCTCATAGGGCCAAAAATAGGGTTTTCTTTATATTTAAGTATCTTTAATCGCGTCGACACAGAGATTTTAACCTTCGTATCTCCATATAGAAGACACTTAAATAAGGGCAGATGTTGTAACCCAATTTTCCCCCTAAGATTCCTCTATAATATCATATCAAATCAATCACAACAAGATCACACTAGGGTTTGGTTCTTCTCCCTATTTCTAGGTTTTCTCATGAGAAATCACCAAGCACCTTAATTTATATATTGTGATCATATATGTTTTGTATTGATTAACTTTTAACTAATAAATACAATGAATGTTTGCTCTAATCTATGACATTATAGGTAAGGCCACAACACATTTCATCAGTTTGATTTATAAGTTCATGAGTTTATTTCCATGCCTTCTTCAACAAAGTTTCATTGAGATTCAAGCATCATCATTGAGTATTCTTTAAAGTAATATCATGACAATGTCTATTATGATTCATCATGCCTCAATTTGTCAAAGGAATTCAAAATATGCAAGAATTGATTGAAGAAGTTTGACCTAATTGGACAAGTTCTTACTTTCTTAATCGCAAGTGCATAACCCTCTCATTTATTAATATTTGTAAGTGGTTTTTGCTGCTATGGGTTCTTATTATCTTCAACAACAACTTCTGTTCACATGGCAAGAGTAATTGTGCAAGAAAGTTTGTCAAAATTGAAAGGGGTTTCCAAGTTATTTTGGTGCTTGAGGAGCTAGGGTTTTGAACTTCTAAAGGCTATATCTTGCTTATCTTTTGATATTTTTTAGTGATTCCAAAGACATGCTTCTCTTTAAAAGGGTATAAACTAATCACTTCAATATTTTAAATGAAATGTTATATGGAAGATTCCTACTGATGAAGAAAGGTTACAAGTCCTCTAGATAGGCCATCAAATTCGCTTATGTGACTTCAAAGAATCATAACTTGGTTTACTTTTATCTCCTTGAGACCATTATTTTTCCCAAATTATCTTAAGGATGTGAACATAAACTAATCTTTAATGTGAAAGGCTTAAAAATGGATGGAAGATTCCCTAAGAATGCAAAAGATTATAGGTCATCTCTTGAATTTTCACCAACTTCACAAGGCCATAACATTTTCAATACTTGTTATTTTTTAGTGATTCAAGTTTCACAATGCTATTTGGGAAGTATAATTTAATCTAGCTTCATTGATCAAAGCCCAACTTTGGAGGAAGGCCTTGTTTGAACTCAAAACATCAAAGGTCTCTTTTGAAGAAAAACATAGGATTTTTCTAAGTACAAAAAGTCAGCATCTTTTTCTCAACTTTGACTCATTAATACTCCTAGATCAAGTATCCAATTGATCCCATTCTTTGCACATTATAAAATTTGTGAACTTATCTTTCAACTGCTTCAAGAATCATGCCCTATGACTCCTTGAGTTGGGAATGCCATTGATTCAAATTTGGTACCTTGAAACTGACCTTTTCCTCTAAGTCAGAATTTGAAATGCATAATTCACCTACTAATCACTAATTTGTTGTGAATTTTTACTTATAATCATGTTTAACAATCTTCCAGAAGAGGTTAGCACCTTGAAACGCAAGTTTTGGATGAGTTTTGAGCAAAATACGAGTCACACTTTTCATGCTTACACCTTCACACGAATTCCCTCCACACTTCATTATTTCACACGCTTGAGCATCCCATTTGTTTCCCTATAAATAGAGGGTTTTATCTTACTCATTTTCGGAAGCTTTTGATAGCCAATTGACCCCTATTCAGATCCCACACGAACTCTGAATTTGAATTTCTGATTTCTTTCTTTCTCACTCCAAAACACTAAAAGCTCCATTCAGTTAGCTTCATTGAACTTCTCTGAAGCTAACCACACTCTTACCTTCAAGAATAGTAACCTATACTGATCTATAGAAGTCCAGTTTTAGAGAAACCTTTTTCTACTTCGTTCAGGTAGATTCCTTTGTCAAATCGATCTAAATAAAATACTAATCTACTCTCTGCATCCTTCTGATTATCGTGCTTTTTATAATTTGCAATTTCATTGAGATTTGAGTGAGATATTCCAGAATTTCGTGCTCACTATTATTTCTTCATTTTCTTAATTTAAGCCTTGCTCAATTTATATAAATTTGACACGATGGTACCATTAGAATCGTCTTGAAGAGACAAATCTAATGGTATCGGTCCGGATTGCTAATTTAACAGTTTGTGGAATTCAATTGGAGGTTGAAGATGATGACATGTTTGTCTTCAACCAATGAAGTTTAGTCACGTTTTTTTAAACAGATTTGGTGTTTCACTTTACCATGTGCGCGTGTTATGAGCCCTAGGATCTGATTACTTTAGTGAGTCAGACTCCATCCCGCGTGCCACATTTTAAGTTATTTTTATTTTATATAATATAATTAGGTGTGATATTCAATAGAGTCCATGACATGCATAGCGCGCCAGATCCACTAGATCTGTTTACTAACGCATTTTGACAATGATCAGATGATCTACATTTTTTTGGTTTGTTATTTTATTTTCTGATTTATTATTTTAATTGATTTAAACTTCAAAATATCATAGAAAATTCATTTTTTACTCAAAAATTATGAAAAAATTCACAAAAATATTTTCAAATAATCTCTTGCTTATTTTATTTTTTCATAATTTCATTTTTAGATTTGATATTTTTTATAATTTCTCCTTTATTATAACTTATTTTTAATAATTTAAAAATAATTTTTGATGTTTTTAAAATCCTGAAAATTTTTATAAAAATCATTTTACTCATTTCTGACTTACTCAAATTTTTCTAGAATTTTATTTTGACTTCTATTTTTTAAAATCTTTTTCTTCACTTATTTGAGTGGTTTTAATTAGTTTAAAAATACTTTTTTGTTTTAAAAAATTACCAAAAATTTTATAAAAATATTTGAGATCATTTCTGATTTTTCTATGGATTCTTGAAATATTTCTTTGATACTTTGAATATGGTTTGATATTTTGCCTTTTATTTTCATTTTAAAAACAATAAAAAAATTCATTTTTTCCTTTTATTTTATTCATTAAATGCAATTTATTTTTCTAATATATTCTGGCTATGTGATTGTTGAAAATAAAATTCATTAACATCGTTGGATCTTAAGTGTTGAGTTTAACTCCACTAAAATAGATGAACGATTTTAATGATAGTTTGATTAAATTTTTGATTTAAATCGTTCCCCTCCCTCTTCATCACATCCTCTTCTCCTTTGTACTACATGTTGTTAGAGGATGGTCTATATATCATCACTCCAAACATATGGCACATAGATTGCTATTGATCGACCTCAAAATAGGTGTGACTTCTATATAAGTCCACTTACGATTACTTAACATAGCGCTAAATTTTGTCCTGATTCAAGAAATGATCATTTGTGGCCCAAACCTATATTTCCAAGCCCAAGCATGTTTAATTTGAAACCTTTGATCCAATAACCTTGAGGTCCATTGTTATGGTGCTTTGGTCTTATCAATCCTCTAATGAATCCTCATAAACTTTGAAACTAAGTGAATCATTTAAACATCGTTGATCATTTATTATTGCCTTGAGATTTTGAAATTAATGATATACTTGACAAAAAACAAATGAAACTTAATGTTGAGAGGCTTTGATTTTATCAATCTTCTAATGAGTTTTCAAATGCATGTTTCAAGATGGTCATTTAACTAACCTCTAATTTCTAACAATTGAATTTATTTTATGCTTTTTGTTTATGTTTTTAATTTAAGCACATTTATTTTAGCATTTTCATTTCATGTTATTTTCATCTTTGCTCACTTGAGTATTTATCTTTATGTCATTTTGTTTTTCTCACTTCAGCTTTTCATTTTATTTTTGAAGATACCTAATAATCAACTTGAACAATAAAAAAAATTTAAGGTTACTTGGACTATTTGGTTACTATTCTTGGCATGATGGAGTTATGGACTTCTTGGACTTTGGATTAGAGACCTTGACCTACCTTGAGACCTTGTGAATTATATTGTTATTTTGTCTTGAGTTCTTGGGGTTTACCCCGAGACATTGGGTTGTTTGTTTCTTTGCTTGCAGGGTTATTTAGATTATATGCTTTGTATGTAATCGGGAATTCATATGTATAGAGTCGTTACTCTACCCAATTTTTGTGAAGACTTAACGCCTTTGAAGCTTGGTTTTCTTAAGAGGTTTATCATCTTTTCTTGTTTGTTTTCAATCTAAAGGATGGGAATTCTACATTGACTCATTACGTCAAATGTTGGCTTCTTGTTTGTTAGATGATTCTTTTCCCTAGATTTTACCTTATGCTTTAGGATAGTCCCTTCATCTCCTCCCATCTTCTTTAATTTCAAAAAATATTCTCCCTCCTTTTGAAAAATCTTTTTATTTTTAAACTTGAACTGCTTTCACAATGAACTTGGATTTAGGTCCATGCATTTTCAAAAATATTTTCTTTAATCAAATTTTAAATAACTTAACAATACTTTGACATTTTTTTGTGAGAAGTCTAAAAGTTAATCAATCTCATTAAAACTATTTTGCCACTTTGGCTTTTTACTTTAAAATTTTCCCAAAAGATTAGACTCTTGTCAATTCTTATAGTGATACGAGTTACTATACCTCTACGATATGTAGTGAAATAAGATATTTTCCATTTGGGTATTGAGCGAGGCTTTGTTGATTTTAAAATCCAAGCCATATCCTCCACTTTTAGATGATGCAAATTCTCCTTTTTTATAATCGTGGGTAGTAAGTATAATCTTCAACTCGGAGATGACGACGATGTCTAATCTCTTAAAATTAACCAACACACTTGTGTTTTAAAATATTTTAAAGGTGAACTACGAGTACCCTGATCCCCTATTGCGCGGAAGGTAGTACATAGGCACTAAAGGTTCGCAACCGCGGCGGGTGCAAAAATTTTAAAAAATATTTCTCTTCTCATCTCTACCATCTATTTTATATACAACATTTATAGCACAAATACACAAATTTACAAAGAGTTTCATGCGGAGTACCGTAGACGTTTAGAGTGCTAATACCTTCCCTTTGTATAACCAACCCACAGACATAGATTCTCTCCCCCTCTTTTTGGGTTATTCTCTCTTTTCCCATTCCTCTGGAAACAATAAAGCGCGATGGCGATTTTTATTTTGATCTATGCGAGTCAAGTTAATCCAATGGCATAGTCTCAACATTTCTACCGCTACAGGTGGTAGTACGCTATATCAAGAACAATCTTATATGTTGGTATGGTGTGCCAAGTAGGATTATCACCGACGAAAACTCGAATCTGAATAACAAGATGATGTCAGAACTTTGTGAAGAATTCAAGATTGCCCATCACAATTCATCTCCTTACAGGTCAAAGATGAATGAGGTTGTTGAAGCTGCTAATAAAAACATCAAGAAGATCATCTAGAAAATGTTTGTTACTTATACAGATTGCATGTGATGCTCCCTTTTGCTTTGCATGGGTACCGTACATCCATCCTCACTTCAATAGGGGCAACCCCGTTCTCTCTTGTGTATGGTATGGAAGAAGTGCTCCCTGTAGAGGTTGAGATTCCCACTTTACGCATGTTAATGGAAACCAGGTTGTCAGAGGCTGAATGGGTCCATAATATGTTTGATCAATTGAATTTGAATAAAGAAAAGAGAATGATGGCCTTGTGTCATGGCCAGTTATACCAAAAGAGAATGAAGAAAGATTTTGATAAGAAGTTCAAAAAGATCATGTATTTTAACGCTGATTCTAGGGGCAAGTGAACTCCCAATTTTGAAGGCCCATATGTTGTCAAGAAATCCTTCTCTAGCGGTGCATTACTTGTTGAAACTATGGATGGCGAAGAGTTCCCACGACCTATGAGTGCTGATGTAGTCAAGAAATACTTCGCCTAAAGAAATAAAAGAACAACTCGCTAAGTCAAAAACCCAAAAGGGAGGCTTAGGCAAAAAAGAGCGTCTCGGTAGATTGAAAACCCGAAAGGGAGATCTAGGCAAATATTAGAGACATAAACAAAATAGATTCTTCCCGCTAGGTTGAAAACCCGCAAGGGAAATTTAGGAAAAAGTTAGGGATTTCTTAGCAAGTAATTGTGCCAAACAAGACTTGATCATCGAAGCAACAATCTTCTTGGACTCTCACCATACTTCCACATAAGTCGCTGCTCAAGAATTCAAAGTTGTTAGGGAGAATACTGGTCATTGAATTTCAATGTATGTTTTCCAATGTATTACCACTTTCTAAACTTTTTAATCATCTGTGGGGTCTCGCCATTCACAGACTTCCATTCTATCAATAAAGTTTGAGCTTTTATCCAATTCTTTGCAATTCTCATTTTATTCTTCTTACAAAGGATCCATGTATTATTGATAGTAACTTTCAGAACAAATAGATTTAATAATAAATTTGTTTTTGAAAAGAATTTACAAACTACCTTTTACTTTAGATTTTGTGACTTAAGAAAAACAGAAATAGTGATTCCAATGATGGACGAACTTTGGAATTTTTTGGAAGTATATTTTCCCCAAGAAAGTTCTCTCAGGCCACTCTTACTGGTGCACGCATGATCTATTTGTTTTTTTCAAATAGTTGGAGATGATACCGATTGATGTACGATGCGGTATTGGGTTTGTGATCCCATTTTCCCTAGTCAAGTTTTGGTTCAGTTTTTCTACATGTTGATAATTTTGATTCGGGTTTGCATGGTCTGGAGCCTCTATCCCAGATTCCCCAATGAGGTCTTCACTCATTTGACGGAAGTTATTTCTCCCTTTTTGTGTTGAGGAATAATCATTTGTAAAACATCACCCTTTGCAGTGATGGCATTATTGTTGTTGTTTGTTTCCCAGGAAACTAGACAAGGGAAGTATCTTTTCTAAGAAGTGTTTAAACGGTTGTTAACCTTTTTGGATTTTCTCTCACCAAGTGTTGCGTATGATTTAAAATTCCCATAATTTTGACTTCTTGCTGTATTATTTGACTTCTTATATCCCTAAGAAAACTTGAGATAACGTCTCTTTCTGAAAAGTTGTTATCCTCATGTGGTTTCATAATTTCTCCCTAGGGAAGTTTGTGTAATCATCACTCTTGGTATTGAAGAATGTATTTTGGGTTCCTCTTGATGATGTGGTATTGTCCTCCCTAATCAGGTCTACATGGGATCCCTAGTTGATATCTCGACAACATGGTTTTCATCTTCCCTAGAGAAGCTAATATTATAATCTCTAGTGGAAATCTAGACGTTAAGACATTTGTTTTTCCCATTGAAGTCTGTGTGATGTTCCATGGTGAAGCCTGGAGGAGAATATTATATATCCCTGTATTTGTACTGATTTATTGTTTTGATTTGATTACTTTCGGATTGTGTTTCTTTCCAGTTAAGTTAAGTCGTGGAATAAGAATTTGTTTCCTCACTTGGTGCTTACTTTCTTATAAACTTTTTTCCTCCTGGATGTGATTTAGCCGAGTGTTGACCTTACCCAAACTAGTTTTGTATGGATATTCTCGGTGTTGTATGTCTGTTTTATCAGCATATACATAATAATAATCATACATACATCATGTTGTATGTCTGTTTTATATGCATATACCTAATAATAATCATACATACATCATGCTTAGCTGAATTATAATTCATTGCTCATTTTCATTTATTATGATTTTTGTTGGCATATTACTCTATTTTCAGAGTTAAGTTACCCTCTCTCTAATAGATTATCAACCTTAAGCAGAAAGTGTATATCCTTTCATTTTCCCCATTGAGTTATCCCTCGTGGAAGAATTTTGTTTTAGCCTT